>CATIXQ010000016.1:15249290-15324308 GCA_949711755.1 Leptidea juvernica | reverse complement strand
TAGTGATATAATAATAAATCTAGGTATATTACAAATGAAGTTTTTTTTTTCATATGCAATTTGCAAAACAATAATAGTGAACATTGAAGCGTGTATGCCATTTTCCATCTGAAATTATTGTTGAATTAGTAGTGAACAAAGGCCGATTTCCTTAGTTAACAATTACAAGAATGTATAACAAAAAAATAATCACTTTACAAATAAATACAAGAAACAGAGCAATTAGAGAAGGCCTCATAAACTAACGACCAGTAAGATTGTCATAATATCATGCCTTACAATATCACTATGGTGTACAATGTCAATATATATTGCAATGTCTGTATATTACAATGTCACTAAAATCAAGCCGTTAAATTGTAAGAAATGAAGTCGATTGACAATCTGCCGTTTAACTATAATATCAATAGTGATATTGTAATATCATGGCTTTGATAATATACCTGCGACATATATATTAAATTAAAAAATTTGTGTGTGGAGAATATAATTATATAAAATTTTTAATATAAAAAACTATAAAAATACCGACTTCAAATATTATGGTAAAACATGGTAAAAAAAGGGTAAACGATGTTTAGATTAAGTTTATCATGCCCATACACAATCGAAGGCTATTGGTATATCCAAACTGCCAGTGATTATTCCTGTATTGACCATGGCGAAAGCCTTTCTGTTGGTCGTTAACCAACTGGTAGCCTTCAAGGGTATATTTAAATTCAAATATTTTTATTCAAAATAGGATTCCAAATAACTTATTGAACTTCAAAAACTACCACCCATTCAAAATAGACAGCCTCAGACCTGAGAAGAACGGGCGCAGGAAACTCAGCGGGCTTTTTTTATAAAAATATGGATTGTACCTGTAACCTGTAGCTGGATCTCAGCTGTCACCTTTTTTAGGGATCGGATGGACAAGGGCTAACTTTCATTAGTCCGGAATGAAGCATTTAGAGCATAAGGCTGGAACGAGAGACAAGCATTTCTTTTTATTTAGATATTCTTTTGTTCCAATCAGTTTGCAAACAAGAAATTGTATAATACGTTATCATTCCGATATAGCTGGACAGATTTGGATAACATTTTTACTTTTTTCGTAATGACAATACGAGCCGAGCAGGACGTTCAGCTATGGGTAATCGGGTAGTCACATTGAGACATAAGATGTAAAGGTATTATTTTCCCATTAATTTTACTAGCTACGGCGCCTTCCGACCGAAACACAATAAGGCTTACAGATTTCTGCTTCACACCAGAAATAGGCGCCTTTGTGTACCCATAATCTAGCCAGCATCATGTGCAAAGGAGCTGGTAACTGGTAACTTACAGCTACTTATTATTATTATATGAGAAGATAATGAAATTTCATGCAAAAATAACACAAATAAATTGAGAACCAAATTCAGTTTCAAAATCAGATCCACACGTAAACTAAATCTACGATTGCTAATTCGATTACGATTCTATATGAAGTTATTAAACTAAAGAATTAGAATTATATATTCTAACTCTTTAGTTTAATAATTCAGGTCAGGAATAAATCTATCATCGATATTATATTATTAAAATAACTATAATATTTTTCGCAGCCTATTTTTTTGGTCGGATCAAAGGCAATCCAAAGCTAATAGTTATGTAAATGCTATTTCCACGTTCCTTGACATGTCATTATATTGTGTCATGGATCTATAAATATTTGGATGTGGCGTTCTTAATAATCTTAATCTTACAGTTCCATTTCTGATGAAAAAACTAAAATAAAGATTTTTAATGAAACTAAATTATAACAACTGGTCATGTGGAACCGGACTCGTACAAGAGATTCGTACCATCACATAAAGCATGGTATACAATTTTTTATTTTTAAAGTGGTATCACTTCTGGGATTAATTGAATTAAATTTGCAACCAATATTAATGAACGATGCGGGACTCGAACCCGCGACCACTCTTCCCAACTGATTCAATCGTCCGAGTGACTGAATATTGGTATGTCTTGTTCAACTCTCAGGTTGTGGCTCCTTCTACAGGATCTACTTTATGGTCGATGACCTCTTAATCCCAATAATTGCATATGTTATTTAAATTTTAATCCCAAAACTGAAGGGATGTCGCTTAACACATCTAGCGATACTCCCTGATTGGACTCGAGTCGAGCGTGACGACTCAATCTCATTCAATACTAGCAAAATAAAGATCATAGCGCGCCAGAAGAAATATCTCTTCAATAATTTTAATTTTTGAAGTGAAAATTTCTTCCGGTATCTTCTTCTTCTATTACGTTTGATTTTATGTTAAACTGAAACTTTTATTCCGAATTTTTTCATGCATCCATCGCATGTCGAATTACAGCCGGCCACAGAGTAGGAGTGAAGTTGAATCATTGAGTAGTAGTTTTTGACGTTTAAAAAGTAATTTTAAATTCTGTTTAGTAAAAATATTTGAATTAATATTAGAAATTAATTTCAACTACTGCTTTCAAGTCAGCTTGGCCAAGTAGTCCAAGGTGCCAGATTTAAGCTCTGGTTCCCGAGGGGGAGCGTGGGTTAAAAAAAATAAATTAAAAACGCAAGAAAACCTTACTTTATATTCAAATAAAATAAGTTATTGAAAACAAATATTGGCATACTCTTAAATACAAAAGCAAAAAAAGAAAAAAAAAAAACAATACTAAATTATCAGTGTGGCACTGGTCTTCCAAAACTGGAGTCTATTCAGTTACAGTTGTGTCCATACTTAAATGAGCACAACACTGTATTTCAGTGACCCCATTGTGTGACGTTTGGAACTAAATTGACATTTAGTAGTAAAAATATTTGAATAATTGTGGCACTTAAATGCACATCATACAAAGATTAAGATTTAAGTATAAGTGTTCGCGATGAACAAAAGAAAGATTGATATCTTCTTAAAGATTTATATTTCGTCTGTCTTAACAGGATTAGATAAAATAGTTCTTGTGTAGTTGAGGTGTCGTGTGCAAGTAGTCGAAGTAGAATAGTGAATGAATGAATGTTGTATTTGACAGATAGATGAAGGATGAAGTATGATTGACAGAGTAGGTAAATGGAGTAATATTAAGGTAATTGTTTGATAGGTTTAGGTGTATGACTCGATATAATAATAAAATTTAATCTAATTCAGTCGACGATAGGAAATCTGGCCTCGACAATAAGCAATATGTAAGTATTAATGTTTTCAGTTACAGACGTTATAGTATGTATATCAAATTGGTTATAGACAGTCGCTCAGAGAAAAATTAAAGAAATAAATATTATGACTGTTCATTGTCAGTACATTTATGAAAATTTAATGTACGTTCACAAAAATCGTCACCTTTTTGCTCTTAATAGTGATTTTCATTATTATAACACTAGAAATAAGGCATTGCTTGTAACTAATTATAGTAGGCTTCATAACATACATTATTATGTATGTTTTAAGGGCATGTATGCTTTAAGGGCAAATGTATACACTTTTATAATAAAGTCCCAGCCACTGTTCAGGCATTATCTATCAATAAATTTAAATGTTTTACTAAAAAATGTCTCTATCGTAAATCCTACTACTCCACACCTGAATATCTAAGTGATCCGACAGCCTGGGACTAGATTATGATTATTTTATAGCAATAGCAATGAGAATTCAATATTGTATATTTTATTAAAAAGAGCGCAAAAAAAATGTTGGGAGAGTTTCTTGCGCCGCTTATTCTCTCTCAGAGGGCCCATTGTTTCCGAAGCGGTAGTAATGTCGAGTATATTAGAAATGACATCAAAAAGGATTCTAAAAGAATAAATTTTGAGAGAATAAAAGCCTTTTATGCCTTTTTATAGAACCACGCATTCTGTGAAGATTTTAACGACTGGTCTAAATGCGATAATGTCAGCTGACACAAACAGGGGTTCGGACAGGCAATTCTGGTTTAGCAATAGTGTCCCGTTTAGGGTACGGAAATAAAAGGACTGAAAACGTCAAGAGGAGAGAGATGTGACCACTTTATTCTCTGCATGTAAACTCAATCATATAATTCTCACAGATTTTCGGCGAAACCAAGAACGTGAGGAGCAACTAAAGTTTCCAAACTATTTTATATGTCATCCGAACTTTGCCGTGAAATATGCTTTATGTATTTCGCGTCTACAAAGGGGTCAACGAAACGTAGTGTGTTCGAAGTTTCGCTAAGATTAAATTCACTAAAATCTCTTCTGAATGAATGAATGAATGAATAAGCCTTTATTGCAAACAATGTAAAGATTGGTACAATATATGATCTAAGTATTATTCTAATCTTATTAATATTCTAATCTTAATTATATTCTAAGCTAAGTAGTATTCTAATCTAAGTAGCATTCTAATGTAAGTAATTTTCTAATTTAAGCAATATTCTAATCTAAGTGATATTATTAATCTTCATCATCGTTCGCTTGTCTTCCGACACAGGCCTCCTCCAGAGTTTTCCATTGCTGCATATAACTTAGATTAGAATATTAATTAGATTAGATATTACTTAAATTAGAATATCAATTAGATGAGAATAATACTTAGATTATATTTTGTACAAATCTTTACATTGTTTTCAATAAAGGCTTATTCATTCAGAATAGAACCTTAATTATTTCATTGTTCTCGTTATTCAAATAAGAATAGAAACGTCAATTACCTCGAACTGTCACAAAAGTACAGATTGCAGAAAAAAATATTTTGAATAAATATATTTTACTCCACGTAACATTCAATATTAACAGTTTGTTATTTTTAAGTGATATCGCTCACTTCTGGGACTACTAATACCAGTGGAAATCTCTAAGAACAAAGCGGTTCACTCGATTGTATGAAACTTGCAGTCATTGACAGATTGATAGATGACGGCTATAATCTTGTAATAAAAGGAGATAAACGAAATCCACTACGTTATAAGCAACTGTTCGCTTTCAAACTTAGCCGGATAATACTTCCTGATCAATCGCGATACTGTAATTAGTACTATTTCAAACTTATGTCAAATCTTACTGCACGTTTCATACTGAACTAAATTTCAATTTTCACTTAGGCAGTACCGCTTTTTATTACGTAGTATTTACATCCTCTTTGATATAATGAACACCGGCAAGTAAATTGTAAATGCCCAGTTTATTCTGCGTATTGCATAATGCAGTAATACGACATTGATATCTCCAGAGGGAATCTAATACGTTCTAAAAGCAATAACTTGTACGACGAGCATAAAGTTTGTAAAGTGCAATCCTAAACCAAATCGATATCACTCTTAGATTTCATAGCCACTTATAGAGATATCGGAAAGTCCCTGAACAGAGGTACAGTCAACGATATTAATATTATATAAGTTGCAATGAATTATTGAACCTCGTCATCTCGTTGCTATATGGGTCGTCACCCATATAGCGCAGTGGTTAGTAACCCTGCGTACTGAGCTATAGGTCCCGGGTTCGAATCCCGGCAAGTGCGAACATTTATGATGAACAAGGATGTTTGTTTCATTTTTATATAGTCATGCATGTTTATATGTATTTATGTATAAGTATTTTATATTGTTCAAATTCAAATATTTTTATTCAAAATAGGATTTAAAATCAATTATTGAACGTCAAAAACTACCACCCATTCAAAAGAGACTAAGAAGAAGCATATACATCGCCCAACAAAAGACTTACCAACTCTACCCAACCGAGTAGTAGGCATAACAAGTTGTATTATATATATCGTTGACTTGTACCTAATTTGTGTACAGTGTGTCAATATTATTATTTTTATTAACTTTTTATTATTCCTTTTTTTTTTTTTATGGAATAGGAGGACAAACGAGCGTACGGGTCACCTGGTGTTAAGTGATCACCGCCGCCCACACTCTCCTGCAACACCAGAGGAATCACAAGAGCGTTGCCGGCCTTTAAGGAAGGTGTACGCGCTTTTCTTGAAGGTACCCATGTCGTATCGTCCCGGAAACACCGCACAAGGAAGCTCATTCCACAGCTTCGTGGTACGAGGAAGAAAGCTCCTTGAAAACCGCACTGTGAAGAACCGCCACTCATCCAGATGGTGGGGATGATATCGTAACTTGTGGCGTGTCGTGCGAAGGTGGAATTCGGCGGCAGGAATCAGGTTGAAAAGCTCTTCGGAACACTCCCCGTGATAAATGCGGTAGAAGACACACAATGAAGCGACGTCTCTACGCAACGCCAAGTGATCCAGCCGTTCACAGAGTACTGGGTCCCCGACAATTCGAGCTGCTCTGCTTTGCACGCGGTCAAATGTATCGAGCTGATACTGGGGTGCGCCAGACCAGAGATGACAGCAATACTCCATGTGAGGCCGGACCTGCGCTTTGTAGAGCGCTAGAATGTAGGCCGGCTTGAAGTATTGCCGTGCTCTATTTATGACGCCCAGTTTCTTTGAAGCCAGTTTGGCTTTGCCCTCCAGATGGCCACGGAATTGGCAATTGCTCGAGATTTCGAGACCCAGTATTCCGATACTAGGCGAGGCTTTAAGGGAAGTGTTCTCGAAGAGCGGTGATACGGCAAATGGGGTTTTTTTAGTGGTAAACGCGCAAACTTGAGTCTTCTGGGGGTTAAATTGGACAAGGTTCAACTTACCCCATTCCGCGACCTTCTCGAGAGAGGACTCGATAGAAGACACAAGTTTCTCCCGGCACTGGTCGACGTTTTCCCGAGAGAGACCTGCATGGCCAGTGTATACGGCATCACCAGTGCTGTCGTCTGCATAGCAATGCATGTTGGCGGTGTCCAACATATCATTGATATGCAGAAGAAACAGCGTGGGAGATAGCACACAGCCTTGGGGCACTTCAGCGTTCACGGGCTTGGGATTCGAGCAATAACCGTCGATAACGACCTGTATGCTGCGCCCAGTGAGGAAGCTGGAGGTCCACTTGCATAAGCTCTCGGGAAGCCCAAATGATGGAAGTTTTGCGAGGAGCGCCTTGTGCCATACACGATCAAAGGCCTTCGCTATATCCAGACCAACTGCCAGGCCTTCCCCCTTGCTTTCAATAGCCGCCGCCCATCTATGTGTTAGGTATACCAGAAGATCGCCAGTCGACCGACCATGGCGAAAGCCGTACTGCCGGTCGTTAATCAACTGGTGACCCTCAAGGTATACCAAGAGCTGGCGGATAATTATGCTCTCCATAATTTTGGAGAGTAGGGAGGTAATAGCAATAGGCCTGTAGTTTGCCGGATCCGAACTGTCTCCTTTTTTTGGGATCGGATGGACAAGGGCTGACTTCCATGAATCAGGGACTACGCCTTTTGAATAAGAGTGCCGGAATAAACGCGTTAGCACCGGCGTCAACTCAGGGGCACACGTTCTAAGCACGATTGGAGAAATGCCATCCGGCCCGCTCGACTTCCTGACGTCCAACGAAAACAGAGCTCGCCTAACAGTTTTCTGTCGGAACTGTACTTCAGGCATGGACCTCTGACACCGCGGGATGGTCGGCGGTGTTTTTCCGTTGTCGTCAAGAGTCGAGTTGGAGGCAAAAAGAGTGCACAGGAGATCGGCTTTCTCTTTTGCCGTATGGGCCAGGGTGTCATTCCTCATGTGCAACGGCGGCATGGACGGCTGGTTGAAGTTACCAAGAGCAGCTTTCGACAACGACCAGAACTTGCGTGTTCCGGTCGGGTAACTGGAAAGCTGCTCGCCAATTTTGACGACGTGCTTCGATTTCACACGGGCGATTTGCCGCTTAAAAAATCTGGAGGCACGGTTATATTTCCTCTTCAGAACTTTGCAGTTCCTTCAGAACTTTGCGGATCCTTTGAGCCCAGCGCCGCAACCCAAGTTCGATACGCCTGTTTTTTGCAGTCAGATGCTGCTTTAACTGGCGCATCGAACCAGGGCTGTGATCTGCCACCGATCGGTACTACAGAGCTTGGTATAAAAATATCCATGCCCTGAAGTATCACATCGGCTACTGCAACGGCGCAGGCACTAGGATCATCCGAAAGGAAACAAACCCTGCCCCAAGGGTAGGATGCAAAAATTTCTAATAATAAATAGATAAATAAACATGTTATAATTATATAAATTAATAATAATTAAAGCCATGTTACCAACCAAGCACTCACGTAAATGCTCATAGCTCTTCAGATTGCTGAAGAGCATTGTAAGATTTTTTTGCCAATTTTTTACGCTGACGATATAAACTCATCTTTTGAGCAGAATTGCCACTTCATTCTCTACCTCAAGTATAAAATCTTTATAATAATATTATTTTTAAAAGTGAGATTTTATTTATTTTATAAAGAATGATATACAGTTGCTTTGATATTATTCATTAGAAGATAAACACTTACACTTTTTACTTCGATTTTACCACCCTATTTTTTTTTGAATTATCATTTAAGAAAAGACCAGTACGTCTCTTATTGGCTGCAAGTATCTATTAAAATACGCCACATGGTTCAAAGTGCTATCTTCATCTTCCGAGATAAAATGTTTTGGTCTCGGATTTCTTCGAATTCTTTCCCTTACTGCTTTGACCACCATTTTCGTATGAGCACTACGTGGACGGTTTTTACTAATACCAAGCGTATGGAGGGCTTTAAAAATTGCATTCGCTCCATACCACATTGTGTGAGGCACTCATAGCGATACAGTACAATGTAGTGGCGCCGAAATGAGAAAACCCAATGAACAATCATATAAAAATGACAGATTCCAAATTCAAATGTAATATTTTGTTTTTTTTTTTTTTTTTGTAACAGTATTTATGGCCAGACTAGGTATTTCAAACATGCGTAGGACTACATAATATAATTGCTAAAGATTCTATGTATTCTCTAATAAGATTACATGTTGATTACAATTCGGTGGTCTGATGCCCGATTACAAAAAATACATAGGATTGAATCAATTCAAAAACTTTTATAGCCAAACAAATAAAACAGGATACCAATTGATTATGCAATCTAACCAGCTGCATATTTTTCGAAATAAAAGAGCTTCCGCCATGTCAATTTGAAGACATTTTCCGAGAATGTGTGGTATAAAGTCGTGTAAACAATATTAGAACGTGAACATTGAGCGACGTTACAAATGACACCTGTCAATTTTGCCGCCACATTTTCAGGCGATTGGACATTGCTCCGCTGAAAGGTTTTCACTAGAGATAAACGAGTATTTCCCATTTTTCGTTACTTGAAAACATTCAAGGAGATAAGAATAATATTTATAAATATTTTGTATCGATAATACAAAAATGCAATTTGTATTACTCATGCGGGAAAAGTAGTATTTTGGCACTTGCTGTTGTGGTTGAATAAGAGCCATTTGCAAATAATAAAATTACGCATGAGTTTTTTCGTT
Organism: Leptidea juvernica; assembly: GCA_949711755.1. NCBI lineage: Eukaryota > Metazoa > Arthropoda > Insecta > Lepidoptera > Pieridae > Leptidea > Leptidea juvernica. The sequence continues at coordinate 15,314,961 of CATIXQ010000016.1, read as the reverse complement.
AATGAAACTGATGTTTGAGTGAGGAAAGTTTACTTGTCGCACGCAAATTATACTTGGCAGACGCAAATTAAGATAAAATTGCTAAAATATATAAAATAATAACAAAAATAAAACACAATCGAAATATCATAACTGAATGGAGGTTGACGCGACTGACAGTTTAATTTAATAAATAAAATTATAATTTAAGTTACAAAAGCTTAAAAGGAATATGGAGGAATACGGAAATAATACATAAATCATCACATTTGTAATACAAAATAGTATGTGCAACTCGTGCGACGTTGTCGATTACCCATTCAAGCGAATAACCGCAACTTCGCTTTCGTGGGCAATCGACAACGTCGCACGAGATGCACAATATACTATTTATTAACATGATATAGAATATAGTAAAAAAGGTCATTCACAGTTTAAATTTAAAAAAATATGGTTGCGAAATTTGTTTTTCACATTTCACACTAAATTAATTCATTGTTTATAGAATTACATAGAATATGATTTCCTATCAACTATTTCCGATGTGTTAACTGCTCACACGTTTTTATTTTTATTTTTATGGAATAGGAAGACAAACGAACTTACGGGTCACCTGTTGTTAAGTGATCACCGCCGCCCACAATCTCTTGCAACACCAGAGGAATCACAGGAGCGGTGCCGGCCTTTAAGGAAGGTGTACGCGCTTTTTTTGAAAGTACCCATGTCGTATCGTCCCGGAAACACCGCAGAAGGAAGCTCATTCTACAGCTTTGTAGTACGGGGAAGAGAGCTCCTTGAAAACCGCTACTGCCCAATGACTTATTTAACTGCTCAATATTTATTTCATGATCCATTTCATTATTTATTATAACCCATTTTTGTTCTTCCACTAAGTACTAAGTTTTAACTGCCAAAACTTGTTAATAAAAATGCTATAAATAAAATATCTAAATATTGCAATAAGCAACTTTAAAACATAACTTTAAAATTTACGCAGCGGTATGAAAACAAGTGAGTTATATTTAAAGGGCGCGCCATATTTATTTTATAATATACTCTGACAAAATATATAATCTGATGTAAATATTTTAGTTAAGAATTCTATATATATAAAAATGAATTGATGTTCGTTAGTCTCGCTAAAACTCGAGCTGGACCGATTTAGCTAATTTTGGTCTTGAATTATTTGTGGAAGTCCAGAGAAGGTTTAAAAGGTGAATAAATAGGAAAATGCTGCTAAATTAAATAAAAACAACAAATTTGATTTTCCTTTGATGCGTCCATACATAATTTCTATGAGAGAATTTATTGACGCACGGTTTGACAGTTCTGCTGTGAAACAATTTCATTCCGACAGCAGGGTGCATATTTTACGAAGTAATTTTTGATGTTATGATATATTATTGACAAATTCATATAAAAACATTATTTTATTTATTATATACAGAACAACGTCTGTCGGGTCAGCTAGTATATATATATATATTTTTCAATCCGGAAGCGTCACTTTGTCAATAACAGTTTAATTGATTTCATACTCTCTCGCAATACTAGCGCCATTCTAGAGGGATTTGGAAACTTTTTACTGCTTACAGCAAATGAGAACTTTTGCAACTTTTCCTCCTATGAAGTAGTCCTTCCTGTATCTACTCTTCATAATATAATCTTAGCTACATTACAGAATTATTGCATTAATGCTGATCATATAAATCTTGTTATATTATATTATATAAAATTCTTGGGTCCCGGTGCTACCAAACTCCTCCGAAACGACTAAACCAATTTGTTTGAAAATTGTTGTGTGCATATCGGGTAGATCTGAGAATCGGCCAACATCTCTTTTTCATACGCCTAAATGATGAGCCACCCCTAAATATGTATATGTCGTAACACGGAACGCCAGCGCCATCTGTTGGCGTTCGATGGAGTCAACGTTCCCCCGGCCGAGATGAGCGCACTTCACTTCTTGTGGAGCGGTCGGCCAGAGCGGTCGAACTTGAACCATCGTGCGTTTCATATATCCCATAGTGTGTTTATTTAAAGTGATTCTACATTATAATTTGAATGTGTGAATAAGTTTGTTCCGTGCACTGACTTTACCCATCGACGCCCACTGCTAGGAGTCTAGGACTACGGTCCCTGCTAAGGACGGTGAACCTCTTCCGCCGTTATATATTTTTAGTTTTTTGACATTTTTTTTTTATTTTATTTCAGCATTTAAAACATACAACTTCAGAATTTTGTCCTTCTACGATCTACAACTATTTTTGTATTATTCTGTTCCATCCACAAAACCGCTATAGGGTTGCAAGATGGCAATCGAATACAATAATTGGTAGGTCTGAGAATCAGTTGCATCTATTTTTATACCTACGCCAAAAATTTTAATTAATGAACTTTTTTATTTACTTTATATGGCAATACAACATTTGCTGGGTCAGCTAGTAAAATATAAATCTTGTTATAATATAATTAAGAGCTACCTTCATCTTTGCAGGACTTAGTTATATTTCAGTTTAGTCCCTTCGTGGCATTCTAGGGATTGGCCATAGTTCAATCTGTGACCAGTGCCGGATTAAGCAAACGCGGGGCCCGTAGCAAATTCTTTCAGAGAGCCCTTGGTCTATATTGCAAATAGTCTGTTACCGAGTGTCTGACGTGGATTGTCTTATTTGTAAAAGTTTCACGCTTTTGTGACTTCAAGTAAATTCAATAAAACACATCTTAATAAGTTTCATTCAAAAATTACGCTCAAGCAGAGATGAGGTAGAGAGAGATGGCTTAAATATGCGGGGCCACTTGCTACTTTTACTACGTTAATTCGGTTAATTCGGCACTGTCTATGACCACACCACCACATTTATATTTTGAAGTAGTACTTAGACAGCAAAAATAAGACTCTATTATATTCAAAAAAATAAGTGAATGGGTAGATACTTTGTAAGAAAAGCGATATTTAAATTTTAAAACATAAACTAGCAAATCCGTTGACAAGCAAAGTAAATCGAATTCGAATTGAATATGTTACATGACACCAGTGGGAGGCTACTTTGCTCCTTTGGCGGCTAGATTATGGGTACCACAATAGCGCCAATTTCTGCTGTGAAGCAGTAATTTGTAAACATTATTGTGTTTCGGACTGAAGGGCGCCGTAGTGAAATTACTGGGCAAATGAAACCTTACCATCTTGTCTCAAGGTGACGAGCGCATTTGTAGTGCCGCTCAGAAATTTTGGGTTGTTCAAGAATCCTGAGTGGCACTGCAAATTCACTCGGCACTCTTCAGACCGAAACACAGTAATGCATACACATTACTGCTTCACGGCAGAAATAGGCGCCGTGTGGTTCCCATAATTTAGCCGGCGTCCTGCGCAAAGGAGCCTCCCACTGGTAACGTATGGTAAGTATGGAAGCTGTATCTCAGTTAATGCATCTGTCGCAGGGAAATGATAATAACAGATATTTGGTCAATTCCCTACGTGATTTGATCTAATCACGGAGAATGTTTAAAGAACAACACGATTTTATCATTTCTCTAAACAAATCTAGTGATTTGATCAAATGCCAGGGTTGGTTCCGTGAAATGATAATGAGTAACGCGACTAGAAGAAATTAGGATGTAAAAGCGAGCTTCAGACTTGAGTCATACGATCTTGAGCCCGACACGGACAGGTTAGATGGAATGATTTAGAGAAATTTTCTATCTGGTTAGGTTACATTAATTTGATTTTCAAGAGCCTGGTGCGTTACCTTTTCATAGGAGTGGGGGAGTCAGCCAGGGGACAGAGGACATCGCCCAGAGGGAGGCCCTTCTACTCTTACCAAATTATGTCTAATGTTACCAAATAAACCTTATAAATACCAAAGAAAATACTTTTTGTCATTTCACGGTACCAACTCCGGCATTTGGTCAAATCACTAGATTTGTTTAGAGAAATGATAAAATAGTGTTGTTATTTTAACATCTTCCGAGACTTGACCATATCACTGTTTTTATCATATCCCTGCGATATATCTAGCCCTACCCTGTGGTATTCGTGTGTAACTAGTTATTGCTACCTTGAATGAAGTGTTTTAGTCATATCACCAGTGGGAGGCTCCTTTGCACAGGACGCCGGCTAGATTATGGGCACCACAAGGGCGCCTATTTCTGCCGTGAAGCAGTAATATGCAGACATTACTGTGTTTTAGTCTGAAGGGCGCCGTAGCTAGTGAAATTACTGGGCAATTGAGACTTAACATCTTATGTCTCAAGTTGACGAGCAAAATTGTAGTGCCGCTCAGAATTTTCGGATTTTTCAAGAATCCTGAGCAGCCTGCATTGTAATGTGCAGGTCGTATCAATTACCATCAGCTCAGCGTCCTGCTTGTCTCATCCCTTATTTTCATTGAAAAATATCCTGAATTCTTTGCGCAATTATACTGTCGTTTTTCGTAGTCCAGACACGTAACACATACATTTAGTAAGAAGGTGTTATTTCATGTTACAAAGGCACACTGCATTTTATTATCCTGGTCATTCACTTATCAAAGTGGGACACGACAGCAATATGCACCGATATTTTATAGCAGAAATAGGTGCGGCTGCAGTAGAGCTCCAGGCAAACACGGCACATACATTAACCTCAGCTGCGACAACCGCAAGTACAGATATTTTTGATAGTTAAGTTTCTAACTTTTAGAAGAAATAAAAAATGAAACAAAATTATTATTGTTGCATATTTAGCAGATTTCCACCTATGATGTTCCACTTTTCATGATATCACTGGGACAATAAGGCCCAGAGACTTGAAACTTGGTAGGAATATTCCTTACATCGAGATTACGAAATTACTTTTTTTTGGCATTGCTTTTTTATTATAAATATAGTTTTTCTATAATTCTTATCGACGGCTGGCATCGGGTACAAACACGTACACAAGTGGTCAGTAATATGCAGCTCATAGAGGTTAACATTAGGTTTTTTTTATTTATAATTTAATTATTAAAAAATAATATGACTTAATTATTAATAACGCTATTTATATAAAAAATAATAAAATAAAACTTTAATAATCTAATAAAATTAATCTAAAAAATAGAAAATATCATTAAGATCGCTATCGGCAGGTAAGTAAGTGAAGCTGGCAATATTACCTCTTTGTATATCCTTTGACAGAGGTACGTACCAGATCTTGGGTCACCTGTAATTACTTATGTTTATACCTATTATTTTTTCCCGCAAGAAATTAAAAACTGTACATATAATATTTTTTAAAAGATTACTAATTGATTTGTGTTCTACAATCAATACCGAAGCCAATAAAGTTATTATATAGGAATTTTGTGTGGTAGGTGTGTCAGCGAAAAACGCAAAAACTACAGAAGAGATTTAATTCAAATTTAGCATGAATATATAATCCATAGGCCGGGACAACATTTATAGGCTGTATAATATTAAAACGCAAGATGCAGACATAGTATTTTTCTGCTTTTATCGTCTCATTCTTTCTCACTCTCACACAATGAAGTGTGAACGAACACAACACGAACATTCATAATAAATTATCATTTTAATCAAAATATTACACGTGAACATGTTTAGTTACGTATAAATTTATTATTTATCCCATTAAAAAATCACGGGTGTTACAGATTTATAAATATTTGAATAATTTAAAAGACATTTAGAACTCAACTTCATCCTGTTATATTTAGATTTCGGTGTGCGCGTTAAACGTAATAATTCATTCTCGTTATATTTCCCAAAAGCACTGTCTACTGTGCCAAAAGTGTAACTTCCGAACTTGGAATTCAGAACATCCTCTTATTTCTGAAGTCAGTTAAGAGCCTTTTTAATACATTTACTTCAAATCATCATTATTATCATAATTCCAGCCGGATGACTTTAGATTAAATTTAACTTTTACTTTACTTCGAATAACCCCATCCAATCAATTTGTAGCCAACAGGGCAGTTTGCCAGCAGAATACTATTACATACAATAATATTAACTCAAATTGCACTAGTGCATGCACGCGAATTTGATGACCAGTAAAACGTATCGTCAGCGTTACTAGTTGATAGACGATATAATTTGTAGATAGGGCATTACTTGTTTTGAGCAGAGTGAGTTTTGAGCCAATTCAGTGATGCTAATGAATGCATAAAATTTCGGTCTTCAATATTTATATTACACGAGCGTTTCCTCTCCAACTCTTTCTACACTTTCATCTATAAAATATTTTTTTGAGAAATTGATACACCGACACATACCTATACACAAAACTAAAACACATATTTCATAGAATAGCTACACGGTTTCATAGGTCTTCTTTACCAAATCTTCTTGTTTTTATTGATTATTTATTTAAACGTTTTGATAACAAAACCAAATTGAAACAGTTTACACAGACTTCAAATATGCATTTGACAAGGTAGATCACCTACTGATATTAATAATATATTATACAACGGTATTTACTGTAGCCTCTTGCGCTGTTTTGCTGCTTATCAAAATGCTCGTGTACAGTCGCTAGTTATTGACGGTTTCATCTCCATAGGTAACGTAACGTCATCCAGGTGTATGCCAAGGCTCTATACTCGGCTCATCATTTGTAAGTTTTTATTATACGCAGGTGATTTTAAATTGAATTTCCATATTGTTGATTTAATGATGATTGAAAAAAAAATTATTGAATTAGGCGTTACTTTGCAGAAATCCATAATTATACAAATGATGATTTTCTTTTGCAGGAAGACTTGAATAGTAACAAACTATTTATAGGTTACAGTAAATGTAAGCACATCTCTTTTACGAGAGTTAAAATCAAAATTGCAACAAAATTATTACTAGACGATCGTGTCCTTGAATCAGTTATCAATGTTCGTTATCTTGGGGTATACCTTAATGCTAAGTTGAAACTCAATCAGCTCATTGATCACATATCGAATATTGCTTAATGTATGTAAGGCGTTATTTCACGTCTCTTAAAAGCATTTAAAGATAAATAAGCATAGCTATACGTGTCTTTATCGAACATTTGTGCAATCGCTGCTGGAATATGTCACTCTATTATGGAATCTACAGCAGGTATATAAGGTACATGAGATGGTAGATGATGGTATAAGATGAAAGAGAAAAATATTGCTCATCTAAGTTTTCGTTTGGTACTTCTACAAGAATATTTTAAAACAATATAATATTATTTCATAAAGCAAACTCAGTTTAATTGACTTTGTCACTATGAGAAAAATATGTGTGAGTGGAAGTTTATTTTTCAGAACTCCTTAATTTAAAAGATTTTTACTAAGCCAGCCCGGGCTACACGCTCTTTAAAATTTAATTCATGTTTCCAACATCTGGACAAATATTGGTATGCATATATTATCTACGAAACTGCACAGGATGTTTGCTCTTCGAAATTCAAGATTTAATGATGTGCATATGTTTTGTATTCCTGTAAAATTAACAAATTTAAAATAAAACATATATTAGATTTGTGCTTTTTTAATAAATTTATTCTAGGACCGTAATTTAATTTATTTCAGACTTATTTGTTATTTATAAACATTTTTAGTTTTTGAATTTAATTTCATACAGTTCATTTGCTGTATTTGGTGTAACTTTAACCCTTTGTTGTATCTCACTATGTCTACTCTGTATAGGCTGTATCTGTATTTGTATTGTAAATAAATAAATTAAATTAAGAATGGATTCTGCACGCTCCGTCTAATGTTTTAGTAGTACAACACTCAGATATCTGAGCTCCGTTTTAATATGAATTTGAATGAATACCATTAACTATGTAATTATATACATTGATTTATATTATGTTTTACGATGAGTTGCCCACAGATCAATAAAATAGCCTGATAAATTAAAGTTTAAATGATGGATTTTGAAAGTTTAGATCATATTTCTTATATATCTATTACCAGTTACACCAATATACCTGTTCATAAATGCCAAAAAAAACAATACTAAATGACTCGTGAGGATACTTGGCACAAACGAAGAAGGAAGAATTAGAGGCTCTTTTTCCATACAAACCTTCTCGATTATTTTCTTGTTGGTTTTTAATCCTAGAACAAAATTATTTTGAAAATTTGTGTCCGTTATTGTTATTTAGCATAATTATTTATAAGCCGGCATTTACCGTTTTGTAGAGCTGATTGCCGCCTCCATTTAGTTGAATACTCTATGCTAAGAACCCCAATTTATTAACAGAACCCTATAACGATAAAGTACACCGAACAATAAAAGTATTATTGGAGACTTTGATTGAGTAATTAAAAAGCGATAAAAGTGTTTCACTTTGTGAATGAAGTTTGTTCGCGATAAATCCTTTTGTTGTTTTGTTTTCAGGTCGTGACGTGCTTATTTACGTCAGATATTTTACGAGGAAAGTTCATTTAGAACTTTAGCTGGGATTTCTAGTTTAGATATAAATTGCTCGGAGCTTGCTTTACTTTTTTATTTTTAATATTTTCGAGAAACCTAAATACATTTAAAGTTATGACTAAGTATAAACCAAGAATATGTAAAATGTTTACAAATAGACATTTTGCTTACGAATGGTTTGTTCGGACGTATAACGTTTCCCGCGTTTATTTGTCAGGCAGCTTGTCATTCTGAAAACTTCAGAATTATCATTGTATTGACAGTGTTGTCAACGATATTGTAAACATTTTGCATTTTCTTTGTTTATCATCAGTTGTAACTTTATACCAAGCTTATTTGTAAGGCCGTTAGGCTATTAAAGTAAAGTCAGTATTTAATCATGACACATAACAATAGATCAATACATATAAATAAAATTAAAGTGTCTGTTTGTTATATTGAAATAACCAATTTTTTACTACATGTATATGAATATATTATACGGTACCTACACTAAAATAACATTATTTACAATTTTTGTCTGTCTGTCTGTCTGTTCCGGCTAATCTCTGAAATGGCTGTACCTATTTTGACGGGACTTTTATTGGCAGGTAGCTGATGCAATTAGGAGTGACTTAGGCTACGCTTATTTTAGAAAAAAACTTTTATTTTAAAAAAATAAAGACATGTTGCAAAGTCCAAGAAACGGTTAAACTATAAAAGTAATTTATATGGCAAAACAACGTTTGCCGGGTCAGCTAGTACATAATAAAATTAATAAAATAAAAATAATGAATGAATAACATATTATATAGACTATACCCGCAAAATTGTTTAAAAATCGGTATCCGGTTTAGTAAATAATGATGTATACCTGTGGCAAATGGATATTTTGAAAAATCTACTGAAGAAACCTTTTTTTTCACAATAACTTGAATGTTTAAGTAAATATCCCGGAATGGTAATAGTTTTACTATTTTCAAATTACATATGTTGTTTATTTACGCCTAGAGATGAGGAAAAATTTCTGTTGAAATATGAATTTTTTTTTCAAGATATTGTATTTTTTTTTACTTTTTTGTTACCATACAAGGCTAGATAATAATAAGACAAATAAATATTACCTTTCATTTTAAATGTATAACGTCAATTAGGGCAGTAATCGCTATACTACGATTGTATAGAAGAACTACCGACTAGCGCAACCTTAATTTTTTTTTTTTTGAAAATAAGGGACGAGATGAGCGGGACGTTCAGCCGATGGTAATTAATACGCCCTGCCAATTACAATGCAGTGCCGCACAGGATTATTGAAAAACCCAAATATTCTGAGCGGCACTACTGCTGCGCTCGTCACCTTGAGACATAAGTTGTCAAGTCTCATTGGCCCAGTTATTCACTAGCTACGGCGCCCTTTAGACCGAAACACAGTAATGCTTACACATTACTGCTTCACGACAGAAATAGACGCCGTTGTGGTACCCATAATCTAGCCGGCATCCGGTGTAAAGGAGCCTCCCACTGGTAACTACAGGGTACCCTATGGCACAAGTATATATAATGTACACACAGTAAAAACTTTAAAATGTTCAGATACTTTACTAAACATCCGTTCTTCAACAAACGCCAATAAGTCAGTAACAACAAATATAAGCTTTTAGAACAGCTTACTTCCTACAGTTTTCCTGATGTAGTTTCTCATGAAAGATGTTTACGTTCAAAACATAATAACTTTCAGTACCATTGACTTAGGAAAATTCGTAGATAGACCATGCGAAATACCATATCAGCGTCATTTTAACCGACATACATACGACTACTCCTGTCAGTTTTAATGTCATGGGTTTAGATTCTACCATTTACTACCACTTTTCAAATTTATATAAACCATTTTCACCACGAGTTTGCTTAAGGTGTTTTATGGAAAATTTCCTTTTTAGGGAAGAAGACGAGCCGAATGACGAGAGGAGGGGAAAAAACTTTAAGAGCGACAATTAGTTGATATTAATATTTTTTTTAGACAATATTTCGTCATTTGAACGTAATTTATTTCAATTACATAAAATAAAAAAAATGTAATTTATAGGTAAAAAGTATATTTTATTAAAATAATTAATTAATACTGCTAAGTTTAAGTCTGTTTTATATAATAATGCATTTTATTGATTTCTTATTCGTTCGATGCTCCATCTGTTTGTTCTTAGGGCTGAGTAACAGATATTTTAAAGTATCTGTTGAAATTTTTACTCCACAATTGAAATATAGGCCATATGTTCTGCTCGTCAAAATAATTTATTTGAAAACACACCGGTTCCTTACGTCATGTTTACTATTGTTTGTTGGAAGCGTATTGCTTGAGGTCGTATCCAGTTAATTGAATCGGCGCCTTTTTCTGCCGTGAAGCAGTAATGTGTAAGCATTATTTTGTTTCGGTCTGAAGGGCACCTTAGCTAGCGAAATTACTGGACAAATAACACTTAACATCTTATGTCTCAAGGTGACTAGCGCAATTGTAGAGCCGCTCAGAATATATGTGTTTTGCAAGAATCCTGAGCAGCACTGCATTGTCATGGGCAGGGCGTAACAATTACCATCAGCTGAAGGTCCTGCTCGGCTCATCCCTTATTGTAATAAGAAAAGCAAGGTACTTGCAGGATACGAAAACATTTAACCCTTTTTAAGAATGATGTCGGGCCCGATGTATAAGTTTTTGCATAGTGAAAGTTTACGTAGAGAAGAAGTGCAGAAAGCCAAAATGAATAACATGTATATATTATTAGATCTAAAAATGTTAAACAGATTCAAAAGTCTTTATTGCAAGTGGTTTTCAAAGAAAATATTTTGGACATACTTTTTTAAATAATAAATATTTGTCATATTCAATTATTTTTTATCTAGATAGGATTTAAAATCACTTATTATGCGTCAAAAACTATCCATTTAAAATTGTGTGCCGTCAGACCTGAAAAGAACCGGCGCAAGAAACTCAGCGGGCTATTTTTCATTTCGATACAATATTATATGGAAAATCGTACAATAAAATTTATAAATAGTCTGAGGGCGATCGCTCCATTCCCAGTCTATATAGAAAATTATTTATGTTAAGCTTAAGCTTTACCACACATTCTTTTTTTAATATAATAATAACACAATAAATAAATAACAGATTCAGAGTCTAAGCAATTTGGCTTTGTAAGTAATTTCCATCATTGATTGGATTATAAATTCAAATTTATATTTGAACCGCAATTTACGAACAATTGGGATTACTGCAAAGCCAATCTGGGTCGATTGGCTTAGCGGGTTGATCCCGCCCAAGCGAGAAACAAAATATGAGGACCAAAATTCGTGGACCATTGAATTTTAGTACTTTTGCCCGGTGCTTCCTCGGGCATAAAATGAATAGGGAGGAAAATGAAAGTCTCAGGTCCAAAGGTGTCGTATGAGGCTACTAAGGGCATTTACCAATAGAACGCTCCTTTGCACAGGATGCGACTAGATTATGGGTACCACAACGGCGCCTTTTTCTGCCGTGAAGTGTTAATGTGTAATTATTGTATTTAAAGATAAGACATAAAATGTAATGTCTCAAGTTGACGAGCGTTACTGTAGTACCGCTCAGATTTTTTTGATTTTCAAGAATCTTGAGCGGCACTGCATTGTAATGGACAGGGCGTATTAATTACCAGCTCAACGTCCTGCTCGTAAATTTTCAATATATTTCTTTCATCTTTTTTTAGTAGCTACGTACTTATAACTTTTTGTGCACCATTTCATTTCTTTTCATCATTTATTTGTAGTCATGGGTATACATAAGATGTTACAAATCACAATAAAACTTCTCCATTCCTTGCCCGCATGCTTTGGCGTACAAATAATAATTAATAGCAATTTGTCAAAGAAATATACGTATATATAAACAATATCAGTAAATTAATATCTAAATAATTAAAATTGGTAAAAACAATAGTTAGTAAGTAATTAAATTAAGTAAAATGATATTTTGAAATGTCAATTAAGTGAAGCATCTTTTTTTTATGGAATAGGAGGACAAACGAGCGTACGGGTCACCTGGTGTTAAGTGATCACCGCCGCCCACATTCTCTTGCAACACCAGAGGAATCACAAGAGCGTTGTCGGCCTTTAAGGAAGGTGTACTTCTAGGTTTTTGATATCGTATCGTCCCGAAAACACCGCACAAGGAAGCTCATTCCACGGCTTAGTAGTACGAGGAAGAAAGCTCCTTGAAAACCGCACTGTGGAGGACAGCCACACATCCAGATGGTGGGGATGATATTCTAATTTGTGGCGTGTCGTGCGAAGGTGGAATTCGGCGGCAGGAATCAGGTTAAACAGCTCTTCGGAACACTCCCCGTGATAAATGCGGTAGAAGACACACAATGAAGTGACGTCTCTACGCAACGCCAAGTGATCCAGCCGTTCACAGAGCACAAGGTTCTCGACAATTGGAGCTGCTCTGCATTGCACGCGGTAAAATGGATCGAGCAGATACTGGGGTGCGCCAGACCAGAGATGACAGCAATACTCCATGTGTGGCCGGACCTGCGCTTTGTAGAGTGCTAGAATGTGGGCCGGCTTGAAGTATTGCCGTGCTCTATTAATGACTCCCAGCTTCTTCGAAGCCAATTTGGCTTTGCCCTCCATCTTGCATCTTGTCCCTTATTGTCATAAAAACTCATTATAAATAGTACGTAAATCAGATAATGGGCAGGCAACTAAATAGAGTACACACATTTAGCGAGCAATATCTATATTCAATCCAATCAAAATTACTTTTGGTTGCATTGAATTTAGATCAAATAAGTGACACTTATGAATGTCAAAACTTATACTTTTCACTAATTACCGCCACTTCGTAAAAGGTTGAGAAAAAGTTGAAAGAAATTCATTGCTGGGTAGCAAATTAACATTTAAAGGTTTATCGTTGTACACATTTTTACTCTTATTACAATATTTAGTTTGCATAAAAAAACACTCAATCATCAAATACTTAATGTTTTACACGAGTATGTTAAAAAAATTATTTAGTCAAAAATTTGGTAAATGTAGAGACCGCCGATAAAAGTGAAAATCTAGAACTTATAGTATTTAATTTAAAAAAAAAATGTATTGCAATAAAGCTGTGGAATGAGCTTTCTTGTGCAATGTTTCCGGGGCGATACGACACGGGTACCTTCAAATAAAGCGCGTACACCTTTGTTAAAAGCCAACAACTCTCCTGTGATTCCTCTGGTGTTGCAAGAGAATGTGGGCGGTGGTGATCACTTAACACCAGGAAACCTTAACTAAAAAAAAGGAGAAATTATTTGAGCTGATACAAGCTTGCGAGTAACCTGATTAGTAAGTGATAGCCCCCCTTAAGCTATCATACAATTTAATATTCAAATTCAAATATTTTTATTCAAAATAGGATTTGATATCACTTATTGAAAGTCAAAAACTACCACCCATTCCAAAAAGAAAGCCTCAGACCTGAGAAGAATGGGCGCAACAAACTTAGTGGGCTTTTATTTTCATCAAAAAATATGTTTACAAAGTAATATCGTTCAATTAAACTTATTATTTAATAGCCTGGGGGCGGTCGCTCCATTCCCAATCTGTGGTATCATTATGAAAGTCATTTATGTTATAGTAACCTTTGCCAACGTTTATAAAAATTCTTTTGAATATCTTATTACTTTTCTTTTGAACATTTTTTGGGATGTTGTTGTAAAAGCATATACATCGCCCCACAAAAGACTAACTCGACTTAGCCGAGTAGCAGGCATTACAAGTTTATGTCTGTTCTTGGTGTTAATATCATCATAAATACTAAACCGCGTTAAAATTCTTGTAATTTCTCTGGTGTTTTGCTTTTTTTTTCGGTTATTTGTTTTTTACTGTCATAAAAAACGGCCTTTAAATATTTATGGAATCCTTTAGCTTTGTCGGGACAATCAAAACAACTTTGTCACACAAAACCGCGTGAGTAAGTTATCATAGTTAACTGATAATAATAGCTTTATGATTCACAACAGATGTTCGGAATACACGGCTTGGATTGTATGGTGTTGGAAATAGAATGTATTTCTTGCTGTCGCTAAAATAGCCGGGATTCCAGATTATTTGGAACTTTCAAATTGACGCTGTTTTCGTCTACATTGTTCTATTTTTGATGTCAACTTTGTTATTTATTTTTGAACTTATTTTCGGGACAATAATTTATAATCACCTATAAATTATTGTGAACATTAAATTTATATTTATGTTAGAAAAACATTACTGAATTCATGATTTTTTTTAATTTGTATACAATGAATTAAATAATAAAGAATAAACTGTAGGTGCTGTGTAATAGGTTAGCTAGAATAAGCCTTCGCAGGTCATTCAATAAAATATCACATTGTATACTTACTGAGCACAAAATTAAGAAATATATTAAACCTTCTTTGACAAAGAAGGCTAACTATAATATAGTAGATTTTAAAGACGATAATGAAGCATGGTTGTTGTCTGGTTCTGCGCCGACCACATTTTTTTTTAAAGTGTTAAGTAAGCTAAACAATTTATTTATCATGATTTAAAATATGGGCTGGGAGTTTCTTATCAGTTCTTCTCCCAAAGACCCTTTACTAACTGATGTAACTTCATGACGTTTACCGAGTGTTTTTGCAATAGGTTATGTTATTGTCACTCCCTGTTGTTAATAAATATATTTCTGTTCTATTCTATTGTTATGCTAAAATAACAGGTATTTAGGGTTACGTATCCTAAAGGTAACTAACAAAAATTGTATTACCAAGACTCTGCTGACCACCCGTCTTTCAGCGGGCATTATCTCACAAGCCTTAGAAAAACAATATTAGTACATTATAGCACAGTATGACTTATAGGACACCAGGTGACCCGTACGCTCGTTTGTTCTCCTATTCCATAACATAAAAAAAAGACGTCTGAGTAAACCAATCATAAGCAAAATGTCTATTCGTTATCATTTACCATACCTTTGCTTTATTCTCAGGTATAACTTTATACCAAGTTTATTTGTAAGGCTGTTAAAATTTATGGATAGTGCTTGAATAGCGGCCGGGACTGCGTGACATTTCACTTTTAAGTTATATTGTATTTTTGTATTTACGGGAACGAGCGTAACATCGGAGAACGTGATGACTCAATAGTATTTAGTACCCACGGAATAAATGCTCAACACGCCAAAGGAAGTTTTCACTTCAATAGGCACACAAACTCCTTAGACGTTCAAGTTGTCGCAATCAGCCAGAAAATACATATAGTGAATATTTTCTGGGATACTAAAAGAATTCTGGTGATCAGTTATGAAAACATGGGCTTAAATTATTAAAACTTTCGTGAGATATTATTTAATTTTATTTATTTAAATCGGCTTTACTCACGGTTCATCGGTACCAACTAGTTTCAGAACGCAATACACACACTGATGGAGGACCTCCGAAACTAGTCGATACCCACACCGATGAATCGTTAGTAAGGCTGTGTCGATAAATAAAACATGGGCTTTAAGATAATCGGCGAAAACTAAGTCAATTCGGGAAGCAATCAAAGAGAAAAACGAGAAAACTTTGTGAAAGGCGTCAGCTTACAAGAGTCGTTTCCTCTGTCAGCCACAAGTCAGGCTTTGAAATAATTCAACAACCACCATATTAAAACCCGCACTATTTCCAAGATCTTCGTCGCGGAAAAAATTCAAGTTATGAATTGAATGACGCATTGTCAGCATATTTGATGGACAAAAATTAATCTTTTTTTTCAATAGTGTCCACTTATAAACTTATCTGCAAAATGGCTAGCAGATTGTTTGCGAGTTCTACTTAAAATTGCCTTGTATTATTTAACATGCAATCCCGCCGTGCATATGCCCCCGCTTCCGCTTATGCCTTCACCAGAGACTCTACCTAAGGACAGCGTCTCAGCGGGGTGCTTTAGTTAAAAGACAAATTGCTGCGGAATTAAGTTGGACTAATTGGAAAAAGTGTCCTTAATCAAACTGTTATTTTCAAGTAATAGAAGATCGTTTGGAATACTGATCATGAGATGTAGAGTTACAAATGCATTGATAGAACTTCAAATTGAATGAGAATTTATTACTTGAGTATATTCCTATACCTATGTTCCCTAGGGAGGAGGGCAGCGGTCGTCTATAGTGGATATCAATTTTCTTTCATCCATAAACGTCATTTTATGTCGATGAAATAACTCGTCTGGATTAAAGTCACATTTAAATCATAGCACGAAAGTGTTTTATGATGCAGATCCGTTTTTCAATGAGACACGATAATTCAATTTAGCTCTCAAGAAATATTGAAATTCAAATGGTATTTTTACTCATAAATAACCAAATATTTTTAAATAATTACAATTAGTCAGGACTTCGTACATAAAAACTTTTCATTCTGAGTGGCCTAGAATGAACAGTACTCCACGTGAGTCTAAATTTGCACGTATATATTTACACGAGGTGCCTTAAATTAAGTACTGTATCGCCC
Organism: Leptidea juvernica; assembly: GCA_949711755.1. NCBI lineage: Eukaryota > Metazoa > Arthropoda > Insecta > Lepidoptera > Pieridae > Leptidea > Leptidea juvernica. The sequence goes on along the minus strand of CATIXQ010000016.1, from coordinate 15,298,099 downwards.
TACTGAGTACATCAAGCTTGTTAGGGGCCAATCCAGGTTTCTCTTTCATGTTACTGGAAGATGAAAACTCCGTAAAATGCATGTTGCAAAGCTGAATCTGTATTCGTCTCTTTTTTGGTATGAAAACTTTTCGTGCCGTTAAATAATATCATTAAAACTCAGTTTAATTCTATTCGTTATTTTTTTTTCAAAGACATGAATGACTTGAGTTTTCAAATATACTATATAATATAAAAATAATAGCATAAAATATCCTTATAAATGAGTAATAACATTGTTATTAATGCAGAATTATTTTTGTTGCGATATAAAATACAATTCGAAGATCGTCATGTCGTTGACCTAAAGAACAACAACACTCTGAACTCTGCCATACATTTCCAATTAAATTTGATGTGATTATAGCCGGCCGAAAGTTTGATGCCAAATGTTTTCAGGTTCATCATGATGTAAGGGTACTTACAGACAGTTATTTTTGACGCCGGTAAGTTTAATTGGTCTTGGTCGTGACCATGTGCTGTACCGTCACAATTGTACTAGTAAGTTCATTCGGTTACTAAAATTACTTAAGTTAATTTTATTAACAACTAGCTGACCCGACAGACCTTGTTCTGTTCATAATAAAAAAAAACATGGAATTTCGTAAAATCCGTTCTTAGCTGACCTCTACTCGGTGAAAAAAATATTCCTACCAAATTTCAAGTCTTTAGCTCTAATGGTTCCAGAGATATCGTGATGAGTGACTGTATACGTGGACATCTCTTTTATATATATATATATATATAGATTAATAATGATGCTGCATAATTTAAAAACTAATGCAAAACGATCAAATATCAAATTCGACTTGTTTAACATCTATGGATGCCCCTGTTTGCTTTTATTTACTAAACGAACTTTTGTCCGCGGTATCCATGTCTTATGCTTTGAGTAAATTTTTCAGTATGACGCTATAAAAATATCTCAAAAAAATTTAAAGGGTAAATCATTGGCTTCTTTAAATCATCTTTCTAACATTTATGGAGATTTTGGTTTTTACAATGGGATTCAACATTTTTTATGGTATCTTTTATATCATGCTATGTATGTGAGGGCTACATTTTAATGTAGCCCTATGTAATTTGTATGTAATAATGTATTTTAATACGAAGTAATTCAAAATTTTAAGAGTACGCAAACTTCCGGAACTTACATAGGGGTGATTGGAGTAGGCTTGAAATTTTTTCTTGAAAATTCTGTATAACCGTTGCAGTATTTTTCACACATATATTCGAAGCAACCATTTTTGCTAGCATTAATAATTTTATCTTCAAATAAATACCTTAAAACCATAAAAATATATATCCTTCGAATTTATTTCTACATACCATTTTTATTAAATCAGTCATTTAAACGAAATCTCACATAGCATGAACTTGATTGTTTGCCCACTGATCGAGTTCAGAATTTTAGTTGGTGTCTGTTCTATTAGTATTACCAAATTTAAATGGGCATAGATTGTTTACAGAAGATAGTTTTAATATCTTAGTTTAAGCAAGCCTGTATCGCAGTACAAAGCCCTGTCAGGATTAGAGGATCTAATGAAACAGCATTATGCTATATTTGTACTTTCGCACAAATGGCAAATTGACGCGGCGCTTTTTTACTTAATATGAATAGACTCTAACGAATGGCCATGCAATTGAAAACGCGCGCCGCTCAAGCACGTACGTGCTTCAGAACGCTTGAAGTAAAATTAAATTTAGCGAACGAATGAATGTAAATAATTGTCCTTTCATTTACACGACAGAATGAATATCGCCTAAGGACCATAGACTTACTATATACATATGTATAGAGTATAGACTAACATAGCAGGCAAGAGAAAAGAACATCTCTAACGGAAATACAGTAATATAAAAAATAAAAGTGAATCTATTGTGATTGTAACCGATTTTTAAGAATCGGACCAGAGTTTTATTTTATAAAATAAGGGACGAGACGAGCAGGACGTTCAGCTGATGGTAATTGATACGCCCTGCCCATTAAAATGCAGTGCCGCTCAGGATTCTTGAAAAACCCAAAAATTCTGAGCTCGTCACCTTGAGACATAAGATGTTAGTCTCATTTGCCCAGTAATTTCACTAGCTACGCCCATCAGACCGAAACATAGTAATGTTTACACATTACTGCTTCACGGTAGAAATAGGCGCCGTTGTGGTACCAATTAACTAGCCGGCATCTTGTGCAAAGGAGCCTCCGACTGGTATAAAACAATCTGTGGTAGTGAAAAACAATGGTAGTTAAAAACAATTCACATTCCTGATGCTTGATAATATATACCAACATATACATTTTGGGGTAGATTGCAGACTCTATGAAATAAGATCTGATTTCAAACGAAAATTAGGAACCTTAAGTTACACACATCAAAAAGTCTAAGCATCATGTACTAATTTAAATTTTAGGATGGTTTTTCATATTATAACGTTGTATTTTATTTTTAAAATAATATTTTTAGGGTCCTATGATGTAAAAATAACAGATTTTGTCTTTATAAGTTCTTTTAATAACATAAATTAACAATATTACTCATAGAATATACTGCAGAAACTAAGGTACATAAGCATCTCAACATTTTTTTAACAAAATGAAATTTCTAAAGAAAATGAATTTATTGTGAAAGAATAGGATAATTTAATACAAAGTAGGGCCTCCTCTGTTAGTATGTCATCAATAACAAAAATGTTTCCATACACTTTGAGTGAATAAAGACTTAGAAATTAATTATTATAAATGGTAATTGTAATATCCTGCGTGTTGCTTAGACTTTTTTGATGTGTGTTTTTTTTTTCTTGGAATAGGAGGACAAACGACCGTACACGAGGACAAACTAGGGTCACCTGGTGTTAAGTGATCACTCTCGCCCACATTCTCTTGCAACACCAGAGGAATCACAAGACCGTTACCGGCCTTATTATTTTGTTTATAATTCTTATGAAAAGCAATTAAAAGGCCGATATGGGGCAAGCATTGCATAAACGTGAGAGAAGCTGATTTAAATATACACTCTTGTTTCATATAATATGCAAAAGCCTTATTTATCATTCGAACAGTAGGTATCAATAGGGTCACCGTGGGCGAACCGTAATCAAATTCAAATTACCTGTATACATTTCAAAGCCACGGCAAATTTGGAGCGTGTTGTGAATTTATTCTACCAGGGATTAATCTTGTATTTATTTCAGTTCATTCAATTTTAGGTCAGCCTTACCAGTTATTTATTGCATAAACATTTCTTAAAGTACACAAAATACATGCAGGGATTTTAAAAAATCATATCAGTCCAAGATAGTCCAAGAAGGTAACTTCTAAAAATATATTGGAAAAAGTATGCGAATAGGAAATGAGGCTGGTGAAAGAAGAACTCTCGCCCATTCTCAAGTTTGCGCATTTTTGTTATGGCAATTTCGAAAAGTAATTGGAAAAATTTTGGTAACGGAAAACTAGGAAATGAAGCTGGTGAAAGAAGCACTACCATCCACTCTCCAAATTGCGCATTTTTTTATAGTCCCTTCTAAAATGCAATTGGTAAAAGTTTGGAAACGGAAGACTAGGGAATGAAGCTGGCGAAAGTAGCACTGCCATTCATTCTCAAGTTTGCGCATTTTTGTTATGGCAACTTCAAAAAGTAATTGGAAAAAGTTTGGGAACGGAAGTCTAGGAAATCAAGCTGGTGAAAATAGCACTGTCGACCATTGTCAAGTTTGCGCATTTTATTATGGCAGAGTAAGAGCGTACGGGTCACCTGTTGTTAAGTGATCACCATCGCCCAAATAACCTTGCAACACCAGAGAAATCACAGGAGTCTTATCGTCCTGGAAACATTGCACAAATAAGCTCATTCCACATTCATTCCACAGCTTTCTTGAAAGTGGAAGAAAGTTCTTTCAAAACCGCACTGTGGAGGAAAGCCTCACTCCATATGGTGGGGATGATATTATAATTTGTGGCGTGTTGTGTGAAGATCAAATTCGGCGGCCGGAATCAGGTCAAACAGCTCTTTGGAATACTCCCCGTGATAAATGCGATAGAAGACACACAACACTTAGTTTACCACTAAGAAAACATCATTTGGCTTATCACCGCTCTTAGACAATACTCCTCTTAGTGTTTTTTTTATGATAATTAGGGACGAGACGAGCAGGAGGTTCAGCTGATGGTACGACACCTTGAGACGTAAGATGTTAAGTCTCATTTGCCCCGTAATTTCACTAGCTACGGCGCCCTTCAGACCGAAACACAGTAATGCTTACACATTACTGCTTCACGGCAGAAATAGGCACCGTTGTGGTACCCATAATCTAGCCGGCATCCTGTGCAAAAGAGCCTCCCACTGGTAAAATCGCGTCACCCACGTTATCGCGAACCAAATACATACACTGCTAAAGGGCCTCTGAACAGTCCGATACTAGTCGATACCCACACCGATGAATCGTTAGTAAGGCCGTGTTAATAAATAAAACATGAGCTTTAAGATAATCAGCGAAAACTAAGTCAATTCGGGAAGCAATCAAAGATGTTTCACGGTAGAAATAGGCACCGTTGTGGTACCCATAACCTAGATTAGGTGCTTCACCAAGTATTAGAGTATTGGGTCTGGAAAGTTCAAACCACTTGACCGCGTATAAGAGCAGCCTTATTTATCACGGAAAATGGTGATAAAAGCAGTTTGATGGTCTGCTGCACCCAATGTCTTCCAGAACCAGATGACCATGTGCACCAAAGGAGAGCTGTATTATTTACCACGAGGTTTATGACAAGACATACTTTGAAGATCTGTTTGATGGCCTACCTTCTAAGGCTGTATAAGGAGCCCACAATATAGAGCATTGCTCCTCATCTCTGGTGCCCCCAATATCTTCCAGAACTAGTTGACCGTGTCCACAAATGGAGAGCTGCCTTATTTACCAAGGGATTTTTCACAGGACGTACTTTGAAGAGCTGTATGAGGGCCTACATTCGAAGGCTCCATAAGGAACCCATAATATTTTTTTTATTAAAATAAGGAACGAGATGAGCAGGACGTTCAGCTGATGGTAATTGATGTGACATGCCCATTGCATTGCCGCTCAGCATTCTAGTAAAACGAAAAAATTCTGAGCGGTACAACAATTGCGCTCTTCACCTTGAGTCATAAGATGTTAAGTCTCATTTGCCCAGTAATTTCACTAGCTACGGCGCCCTTCAGACCGAAACACAGTAATGTTTACACATTACTACTTCACGGTAGAAATAGGCGCCGTTGTGGTACCCATATTCCATCTATATTGCTCGTCATACCTGATCCCGTGAACCCAATATCTTCTAGAACCAGTTGATCGTGTCCACCAACGCAGCGCTGCCGTATTTATCACGGGAAGTACTTCAAAGAGTTATTGATCTTTGCTGCCGAGACACCACGAATTAATTAGCCTCACTGACAACTTGATTTATCGCCACAATAATGTTAACGAAGCATCACACACAAACAGTGAATTGAAGCTCTAAAGGTGAATGATTAGGATGATAATTAGAATAAATTTATATAAATAGATCTTTTTACACATGGATTGTCATTAAATTACAATTAGTTTTAACATTTTAGAAGCTTATATGTATTACTACATTGTGATTGTTACTGAATCACCACACTAGGCGTACACTGAATTGGCAGTCATCAGATCCTGTAGATGGAACCATAACTGAAGAGTTAGAGAGAGATTATCAGTGGGAGGCTCCTTTGCACAGGACGCCGGCTAGATTATCGGCGCAACGGCGCCTATTTCTGCCGTGAACTAGTAATGTGTAAGCATTATTGTGTTTTGGTCTGAAGGGTGCCGTAGCTAGTGAAATTGCTGGGCAAAAGAGTCTTAACATCTTATAGTGCCGCGCAGAATTTTTGGGTTTTTCAATAATCCTAAGCGGCACTGCATTGTAATGTAAGATGCCAAGACTTATAAGTGGCAAATTAAACGCTACTCCTTGTAACCGTATATCTTGTAACTGCTATTTTCCTTTCTCATTCAGTCCTTAAATGTTAACCAACTTTGTCCCCTGTCTCCCTAAAAGGCAGACAATATGTCTCTCCGAGTACAAAATAATTTTACAATTTTCATAAACATCAAATAGTGTGATTATGTAATCTACTGTATTTTATCCTAAAAACGCAAGCATGTTAAGATATAGAAAATGCAATGACGTTCTATACATATGGACATATCATTCGCAGTCTAATAACGGCAAAAGTGTGCTTAAAGCCAATGTAAGCACACTGTTCTCCTTAGTCGTGTGTCAACTGTGTGTCAATCAACAAGCCTAAGTGTGCTATAAAAAGTGCTTAAATAATACATTAACGACTCAAAAAAAGATGGTGTGACTTATCATCGGTAAGATTATTTTATTATATAAGATTGACATGCAAAAAGCGGAAGTAATTTAATAAAACGAATATTTTTTCATTAAATATGGTACAATATTATTGACAAGTCCCCAGACAAGACCCGCTTGTCAGAATGGGACAGATGAAAGGACACAATCAGAAATGTATACACATAGCAGTCGAAGGTTATTAGGGTGTCATTTGTGGCATGTGCCATATTTCGGCTTTGATTTTGTATGTTTTTTTCAGATTTGTTTTCTATAAAGGCATGTTTTTTTATTTTATTTTAACTATTACCTTTCTGAGCCGATGGTAAATCAATAAATTAAATTAAATATTTAATTAAGAAAAGCGCTTAGTTTTAGCCAATTTTAATAAATATTTTTTGTTCGAGTATTGTATTTCCGAGTCATGGGTGTTTAAATGTATTTATGTATGTTTATATGAATTTATGTATGTTTAAGTAAGTATATTGTATTAAATATATCATTGTCTTGTAACCCATAACACAGGCTATATATGTTTAACTTGGGGCAAGATAATTTGTGTAAAAAGTGTGTCAATATTATAATATTATTATTATGAGCCGAAGTCTTCCATAGCGCTTTTCGGTTATTAGCTGTTTTCCAGAAACTTTCTTCTACGTACAACCAAGCTGTGGTATGAACTTCCTTGAGCTGTGTTTTCGGGACGATACGACATGGGAACAGGGACTTTGATTCCTCCATCTCCTTAAAAAAAATCTCTATTTCAACTCCAGATGAATGACAGTCGACGTTGGTGAACTTTGTCCATACTCTCCTTTCCTAAATGTTTCATGAAATTTGTATATAAAATTGTATCATACTATAGCTGTACTGTAAAACAGTCTTCGGTGCGTCTGTTTGTGAGTAATAATCTTAAAATATAATTAGCTGATTTTGATGCGATCTGCATCAATATATATATATTTTTGCTAATAGCGATTTTCATTATTATGACACTAGAAATTAGGGATTGCTTGTAACTAATTCTTGTAGGTTTCATAATATAAATAATACTGTGAGTTACTTATTACCAATAAATGTTTATTGGGACAGAAAAGTCACGATAGTTACGATTTTTATCTCAAGTAGGTCACAACCGGAGATAGACTGAATATTGGGAAAGGCCGTAAATGACTTGAGATTACTTATTAGATAAGGTGTTGACAGACGTTGTTCTGTCAATACAAATAAAAATGATGTAAGTTTATTTTTATGATAATGAGGAACGAGACGAGAAAAACGTTCAGCTGATGGTAATTAACGCCCTGACCATTACAATGCAGTTCCACACAGGATTCTCGAAAAACCCAAAAATTCTGAGCGGCACTACAATAGCGCTCGACACCTTGAGACATAATATGTTAAGTCTCATTTGCCCAGTAATTTCACTAGCTACAGCTAGCAGAAATAGGCGGCATTGTGGTAGCCATAATCTAGCCGGCATCCTGTGCAAAGGAGCCTCCCACTGGTAAGTAAGTATTCGGAAATATGTAATCAAAGTTAATGAGTTAAAAATGAGTCACAAAAATATTTCTGAATGCTTTTATAATATAATGTAGTAATTAAAAGATAAGGATTAATATCGTGTTTATGTTAACAGCTTTTACATTACCGCTTTATAATTGCCAATTTTTTATAGTATTACTAGCTGACCCGACAGACGTTCTGTAGATAATAAAAAAAAAATCTGTTTTATAGTAATTTACCAATAATATTTCAATATAACATTATATCGTAAAAAATGGTCCCTGTTGTTATAATGAAATTGTTTCACAGCGTAACTGTCAAACCGTGCGTCAGTAAATTCTCTCATAGAAAATATGTCCATACAAAAATATTGAAAATAAAAATAATAATGGGTCCCAAATCGAAATAAAAACTATCCTATCTCTCAAGTTGGACCAAACTGCACTCCATGAAGTAATCCCCATTAAAATCCGTTCATTACTTTAGGAGTCCATCGCGGACAAACAACGTGTCACGCAATTTATATATATTAAGATAATGGATATAGTATGTTATCCTGAAGTGATAGACATATGCCAACGAAGACTTTCCTGTAGACCTATATAAGATACACAATGTCAACATACATTATCTTGTTATATCCCAAAGGTCAGCCTTTTAACATACAGCGTTTTCGTTGAAAGCTCCCAGGTGGCGTATATCTGCGACACCTCCAACAAATATCGATAATGTATACAAAATATGTACACAAAAACTTAACAAACTATATTGTAAAACCTTTCTCGAGAACCACGCTATCCATTGGTGAAAACAGCAATACAGTTGGTGCAGTAGTTTTTGAGTTTATCGCGAGCAGACAGACAGACAGCTAGGGAAGAGCGGTCTCCTTCTACAGGCATTTTATGTTTAAAAGGAGATACCAACCCTAAAGTAGTACCTATGTTTATGAATACAAGTAATAAAAATTTTCTAATTCAAATTTAATATTCACCGTCCACTCCTATAATTTATTCACTTGTCAAATATATAAATCATACAATCATCATAGATAAAATACAGGATTTTAAATTCCCGAATATATGTATATACTTAAACACACCTAAATCTTTCACTACCAAACACAGTATAGATTAAACAAATAAATAAATATAATAATAACTTACCTATCTATCAACCGCAGGTCTATAAATAATTCAAATCCACGTTCTCATTATTTCAACAAAATAATGATACACGCACAGTAATTAAATCTACAAATGCGGTAAATTCACTGTTTTTCCTGTAGATATCCCTTTCGAAGCGTCATTGTAAATTCAACATTAAAATCACTCCCGAGCGAAATAATTACGCCACGGAAAATTTATAGGAGAGCGCGAAAGAGGCGTGCGCTCTCCACCACGGTTCCTTGAAGACTGAAGCTTGAAGAGTTGAAGCTACGAGCCTGCGAAAGCTTTCAACAGATCTATAGATTGTAGAGTGGAGTAGCGAATATTTTCCATTTATGGCATTCCGTAGCGACAAACTATCTACAGCCTTGTTTAAATAAGGTGAAGTGTAAGCCGGTTTCGTACTCTAGAGTTCTGTATACTTATGACTCGCGTAATTTAAGTTAGCTTCATTCATAATATTACGGGCAGCCGATATTAACATTAGATAGAAGATTAGATTTATATTTTATACAAGAGGTCTTTTAGCGTTGTTTTTAGTTTTAGTACTAGAGAAGAAGAATAGAACTGTGGCACTTCAGGAATGCCAAAAAGTGAAAACGAAAACATTTAATTGTGTATTTTTTGAATCGTCAGAAATATTTTAATGTGTAGCAAATACTATTACGAGTATTAAATTTGTATCCAAAATTTATGAACGATACTAATGCGTACCTCTCGGGTTCCCTCCGAGCGCTCTTTCCAACTGTTCGCGGGTGCGAGACCCGCATCGTTCGTAAATTTTGGTTACAAATTTAATTTGTATCATTAATCGCAGAAGTGAGGTATATCACTTTAAAATAATTACAGCCATTGTAAAATACTCTATTTGATTAAAAAGAGTGGCCGCTCAGTTTCTTGTATGTTCTTATCAAGAGCTCTACTTTTCCGAACATATGGTCATTTATTCAGTAATTTAAAAGAATATTATAGTGACGATTCAAAATCGCTTAATTTAAGCCTAATAGAATAAAGTTTATTTGACTTTGACTTTGACAAGACTATGCAAGTTTAATATGAGTAAGCGCTCATAGTATTCGGGTACATTTCGTCCCTCCAACCTGGTGCAAAAAACTCTTACAAACCGCTGCTGAATTGACCCTATTCTATGACGGTGAACATTATAAATTGAAGACCGAATCACTGAGCAATACTCAATGATACTCCTCACTAAGTCATTGTATAATAATATCCAGGAGATTTCCTGTTTAAATGGTCTAACATAACACAAATACAATGCTTAACATATGAATTATGCACAATTAACACAGTAAGTACCTAGTATAATAATAATAATAATATAAATAATAATGACACACTGTTTACACAAATTATCTTGCCCCAAATTAAGTATATATAGTCAGTGTTATGGGTTGCAAGACAACGATATATTTAATACAATATACTTACATAAACATACATAAATACATTTAAACATCCATGACTCGGAAACAAACATCCATATTCATCATATAAATGCTTGCACCTACCGGGATTTGAACCCGGGACCTCTAGCTTAGTAGGTAGGGTCGCTAACCAGTCGGCTATAGGTCGTCAGTATAGGTTGGGATTCCCAGCTGCGCAAAAGTAAATCCCAACTTTGGAGGTATGTTTAGTTATATTTATACATATAAATAAAATTCAAGTGTCTGTTTCTAATATTGAAATAACCGTTTTTACTACATATATAACGGTACATACACCAAAATATTTTTTTTTACAATTTTTGTCTGTCTGTCTGTCTGTATGTTCCGGCTAATCTCTAAAATAGAAGGAGCTATTATGACGGGACTTTTACTGGCAGGTAGCTGATGTATTAAGGTATTACTTACGGCTACGGTTATTTTAGAAAAAATCTTTTATTTTAGGAAAAATAACGTAATGTTGCAATGTCCAAGAAACTGATTAACTCTAAAAATAATTTATATGACAAAACAACGTTTGTCGGGTCAGCTAGTCATTATTTTATAGGTCTACTAAATTAATAAATAGGTCCGATTTTTTTTTCCTTTCAATTAAGGAATATAATAATATAGTTATTATAATGTTGACCCACTTGCATTACAATCTAGCCTTAACTTAGACTTACCTATAAGTAATTCTACTTTAACTTAAACTGCTAGATAGATTAAACTAAGAATATATCCATTAACACATTTCTTAATGTCTCTATTAAGGGGAAGTCACTTTGTTCACTAGAACTACACTAACTCAAAAGGTTTTTTTCGTTTTAGTCTTCTTACTATATCAGTGTTGTCAAGGAGCTGGATTACCTCGACATTCACGTGATGGTGAGTCTATGTTGATGAGCTTCAGCATATTTTCGGATAACTTTGCCAACCAACTCAATGTTAAGGTCCCGATGGAGTTCGCTGTTTCGAATGTACCAAGGTGCGTTCACAATTTCCCTCAATACTTTATTCTGGAAGCGTTGTATGATTTCAATATTTGCTTGTTTGGTGCAGCCCCACAGCTGGATCCCATAAGTCCATACAGACATAAGGACTTGCTTGTAATAAGGACTTGCTTGTATAGGTCCGAATGATAATAATTTTCGGTTATTAAATATTTACAAAATCGTGTCGTTCTGTTGTAGCCCGGTTGATATGCTTTTGAAAAGGTTAAACACCATTAATACTCACACATAAACAATTACTTAGCTAGAAACTGGGGAGAAAACGCAATTTAATGCACTACTGTAGTGCCATCCCTACTAATATTATAAATGTGAATGTAAGTTTGTTTGTTACACTTTCACGCCTAAACCACTGAACCGATTTTGATTAAATTTAGTACAGAGATAGACTTAAGGCTTTGAAAAGGACGTAGGCTACTTTTTATAGCGAAAAAATAAATGGAGGGTGTCCTATAGGGGATGGGTGTTTGTATGGAAATTCGTCATTATCGAAGATGACACCATAAAACTTTGTATTTAGGCATTTGATAAGAAGTAATTTATAAGTATTTGATTGAGCATTTTTGAAACTTTTACCTACATGGGTATGAAATAGGAGATTAAAGTTCGCAGGGAAATACTATTACGGCCGTTGCCAATATTCCATCTATCTCTTACTTGAGATAAAAATCGTAACAATCGTTGACTTTTCTGTCCCAATAAACTTATCGACGGTAACTCACCTTATCCGTACACGGTCTCTGTGAATGGGACGACGTATAGCTTACCAGCGATAGAAGTTTGTATGGAAATTGCAATTCACGCGTATATTGGGACAGCTTCAAATTATTGACAGCTAATTACTGACAGTAGAAGGTAGTTATTTATCTCTATCTGTAGATAATATATTGGGAACGGCCGTTAAAGAGAATGCCCACATTGACAAGGGATATCTGCTGTATCGTAAAAGAGCCCGGCCAGCAGCGGAAACAGCAGTTTGTATATGTATTATTTGCAAAGTATCCCAAAAAAAATTTAAAAAATCTGCACAAATTAAGTACTCCACACGGACAAAGTTTCGGGTAGAAGCTAGTTGCCTATATAGTAGTAGGTATACTAGTAGGCTTCATGTAGACGTAAATTGTGCCTGCCGTTACTTGAACGCAATAATTATATCCTATTAATATTATAAATGTGAAAGTTTGTATGTCTGGATGTATGTTTGAACTTCTTTAACACAAAAACTACTGATTGGAATTTGATGAAACTTTACAATAATATAGCTTACACACCAGAATAACACAAAGGCTATTTAATATTTATAAAACTATCGCGTGAATTATACTTTATATGGCACAACAACATTTGCCGGGTCAGCTAGTCTAATATTATATAAAATTTTCATGTCGCGGTGTTTGTAGTTAAACTCCTTCGACCTCCTTCGGTTTGACCGATTCTCATGAAATTTTGAGTGCATATTGGGTAGGTCTGAGAATCGGACAACATCTATTTTTCATCCCCATAAATGTTAAGGGTCCACACGATTTTTTTTTTAATTTTTTTGTCATTTTTTTTTATATTCTTTTGATTATGAGGCAGCATTAAAAATACACGCAACTTCAAATTTTCACCCATCTACGATCAATAGTTACTTTTGTATGGCGATTTTAATATCGACAATACAACGTTTGCTGGGTCAGCTAGTCACTTGTATAAAAATTAACAAATAAGGCTTACTTAATACAAACCAAAATATAATGTAACATATGCCCATGAAAAATATATAGAAATGTATAATAAAATAATTAAGATTTTCAACACGGTGCTGTACTAATACACATGTAATATAATATAGATCTTCTTCTTAGTCGGACACTCTTGTCAGAGTGGTCGTGGTTGCGCTGACGAGGTACATGGTGGAGTGTTCGGTGGGTCAACATCCTTTCTGAGGGTAGATCTCCTGGCGATGTGCTTCCATTTCTGACGGTTAGAGGCGTTGCGAGTACACTGGACTATGGTGGACTCAGTAGCCTTTGTGATGGCGTCTATCCAGCGGGTTGGCGATCGACCGCGTGCTCTCTTGCCTTCCACCTGGTCCTGAACTACCAGTCTCTCCATCGAGTTCTCATTTCTAGAGACGTGACCAAAGAACTTCAGTATTCTTAGTTGCACAATTGACGATAGTCTGTCTTTAATACGAAGCTCTTTGAGGATGGATACATTGGTGCGAAATGCCGTCCACGGGATCTTTAGGAGGCGTCTCCAGCACCACATCTCTAATGCATCGATTTTACAGCGGTCCTGCAGTCTCAGAGACCAAGTTTCGGCTCCATAGAGAAAGATTGGAAACACAAGGCATTTCATCAATCTGACTTTAGTCTTCTTGGTAATCCTCCTGTCCCTCCAAATCTTTCCCAGTTGTTCCACTGCAGACCTGGTGATGGCGCACCGTTCTGATCTCGTCGCCACATCCTCCAGTACTTGATATAGTAGAACCAAGATAAATATAGGTCTGAACCACTTCACAGTTGGCTATATAGGGTACGTTGGTTCCAATTTGTTCGGCCCGGTCTACTATCATCACCTTCGTCTTGTCTCGGTTAATAATAAGTCCGAATTGGAGACTGGTACTTTCTAGACGGTTTAGAAAATTTTCCATATCTTCTCTAGTCTGTGCGAGAAGGGTAGTATCATCAGCGTATCTGAGGTTATTTATCACGCGTCCCCCAACAGATATTCCTTTGTTCCAATCTTCCAAGACAATGCGCATAATATACTCTGTGTAGATGTTAAAGAGTAATGGCGATAAGATGCATCCTTGTCGTACACCGGCCTCAGTCTTGAATTCGCTTGAAAGGGTATCATCCACTCGTACCGCTGCAGTACCGTGCTCATACAACCTCCTCAATAGAACTATTAAATGGGATGGTACACCCATTTCCGCAAGTATCTTCCAAAGGTGTGTCCATATGACCGTGTCAAATGCTTTGCGAAAGTCCACAAAGCAGATGTAAAGGGTTGTATTGAATTCTCTGGCCTTCTCAATAATCTGACGCAGTATAAGAATTTGTTCCCGAGTGCCTCTTCCCTTAACAAATCCGGCTTGCTCGGGTGCAATCTGCCTTGAGAGGTAGGCCAACAGCCTTGTATTAATTATGTGGAGCATCACCTTACTTGCATGAGATATCAAGGATATGAGTCGGTAGTTGTTGCATTTCTTGGTGGACCCTTTTTTGTGCAGTGGAATGAAAATGGATTTTGACCAATCGTCAGGCCATATTCCAGTCTCCCATATTTTACAGCAGATGGTATATAAAATATCAACTCCAGGTTCTCCCATCGCTTTGAGGACTTCTATTGGCATTCTATTCTTTCGTTCTATCACAACCTATGGCTTTATTGCATTTGAGGTGTGTAATTGCTGCTCGTACTTCATCCCGCATGATGTCGGGTTCACGGTCAAGTATGTTGTGGGGAGAACATGTGAAGCTTAGTACCAAATTATTGGAAAATAATGATTGACAATATTCCTTCCACACATTCACGATATCCTTTATCTCCGTAACCGTATTCCCAGCGGAGTCCTCAACAGCCCACGTCTTAGGTTTAAATTGGCGTGTTATGTATCGCACCTTATCATGCAGATCTTTGGTTTGATATTTGTCGGAGTGCTGTTCCAGTTCATGACATATCGTACTCAGATGGTTATTGCGGTCACGTCGGCAAGCAGCTTGTAGGATAGCTGACTTGGCATTTAGCTTCGTAATGCTAGCACCACTGGCTTTAAGTTTTCGGCGCTCTTCAACCAAATGCCAGGTTTCTTCCGTCATCCAATGTTGTCGTTTTGGTAAGACGATTTTCGGTTGTGACTCAGCAATCGCCTCCACAATATATGTTTTTGCCGAGATCCACAAGTAGTTAGAGTCATTGTTTCCGATACCTGCCCTCCATGCGGCATGTCTGTTCTGTATCGAGGTGGTAAGTGACTTTCGATCGTTCACCTCCATTCTTCTAGCCATTTTAATTTGTCTTGCTCTTTGCAATTTCAATCGCAGGTTCCCAATGAGCAGTTGATGGTCGGAATGACAATCAGCACCGGGAAGGGTATGTGTATTGGCAATTGAACTTTTCCATCTGGTTCTCACTAATATGTAATCTATCTGATTGCGGTGTTTGCCATCAGGGGAGGTCCAGGTATATAGGCGTCTAGGATGGTGTTTGAACATCGTGTTTGCTATGGCCATGTTGTTATCGGCTGCAAACTCTATGAGTCGTTCACCCCTTGGGTTACGAACACCATGGCCATAGTTCCCAACAATATGTCGTATGCCCGTATTAATTGTGGTGTTTCCCACCTTGGCGTTAAAGTCCCCAATGATGATTAATAGCTCTCTTTTGGGGATCTTAGCTATTGAAGACTCAAATTGACAATAGAAGTCTTCTACTTCTTCATCTTTGGCAGAACTTGTAGGAGCATAGACTTGAATTATGTTGAGTGGGGTCGGTGATGCGCTAAGTTTAATGGAAATAATTCTATCATTAATTGGGTGATATCCAAGCACCGAGTTTTTACATAATTTAGGGATCGCAATAGCCACACCCGAAAAGCTACTTTTATCGTTGCCGGAGAAATAGATGGTATGTTTCTCTGAGTCAAAGTGGCCGCTACCTTTCCAATGTGTCTCACTGATTCCCGTGATAGTGAGTTTGCATCGCTCAAGTTCTTGTTCCAGAATATGAAGCTTTCCATCTTCAAGAAGCCCTCGAACGTTCCATGTACCTATGCGAAGATCGTTTCTTAAATTAATATTCTTTCTTCTTCTTCCAGTAGCATTTTTTCCATAGGATGCCTGGTTGCCTGCATCCTGATGGCCGGTAACCCATTTCACACCCTCAGCCCCGGAAAACTCAGGGCGCCGGTCGCTACGCGGGTTGCCAGGCGGTCTTACTCTGTCTTTAAACATACTCATCATTGCAACTCTCATGGGATAAATAATGTAGTAGGTTCCTGTTACTTTCTACATCGCGGTACTATAGCCTCAGTGGCTATACTAATCCAAGAGTGAACCGGTTCAGAACATATGGTTCTTTCGCTTCACTTCGGTACTGATGGTTACCGCTGCCCTCCATCAGGATCCAGGTTCTACGCCCCTGTAGCTTGCCTCCTCCGCTGGTTAGTCCGTACTGACAACTGTTGTCTCCGCATTCACCACCGTTGAGGTCTTCACCCGTAACCCTGGGCACGGGTTCTGCGTTATACCCCGCAGTACTGGGTCCCTGCTGAACTCCGCCATCTACACACTCCGGCTTGCTGAAGTGCAAGATGCCCACCCCCGCGACATGGACGCGCCAGACAGGACTTGCCCAAGTGAAGAGTAGAGAAGGTGGCTCTACTCTCCCAGGGGCCGGGTTAATGGACGTGTATAACGCCACGCCCAAAAGCTCGCCAAATAGATATTTAGTACAATATTCTTTTACGTAACGAAACAACCTATATATTCGATGTTGAATTTTTCGGAAACCGTAATTTAATATAATATAAGTGAAACCTGTTATTGGCATTATTATTGCAAAATATTATTAGTTATTTATCTAATCTGTAATATGCTGATGGTTTTCTTAATAAAATAAAACAGATTTTCAGCCAGCGTCTCATGTACCTGTAAATATTTATTCAATATTTTCTATCGAGCTCCCCGTGACGTGACACCCTCAGGAGATGTTTAATCAGCTTATAAGCTCAGTGATCACGAACAGAGGTAACTGCGAGATCGAAATAAGGAAGGCGAATTGGAATGGCCAAAACAGCAATGACACACCTAAGCAATGTGTGGAAGGACAGAAATATCACCAATCGGACAAAAATTCACCTGGTCCGCTCTCTTGTCTTTCCCATCGCGCTCTATGGAGCTGAAACTTGGACCCTGAAATCCACTGACAGACAACGGATTACCGCACTAGCGCCTCGATCCTTAAACAGCTTAAAATAGGGAGCAGTCCACGTCTATCCACTACATGTCTGCAGCGGATCATGAGATACTTTGGACACATTGCACGACGCGGTGCTGATAACCTTGAACGTTTGATGGTCACCGGGAAAATTGAGGGGAAGAGACCAAGAGGCCGGAGCCCACGACACTCCGAGCAGACTAAACAACCCATCAGCATCGCACTCCACCATGCGACAGACCGAAACAGATGGAGGAAAGCTGTAGACAAACTTAAGCGGAGTCACGTTCCTCAGCAATGAGGGAACGACTGTGAAGAAGAAGAAGAAGGCTAAACTGGATACGTTATTCTCGATATAAAGCAGTGTTTCTCAGGATTCTTGAAAAAAACAAAATTCTTAACAGCATCGGGATTGCGTTCGTCACCTTGAGTTTTTCTATGCAGTTAACCTAGGTCCATGCTACAAATTTGTTATCTTTTTTAGTATATTAAAAAAAGGTTTTTATTTTATCACACCCACGCTTTTTTCTGTCGCCAAGCAGTAGTGCGAGGACTATAATTAGTCTTTCGATTCAATGGGCGTTATAATATGTTGAATTACAGCTGGGATAGGTCTTAATGTGGTGAGCGTTTTTCTTTTGGGTTCAGTCAAGAATCCTGAGCAGCTCTGCATTTCAACCTAAGCGAATCGACGTTTTCTGAACCGCGCGCGGCTCGCGGTACGGTTTAGATCGGCGCCATTTTGACGCTCGCTCAGCGTTCTGTCAATGCGTATTATTTTATGCTTATAATTAGGATTGAGCGAAAGCTATTAAAACAAGCTATACCATACAAAATAAACCATCTTTTAACAAAATAAGGGGTCAGAACTTGGTGATGGAATAGGGTGTCGTACGGCACACTAAGTTTTAGTGTATCTGAAAAATCTAGTACCCTGGGGCACTGCCGATTTGGGAAGGATAATAAAATGGGCGGGGCGTACGTATCACATATAACCAGGCGAACGACTTAC
This sequence comes from Leptidea juvernica, assembly GCA_949711755.1. Classification (NCBI taxonomy): domain Eukaryota; kingdom Metazoa; phylum Arthropoda; class Insecta; order Lepidoptera; family Pieridae; genus Leptidea; species Leptidea juvernica. Next base: position 15,279,645 of record CATIXQ010000016.1, on the reverse strand, counting down.
TCGTATCGTAACTTTACTTATCATAAAAAAAATGCTCAGATATAAAGACTGTGATAAATTGAAATGATTACGGATGAAGTATAACTACTCGACTTTTACTACTTTTTTTTAAGACGACGATTGACAACGGTTGAGACGACTTTGATTCGTGTGTTGTATCAACATCTGTGTATATTTAAAATTTTCTTATTACTTTTGACATTGTTTAAATTTTATTGTTAATTGAATTTAATGTTATTTTTATTTTATTTGTAAACAATATTATATTCTGTGTTAATAAGTGTAATTGGTTATAGGCCGTTCTTGTTAATAATAAATAAATAAATAAGTTAAGTTGTAACTTTTTTTATGGAAGAGAAGAAGAAGGTGAAAAAAGAAGGTGGTGGTGAGTTATTACTGGAACACGATTATAACGAGATAATACCAGAGAAATCACGAAAAAACAGTCGGCCTTTTAAAAATTATATCAGAAGTTTATAACGACTTAAATTTTACAGATTGTTAAATTAAATTGCAGCCTGAATAAACATTCGCACAAGCACATTAGGTACAGATTGATTCCAGTGATAAATCTAAACTACAGAGTGACATTATGCCTCCCATGGGAAATGGAGAAGCTAAAAGATTTTATTAAGCAGCACCACAGTGAAGTCCCTTACAATGGCCGTCGTAAATCGTCTTAATCACCGACAAACCCGCCGCCATCTTGTGCATCATTAACCCGTAAACGGCGCGTACCATATGCCGAGAACGAGTTATATTGTTATTAATAAAACAAAAACCCGGGAAAGTACGATATGGAATTTTAAACTCAGAGTTCTTTACGAGATATTGCATTTTATATTAATATTTTAAATTAAACAAATATTTTAAATAAAAACAAATCTTATAACTATATTTACAATACTACGACTACACAAAATTAAAACTATCATTACGTGGAAGCGTACCAAGAATACTGGCAGCATTACCGCGTTGGATAGCAAGGCTGATCCGTTGACCGAAATAGCTGCCAGCGCTTGGGTTTCCAGTAGCCTTATTGAGGCGCGAAGATAGTATTTTGAACATTCTCCGCGCCTCTGGGCCCCACGGGCCAAGTGTCTCGACACCAAACGGCACAAAGATGTATGACTCACTGAGACCAACATATTTGCGACGCTTGCTGTCTTCGGCAGTCGAAGCAGCAGCCCCAGCACCAACTGACGTAACTTGGACATGAGAAGGAGCCAGAGTGTCGACGCAAGTAGCGTCCCACACCAGCGCCCTTCCCCGTGCCCAAGCCACCAGCGTCATTCCATCAGGACGCTTGCCATCGCGGCGGGTAATACCATTTGGCTCTAAAACAGCTGGTATATTATTATTTTAAATATATTTACAATACTATGATAACATTAAAGTAAAACTATTATTACGGGGAAGTGTACCAAGAATATTACTGGCAGCATTTCCGCGCTGGGTAGCTAGACTGATCCATTGACCGAAAAAGATGCCAGCGCTTAGGTTTCCAGTACTGAGGCGCGTAGATAGTACAATATTATAAATTAATTAAAACTTTTGTAAAAGACTCCTATTAATCCTTTAATATCCATTACGGCAATTTTGGAATTGTCCATTTTGGTTGTTAGTATTTGTAAGGAAATAGTAATACTTACTCTTTACGGCTGACTATCAGAGCTTAGTAAATTGATTTGAAGAATAATAATTGGTAAAAGTAAGAACCACACGCTTTATTCACTCTGATTTCGTTCAAACTTTGTAGATTTATCGAGGACCGATGACATTACACTAATTTGACTAAAAAATGAAAAATAATTAATTGATAAAAAAAACTAAGAAGCACGCTTTTTTATTTTTTAGTTGAATTTTATATAAAGCGTGCTTTTTAGTTTTTTTAACTATTATAATTTTTATCATTTGTTTTGAAGTGAAAACTACTTTTGGCGTACCGCACACATTTTTCGTAAGTTCGGCTAATCCATCACGCTCTGAGGTAAAAGGCTTTTCTCTCGACCGTCCCGAGTGACGCTGCGTTAAGCATATTCAATGAATACGTAATAACTGTCATTATTCATTAAATAGTTATTATTGGTTCGTAATAATAAATCTAATACATAAAATTCTCGTGTCACGGTGTGCGGGACCGAACTCCTCCGAAGCGGCTTGACCGATTCTCATGAAATTTTGAGTGCATATTGGGTAGGTCTGAGAATCGGACAATATCTATTTTTCATCCCCCTAAATGTTAAGGGTGGTGCACACGATTGTTTTTTATTTTATTTTTTTAATTTGTTTGATTATGAGTCAACATTAAAAAATACATACAACTTCAAATTTTCACCCATCTACGATCAACAGTTACTTTTGTATCGCTATTTTAATACATATTATTCTAATCCATCCACAGACATTGCCATATTGCAACTCAATAGAGTTTCAACTAATAAGTTGCAATATGACAATCGAATATAATGATTATTGTAGTACCATAAATTTTATGTACGATATATTTGGTAGGTCTGAGAATCGGTCGTCATCTATTTTTATACCCTAAAAATATTAATTATCGAATTTTTTTATTACTTTATAAGGCAATACAACGTTTGCTGGGCCAGCTATATAACTATACTAATGAACGGATTTTAATGGGAATTACTTCATGGAGTGCAGTTTAGTCCAACTTGAGAGATAGGATAGTTTTTAGTATCGTTTTACCTTATATTATCGTTTTGGGACCCATTATTATTTTTATTTCCAATATTTGTTTTGTACGCACATATTTACTATGAGAGAATTTAATAACGCAACGTAACGGTTTGATAGTTCTGCTGTGAAACAATTTTATTATAACAGGGAGCATATTTTACGAAATAATTCTTAATGTTATGAAATATTATTGACAAATTGATAAAAAAAAGTATTTTTTATTATGTACAGAACAACGTCTGTCGGGTCAGCTAGTATGTTAATAATTATTCAGTTTACATTGTGAGGTTAGTGTGTGTAGATCACGGAATTTTTGTTCTGTCGTGTATATATGGTTTATCGTGCTACTGTTATATTATGTATACAGTAAAAACCATAATTATTGTGATTTCTTTGTTAAGTTATCACAAACCCATTTTTTTTATATGGAATTGGAGAACAAACGAGCGTACGGGTCACCTGGTTTTAAGTGATCACCGCCGCCCAACACCAGAGCAATCACAGTAGCGTTGCCGGCCGGCCCTTTGTATCCTTAGTCTAATACAAAAACGTAAATGAATAATATAGTTTATATACAATTAAATTTTATTAACTTTAATTTCTGTTGTTTTAAATTATTCTAATAATACGATCGATAATAATACCACATTATACAACAGAATTGGGATGGATACTTACGTATAAAATAAAACATAATATTATTTACATATACATATATATATATATTATACTAGCTGATGCCCGCGACTTCGTCCGCGTAGATAAAGGGTTTTTAAAAATAATAACCATTTTGGAATTGAAGATTATCTCACGTCCTATTCCAGTTTCGGTTCCCGTTTTCGATCCCGTTCCCGACATATAATGAAACAATTTCGAGGATTGCTATGGAAACTAAGCCTACTATTAGTATAGTTATAGCTCATTTTTCCGGGATAAAACGCCTATATCATTTACCAAGCTCTAGTCTATCGCTGTACCAAATTTCATCAAAATTGGTTTAGTAGCTCCGGCGTAAAATCGTAACAAACAAACCTATATTCAAATTTAGTAGGGATATAATATATACACACTAGCTGAGCCAGCAAACTTTGTATTGCCATACAATCATATTTATAATTCATAAAAAAAATTAAAAAAAAATTGGACTATTAAATATAGATATTGGTCGATTTTTAGACCTACCTGATTTGCACACAAAATAACATACAAAAAGTTTTAACTTCTGGCGTGTGACGGTCTTAAGAACACATTCTATTTTTATTATAATAGTCCAATGATAGCTAAGAAATATATTTTCTCTTAGAATATTTTTTTCCAAACAAGCTCAGAATACAGAACAAACTGTATTGTAGTAAAGCAGCTACCGTTCTAAAACAACAGCACGGTTTTATCAGAGGTTGCTCTAATGTCATAATCATAGTGATCTTTACAAATCATATAATTATTATTATCTGCAATGGACGCTAACTATCTCGGGGCACGGAAGAGCCTGTGGTTTGCCTTTTGCTTTGCTTTTTCATAGTGTCAGAGCTCCATGCCTGAAGTACAGTTCAGACAGAAAACTGTTAGGCGAGCTCTGTTTTCATGAACGTCAGGAAGTCGAGCGGGCCGGATGGCATTTCTCCAATCGTGCTTAGCCCCTCGATTGACGCCCCTGCTAACGCGTTTATTCCGGCACTATTATTCAAAAGGCGTAGTCCCTGACTCATGGAAGTCAGCCCTTGTCCATCCGATCCAAAAAAAAGGAGACTGTTCGGATCCGGCAAACTACAGGCCTACTGCTGTTACCTCCCTGCTCTCCAAAATCATGAAGAGAAAAAAGAAAAAACAAGAGCACGGGGGTACAATCCTCTTCTCGAGGCAGTTCAGGCCATTTTCCACCCCCTATAACTTCGTTGTGAATAAAACTAGAAGCTAGGGGACGAGACGAGCAGGACGTTCAGCTGATGGAAATTGATACGCCTTGCCCATTACAATGCAGTGGCGCTCAGGATTCTTGAAAAACCCAAAAATTCTAAGCGGCACTACAATTGCGCTAGGCACCTTGAGACATAGCATGTTAAGTCTCATTTGCCCAGTAATTTTCAGTAACTAAGCAGGCATTGTATAAACACGATTTATTTTCAATTTTATTCAATTTGAACCAGTAGTTGGAAATATTATCATCTGGCACGAGAGAGTCTCGTGTCAGATTTTGGCGAGACAACACGTCCTGAGGATGCCTCGTGTAGAGGCGAAACACGTGTCGAATTGTTTTAAAAACAAATATTGGCGGAATTAACACTAAAGAAAACTTAAATCATTTATATAAATATGAATTTCCGCAAAGTAACGCCTAATTCAATAAATTTTTTAAAAATATTATCATTAGTTAAAGTTTCTTAATTTATTTCTTAACCTATCTATCCTTTAAGTTTAACTTACGGATACATTGCTGTCATCAATTAATTACTTATCTATCCATAGTTATGTCCAATATAGTTATAGTCCAATGCTATCTGTCAATTATAGGTTATTGAAATGTAAGTAAGCGTAAAAGGATAGATTTGTCTACCTCTAGTAAGTTAAACTAAGGATAGATAGGTTATTGAAAACGGTCTTTAGTCATTGACCTGACTGGCTGACCAATTACCAGAACTAAGGAAATTCTAAAATGATTCAAATTACAAGTTAATTTATTTGTTTAAAACATATTAAGACGCTATAAGACGTTCCCAGGTTAAGTTATTACGTAATAACTTAAGACAGAAGGACCATTAAGTAGGGACTGAATAAATTGACGGACGTGGTGTTACATGGATCTGCGAGACTTGGTTTTTGGTTTTACAAGATATATTTTTGATGACATCAGGTAGACATCATATATCGAACTTTGAAAAGCCTTCGATTGTGATAACCACGTACACTAATATAAAGTGTCATACAAACCGGCAGTATAAGACGTATCTTGTCACGATAAACTAATATACCTGGCCTGTTTTTATCCGTTGTCTAACAGCAAGATTATTAATACATCTAGATAGAAATCTAGACGTATTAATAATCAAAATTGGCCACATTTGAAAAATATATATCTAATGATCAAATCTATTCGAAATGTATAGATTTATTTATACTGAAGTGAGAGTTGGGTATGGCCGAAGCATTGAAGCAGAATTAATGTAGTTGAGATGCGATCACTGCGTAGTATGTGTGGGGTAAGACTGATTGATAGAATTCCGAATGCGACGAGCGCGCTGTGGTCTAAAAGAGGATGTTGTGACAAGGACTGAGAAAGGAATGCTGAAATGGTTTGGACACGTGGACCGAATGAGTGAAGAAAGAATGACGTATCAAATATACAAGGCAAGTGTGTGTGGGCAAGTCGGTCGCGGAAGACCTCTTAGAATATTCGTCGATCAAATTGGGGACGTTTTGAGAAAAGGAAAGGTCCGAAGCACCCGCAACAGGCGAGCATGTTTAAAAAGAGTGATGAATGTAGAGGAAGCGCGTTAGGTTTGTAAAAATAGAAGCAAGTGGCATTCTATTGTCTCTACCTACTCCGACGGGAACAAGGCGTGAGTATATGTATGTCTGTACGACTGAAAACGTCCACTATGCTGGTAGCTCAACAGCGAAACCGGGTAGGCAGTAGAGGACTAATTTATTGCTGACAGGTGCGTGGTATTATAATAAGTTATTAAAGTCGTGAAATGTATTTTGTCATCATCATCATCAGCCGGAAGACGTCTATTGCTGGACAAAGGCCTCCTCCAAAGATCTCCACGACAGTTTGTCCTGCGCTGCCCTAATCAAACATTTTCCGGCAATCTTGACCAAATCGTTGGTCCATCTTGTGGGGGACCTGCACTGAACACTGCGTCTCCCGGTACGTGGTCGTCATTCGAGGACTTTTCTGCCCCACCGGCCATCTGTCCGTCAAACTATGTGCCCTGCCCACTGCCACTTCAGTTTCGCAGTCATTTCGGCTATGTGGGCTACGGTGACTTTGGTTCTCCTACGGATTGATCATTTCGGTTTCGATCTCGCAAGGAAACTCCGAGCATAGCCCTCTCCATTTCTCTCTGAGCGACCATGAGCTTTCTCATCAGGCCCTTAGTTAGCGACCACGTTTGCGTACCGTAAGTCATCACTAACAACATACACTGGTTGAAACCCTTCATCTTCAGACACTGCGGTATTTGGGACGAGAAGATATTACAGAGCTTCCCGAACGCTGCCCATCGGGGTTGGATTCGACGAGTGACCTCTTTCGCGAATTCAGACCTGCTTAACTGGATTGTTTGTCCAAGGTAGCCGTACTCGTCAACAATTTCGAGAGTAGAGTTCCCAATTGTAACGGAAGTAGGTGCAACATGGACATTTTTATTTGTTTATTTATTTAAAATAAATAAAAATGTCCATGTTGAAAAATGACATGATCTTCGCTTTGTCCAAGTTCATTTTGAATTATGTATTCGCCGTTAATATTGATGCCCAGTCCGGTCCAGTCCCGAAGCTTAGAGACATCTTCCAAGGCAGCGATGAACAGCTTGGGTGATAAAACATCGCCTTGTCTGACTCCCCGCTGCAGTCAGATAGGCTTCGAGGTCTGATCCTGGAGACGGACTGACATTGTGGCGTTTCCATACAAATACTTCATCGCTTCGATATATCAATGTGGCATCTCTGGAGAGACTGAAGCATCACCCAGGTCTAGATCGAATTAAAAGCTTCGTCACAGTCCACGAACACAAAGCATAGTGGTTGGTTATACTTCTCCGTCTTCTGTATATACTGCCGCAGGCGCAGCGTATGTATGTGGTCTAAGCCTGCGCATAAGATGATTCGTGATAACCCTAGAAAACAGCATATATACATGGCTCAGAATGGATATGAGCCTAAAGTTCTTCAAAAGCATTTTGTCGCATTTTTTGAAGAACAGCGCCACTATGCTTCTGTGCCATGCTTGCAGCATTTTGCCGTCGTAGATGATGGAAGTGAATAGCTTCTGGAGGATCTTAATTACAGGAGTGATACCAGCTTTCAGAAGCTCAGCTATAATCCCATCATCACCCTGTGCCTTGTTGTTTTTAAGCTGTTTTAGAGGCATACTTATCTAGTACAGGCTTACGTCTGGAATATGTTCGATTAGTGTCGGGCTTAGGCTCTTGGGTCTTCAGCCTTGTTGGTAACAGGTGCCCGTGTGGTCGTGTATAACTGTCCGTAGAACTATTCGACTTCCCTCAAAAGTTCGGGTTTAGACGAAACGACCCTGTCGTCACCAGTCTTCAGCTTCGTCAGTTGGCTCTGCCCAATAGACAAATCCTTAAACGATACTTTGGAGCCTTTGTTACGCTCTATGGCCGCCTTCACACAATCTGTATTGTGGCGGCGTATATCCTGAGACAATCACTTGGAGATTTGTCTATTTATCTGCCTATACTTGGAAGTATCGTCCGGGGACTGAAGGGTCATTTGGCGTCTTACATCCATCAATTTCAGGGTAGAGTCTGAGATTATTCCGGTTGTTTTTGAATGTCTGGCCTTGAAGAACTAATCTCTTTTATTAACATCATAATAATATTTAGAGCCCATTGCCATCATTTCAATTACACGTGGCGATCAGGTTGCCAGTTTAAGTAGTTAGTAGTAAGTTAGGCGGCGGCTGTATATTATATAAGCACTATACGATGACGTTCTATACAAGAACGTCATTGGAACTATACATCATTTTGGTAGATCTGTCTACTAGCTCTAACATTATAGTTGTTTTTATTGCGTCCATTTTACTAACTAATTGCAAACCTCATAAAAAACTCATTGTATACGTACCTCTTAAAAGAATCCACGATAATAGTCTCTGACTATTGTGATGATAAAGATCATCCTAAAGACTAAAATGGGCTTGTGCTTAACAAGGCCGTAAAACAAGTTTATAAAAAATATTTCTAAGCTTATGTATTCACATATCTTAATGTGTAATCTTAACAGTCAGCATGATGACAAAAAATTGAGGTTTAACCTACATCAATAATTGGGGGTTCTTCTTATAATCGAGTCAATACAAAAATGATTTAAATTTAGTGAATATTATATTGTAAAATTTTGGTTTGAGCTGACGGCTTGTGACCATTCACCAATGCCCCTCTAAATTTAGATTTGTATATTTGTGGTGATCTGTGGCCCGGAATAAATAAATCTCAACTCAACTGTCGGCAGTCAAAGTCAATAATAATTGTCATTTGTCAATTGATATTGAATGAAAAGGCCAAGATGTGCTTGATGCTTGGTTGTGTGTTCGGTAAAGTTATAAATTTGTTATTAATCAAATACAATTTTTAATTGTACATGTACATGTAAAAAAACGTAATATAGTCTACGATAACAATGTAAAAAACAAAAGTTACTTTGAAAATGGAAGATATTCAAACTGCTTATTGCAGGTTCTGTGCTCAACAGAGTAACAGCGACAAAATGCTAAACGTATTTCAAGACAATAACAAATTTGACGATATCAACATGAAATTACTATTTTTCAACGCTGATTATGTTGACTTAATATCAGAAAGTCCGTTACCGAAAACAATATGTTTTGTGTGCCTAGAAGAGCTGAATAAATCTTATGACTTTTTCTGTAACATAAAAAAAGCTCAGACTTTCCTTAACGACATTTTTCCACTAATTGAACAGTTTTCTGATGACGACAAGAACTTCGATGATTGCGTTGATGAATCAGAGCTTAAGGAAGATATACCGATATTGGCAACAAATAATATGATGGAGGTTAAAGTTGAACCAAAAGAAGAAGAAGTGGACGAAAAAGTTGATTTTGATGATATATTCGAAACTGCTTTAAGATGTTCGCCTGTTTACGAGGACAAGGAGGGTGTTAAGAAATCTATATCAAAATGGAAAGACTACCCATGGATTTGTGCCTTTTGTAACATTGAATTCTTGGATATTGAAACTCTACGGCTTCATAGCCGTCTAACCCATGGAAGATGTAACGCCTTTTCCTGTGTATTCTGTAAGAATTTTGAATGTGTTTACTTCATTGATTTTGTTAATCATGTCAGAAAGCATAAGAGGAAATTAAGGTAAATATCTAAAGTTCTTTGTTTTCTATTTAACATAATATGGTTCACATTCTGTGGTCCTTAAATAGGTAGTATAATTGCAAATGAATGTTTTATATTCTAATAAGATTGATACAAGCTTCTTAGGAGCAACAATTACTCAAATATATTTCTCCCCCAAATATTGATATACACAATTCTATGTATTGATTTATTTTTCTATCAAAATTTGCATTAATTCAGTGATGTAGTGGTGATTTTTATTATTTAATATTCATAGTGAACACAGTTGAGATGGCCAACTTACAAGTATGGATCTTTGAACCTAGAGTGGCAAAGCTTTCATTTGCGCCTTTATATAAATTATATTATTTTAAACCCACAACAATTATTGTTCTTAACAAAGTGTATTAAACAGTACAGATCCTTGAATCAGTTATTTTACTCTCCAGCTCACATAGTAAAAGGTGTAGAAGACTTCAACACTCAATTCTCTACAGGATCATAATAAATTCAAATATACAAATTCTAATATTTTTATTCAATATTATTATAATTAGATAGCAGAATTACTTAATAATAATTCAATCTTACTTCACCAGTTTCTAAGGCTTATCTGAACCCTTTTGAACAGATTCTTATTCCTGTAAATCTCTGCTCTTGTAAATCTAAACAAATTGTTTAGATTTACAAGAGCGACATCTCAAGTCAATTTCCTAATATGCAAATATAGGGGTTGAGCAGGTTATGAACTGTAAAGCAGATAGCCACAACCTGAGAGTTGAACAAAGCATACAAGATTTTATGACAATATGCCACTTCAACGGTTGGCAGAGCACTGGCACGGAATGCCAGAGGTTGTGGGTTCGAGTCCCACATTGTTATCAAAATTAATTTGTGTATTAATCCTAGAAGTGAGGTTTATCAATTTAAATAGATAACAAATTTGTATTCGTGGTACTGATTAGCAGGTTTTTTGGCTGACCTTCATCTGGATTTTCCATCTTAGTGTGTGTGGCTAGATTTTCTCATAGTTTTTACTATGCAAGTTGATTTCTGTTAATTTCCAACCTACTAATTATGTTCTGGAATGTTAAACATAGATCTCATTGCTTTTGCCTTTACATACAGTAACCCAAAGTTTTATACCATATGTCCAAATAAGTTCAGTATGGTTAATAGATTCCCATTTTACCAACCCCTTAGTTTTGTTTCAAGTTTCTTGTGTTTAGTTTATAGTTGCTCTTCAATAAGATTTATAGAAATAAAAGCAGCAATGAACATGCACAATTAAGTATTCACAACATTTATACCTAGGTAACACTGAAAATGTTTAGAAAATGAAAAACAGCTTAATGTAGAAAGTTGCCAATACTTTTACTGTTTTTCCAAGTAATCTCTGTACCTCTCTACACATCGTCGCATTCGATGGAACCACTGAGAAAAACAGTGGGCCCATTATTCCTTAGGGGTCTCTTCTATGGCATTTTTGTACGCTTTCACCACATCTTCAGGGCTCGTAAAGCGAATACCTCGAATTTTATCTTTAGTTTTTGGGAATACATAAAAGTCGCAGGGCGCCAGGTCAGGACTGTAAGGCGGATGACTCATTATCTCGACACCTGCCATAATAAATACTCAACAGTCCGTTTTGTGGAGAGTGCTGTAGCATTGTCGTGGTGAAGGAGGATCCTGCTTCGAGGATGCTGCTGTCGAATTTTTTCCAAGACAACAGGCAAACAGCGATTGATATACGAGTTTGCAGTAACTGTCCGTCCATCATCTATCACAACTGTCGCGAAATGACCTTTCCGACCAAAGAAAGACGCAATCATCTTTTTTCCTTGACTTCTTCATTTCTTTACCTTAGGCGGCCGATCCTCCAAAATAAACACCCACTGAGCTGATTGTATTTTGGTTTCGGGTTCGTAGCAATATATCCAGCTTTCATCACCTGTGATGATGTCAAATACAGCATTTGAGTCACCGCCATTGAACTTATCTAACATTTGGCGACACCAGTCCATGCGAAGGTGTTTCTGGTCGTCCGTTAACGTATGGGGAATTCATCTGGTACAAAGCATCCTGACTATTATTTGAATAGTTTTTGAATTTGACTCATACCAATGCCTAGGCATGCCCGTATCTGCTGATAGGGCACTCTCTTATCTTCCTTTATCATGCGTCGCACAGCACCGTTGTTATCTTCAGTAGTCGCTGTTAATGGACGTTCCTCACGCGGATCATCATTGAGATTGCTACGTCCACGCTTAAACTTTTTAAACCAATTGTAAATAGTGGCACGAGATGGGGCTTCATTAAGAAATGCTAATCGCAGCCTATCATAGCTTTGTTTTTGCCCACAACGAAAGTCATAATAAATCATTGACCGAAAATTTTCTCGCGTTAGGTTCATTTTCACGTGTAACAAGAGTTTTAGATTTGCCGCCAATTCACAAAAACAAATGACAAATGAATGCAATATTAGGTTACCAAAGAGTTCTAAAATTGAAATTCAAAAAAGTTTTCATTAGCAATGTTTCTAACTGGCCAGTTCAAAACATTTTCAGTGTTACCCATGTATATACCTATAGCTTAGATCAAGGATTGGCTCCGCTGCACTCCAACTAGATACCATGCTACATTTAAACAAAACCTTTTTTATTACGCCTGCTTTATATTGTAGTTTGTATTGGCTATTTGTAATGACAAGGGCAATGAGTTTCTTGCTACTTTTTCTCATTAGCTCAAACCTTTACGAAGTAGCGGTACATTCAATAAGAAAAAATATTTTGTTTTTTTACATTTATAAGTGTCGTTTCCGTGACCTACATGAATAAAGTGATTTTGATTTGATTTGATTTAAAGATGCTTCTGTGCGTAGTATCTTGAAACTCAATGGCATCTTTCAAATTTTGTAACTTATTATATTGACACACTTTTTACACAAATTATCTTGCCCCAAGTTAAGCATATATAGCCTGTGTTATGGGTTACAAGACAATGATATATTTAATACAATATACTTACTTAAACATACATAATTTCTTATACACATACATATAAACATACATAAATACATTTAAACATCCATGACTCGGAAACAAACATCCATATTCATCATATAAATGCTTGCACCTACCGGGATTCGAACCTGGGACCTCTAGCTTAGTAGGTAGGATTGCTAACCACTCGGCTATACAGGTCGTATATATGCTTTGTGTTATTTTACATCAAAATTAATAAAAAACAAAATACTTACAGATGATATGTGATCCCAGTGTTTTTCTTATTTCTTGTAGTATTATTTTTGCAAATTGTGTTCTACACACCCAGCATTTTAGTTTCAACTATTAATAAAGTTTACATTTATGATTGTCGTATTCCCCATTGGATATTACAAAGATTTCAATTACTAATATTTTAATTTATCTTTCTTTACTATTAAGTAAAATAACCATTATTAAAAAGATATAATAATAAGTAAAGTAAAATAACCATTATATATATATAATGACAATATATAATAATGGTTATTTTATAATAACAGCTGAGTTTTGTCATCAAGAAATAATATCAAAAAGAAAATAAACAAATGGGATTTTTGACACATAAAATATGGAAACAAAATTTTGGAATTCAAATTCAAATATTTTTATTCAAAATAGGATGTGACATCACTTATTGAAAGTCTAAAAAAAACTACCACCAATTCAAAATTAATGCCTCAGGCCTGAGAAGAATCGGCGCAATAAACTCAGCGGGTTTTTTTTCATCAAAAATATGTTTTACAATTAAAGTGACATTTACAAAGTAACATTGTACAATTAAACTAATTATTTAATAGCCTGAGGGCGGTCTCTCTATTCCCAATCTGTGGTATCATTAAGAAAGTCATTTATGTTATAACAATTCTTTTGAATAACGTAATACTTTTGTTTTGAGCATTTTCATGGTGCATGACTCCAACCCCAATTTCACAATGAACGAATGGACAATTCGAATGACGTATCGTTGATAAATCTTGTATGTGTTGCTCAACTCGTACGTTGTGGCTTCATTCTACTTTATAGTTGATAACCTCCTCAATCCCAATATTTGCATATTAGGAAATTGACTTGAGATGTCACTCTTTCAAAACTAATCAATTTGTTATGTTTTCAAGTATAGTAAAAAGTAAACCCCACACTTCTGGGATTAACTACACAAATAAAATTTGAAAACAAATTCTGTGATTAATTTGTGTAATTAAACCCAGAAGTTAGGGTTATTATCTTAAAACATAATATCAAATTCTCAATACTGTTTTTAATTATGAATTTACTTAAATAGCTTCATTTTATTTCATTGTTTATTTATAGAAAACGCTGCGAATACTGTGATGCTATGGTTAAGAGTGATGAGTTAAAAAAACATGCAACCGAGCATTTAAAAGATGAAATACCATGTCACTACTGTGGCGAAGTGTTCTCAAAAGTCAAACTACAAGAACACCTCGAGGAGTTTGAACCTATCAAACCAAAACGAAAAAGGCACAAAAAGCGAGGTGTTCCAATCACAATTGATGATCTAACATGTAAACTCTGCAATAAAATATACAAGTCCTTAAATAGTTTAAGAGATCATCAGAAGTTACATTCTAAAGACAGAAAAAAGGAATATACATGTGAAAGATGCGGCAAGATGTTTTATAATAAGGGAACACTGACATCTCACATTATGGCCCATGATAAAGTAAGACCACATGTATGTAGGATATGTAATAAATCATTTTCATACCCTAATATGTTGAGGCGTCATGTTGATATGCATTCAGGAACAAAACCGTTTTCATGTGACCAATGTGGACGCTGTTTCAGACTACAATATCAATTGAATGCTCATAAAATAATTCATACAGATGCAATGCCCCATGTTTGCAAGTACTGCAGCAAGGCTTTTAGGTTTAAACAGATTTTGAAGAATCATGAACGACAGCATACTGGAGATAAACCGTACGAATGTGAACACTGCCTTATGAAGTTTACAAATTGGTCCAACTTCAACAAACATATGAAAAGGAGACATAATATGGATACATCTAAGAAGAAGATAACTCCAGAAGGTGTATTTCCCATCAACCCGCAGACTGGTGAATTAGTTCAAGTGATTGATGCGGGGACGGAAGAGTGGAAAAGTAAAATCATGGTGCCAGGTAAAAGAGGCAGGAAGTCTATGAAAAAGAATGTATAGTGCCTTTTATAATCTTAAATACTTAGTTTGATAGCACAATTTCATAAATCATGAATACTATTGTCAACAACAGCTTATTTATTATAGAGTTCACAGAGTAGAAAAATCTCTCTATATCATACAAATCAGCCATGGTATAAGAATGATATTATTCTTATTATAAAATATCATACATAAGTACAATTCAACCATGATGTTAAACTATAATAAGGCGAAAACCCCCTTCAACTTGACAGATTGGTTTTTCGGTCCCTATTTTAGTCAAATAAACCAGTATTTTAAAATTTATTAATTGTCCGGTTACACCCGTTTTACTTAATTAAAACAACCCAAGTAGTGCCAGAGGCCCAGTGCTTATTTCATATTTGTAAATACTAAATATTTTATCACAATCATAAAACCTTTCAATGTACAGTTAGTAAGTTTGATGTATTATATAATTATGTTCATATTTGGACAAAAAAATCTTAAATTAATAAACTGTAAATATATTAATATAGTTTTATTTATTTTGATAATCACCATGACAGTTCAATCACCAGGTGTAGGGAATTGTTTAAATATTTTATTATTTATTTATGAAGAATATTACGTACATTTTGATAAATATAACACCAACGCCGTCGAGACGGTTTGACTGTGGGATATAATTAGTATCTGAGGGAGAACGAAATTTTTGATAAGCAGATTATGTTGCATATATGCAACCCCATTTGGTTAAATTGACAGCAAACATGCAGATTATAGGATATGAGGTGGACCATGCAGAAGTACTCCTCCAGTAACTTTTAATGATTCCTCAAGTCACAATGTCATACAAGCTCAACTTTGGGCTGAGATCTATAGAGCTCAAGTGTACCTATTTAGACTTTGCTCAGACTTTACATACAGTAGGAGGCTTATTTGCACAGGATGCCGGCTAGACTATGGGTACTACAACGGCGCCGATTTCTACCGTGAAGCAGTAATGTGTAAGCATTACTGTGTTTCGGTATAAAGGGCGCCGTAGCTAGTGAAATTACTGGGCAAATATATACGAGCGCAGTTATAGAGCCGCTCAGAATTTTTGGGGTTGTTCAAGAATCTTGAACGATTGTTC
Source organism: Leptidea juvernica (assembly GCA_949711755.1). NCBI lineage: Eukaryota > Metazoa > Arthropoda > Insecta > Lepidoptera > Pieridae > Leptidea > Leptidea juvernica. The sequence goes on along the minus strand of CATIXQ010000016.1, from coordinate 15,263,553 downwards.
TATTCTATTCTTCCTACTATGGCTCCTGTGGAAGGTATACCACAAGTTTGCCAATGTCACGTTAAGGTAGACCACCAAGCTTAGAGTATTCTTTTACTAATTTTAATGGTAGTGATCGGTGCTTAAGATTGAAACAAGTTTTATTTTCTTATACCTGAAACAAATATACATGCTGTTAGGACTATAAGGGACAAACACAAATATAATTACTTAAATTATTTGATATAAGTACTTAGTGCTATTTACAACTTAATCTTATTTATTTTAATATATTTACACAAAATATATACAAAAGGAGTGAAAACTAGGGAGAGGAGACATTTAAAGTAAGTTGGGCGGGGAATTTCAGGAGGTATAAAATTGTATAAAGAAGGTTGCGTTAAAGGGCAATTGAAGAATAAATGATCCACGTTTCCCTCATCTAGACCACATTCACACAAGGAATTGTCCCTAATTCTTATTTTAGCCAAAAATACTGGGGTACAAGCATGATTAAAACGTAAAGGACAAGTAGTTGAAATCACTGACTTGTTGGGAATTTTAAATTTCGAGAACCCAGGTTTCTGAGGAATTACGGGTTGTAGATCTCCATAAAATTTGCTTTTAGAGTTTTTGGAAACTTGCCAAATGCTGGACCAACTCTCATGCAACTTGGGTTTCAGGATGGTGCGCAAGTCATGGGAGAAAATTTTTGAGTATTGGAGGGAACCTGTTGCAATAGCTGTCTTCGCACAGGCATCTGCATTTTCGTTACCAAGGATGCCTGAATGACCTGGAATCCATGCTAAAACGATGTTGATATTGAGGTCATAGCATTCTTTCAAAGATTCCCTTATTTTACGTTAAAGGCCACCAAACTTAGAGTATTTGCATTCAAATTTTTTTGGTACTGATCGGTGATAAAGATTGAAACAAGTTTTATTTCCTTATTTTATACCTGAGACAAATATACATGCTGATAGACTTTAAAGGACACACACAAATATTATTACTTAAATTATTACAAATATTTACAACCTTATTCATTTAATATATTTATACAAAATATTTACAAAAGGAGCGAAAACTAGGGAGAGAAGACATTTAAAGGAAGTTGGGCGGGGAACTTCAGCAGGTATAAAATTGTATAATGAAGATATACTACAACGATGAAATCAAAGAATATGCTAAGCTTGGGTACACTCAGATAAGCTTACGTAAGTAAAGAAAACGAAACGTTTTGGAACTTTCTGGATAGGATTTAGATCTTCTTCGACGTATCCTTATTCTGCTTCCTCTTTAATTGCTTGTTATAGTTAGGCTAATTTGCAAATTTCTTCACACTCGTACGGCCTTTCCCCTGTATGTTGCCGCTCGTGATTTTTCAATATCTGATGAATCTAAACGACTTATTGCAGTGCTTACATACGTGTGGCTTTGAGTCTGAGTGTATTATTAGTTGGGACTCTAGCTGCCTCATCAGTCTAAAGCAACGTCGGCGTTTATCGCATGAGAAAGGTATGACGCCTAAATGTGAATGTACGTGCAAATTGAGATGCTGGAAAGACTTATTGCATATATTACAAGTATGTGATCGAACATTATCATGGGCCAAAAGGTGCTGAGTTAGATCTGCACTAGTGTAATATATGCAGTTCGGATCCGGTAAACTACAGGCCTATTGCTATTACCTCCCTGCTCTCCAAAATCATGGAGAGCATAATCAACCGCCAGCTCCTGGTATACCTAGAGGGTCACCAGTTGATTAACGACCGACAGTACGGCTTTCGCCATGGTAGGTCCGCAGGTGATCTTCTGGTATACCTAAGACATAGATGGGCGGCGGCTATTGAAAGCAAGGGAGAAGGCCTGGCAGCTAGCCTGGATATAGCGAAGGCCTTTGATCGTGTATGGCACAAGGTGCTCCTCTCAAAACTTCTTCAGGCATATAGCTCTGGCACCGTGGGATGGTCGGCGGTATTTTTCCGTTGTCTTCAAGAGTCGATTTGGAGGCAAAAAGAGCGCACAGGTGATCGGCTTTCTCTTTTGGTATGGGCCAGGGTGTCATTCCTCATGTGCAACGGCGGCAGGGACGGCTGGTTGAAGTTAACAAGAGCAGCTTTCGACAACGACCAGAACTTGCGTGTTCCGGTCGGGTAACTGGAAAGCTGCTCGCCGATTTTGACAACGGGCTTCGATTTCGCACGAGCGATTTGCCGCTTAAGAAATCTGGAAGCACCGGTTATATTTCCTCTTAAGAACTTTGCAGTTCGGATCCTTTGTGCCCAGCGCCGCAACCCAAGTTCGATACGCCTGTTTTTTGCAGTCAGATGCTGCTTTAACTGACGCATCGAACCAGGGCTGTGATCTGCCACCCATCGGTACTACAGAGCTTGGTATAAAAATATCCATGCCCTGTAGTATCACATCGGCTACTGCAACGGCGCAGGCACTAGGATCATCCGAAGGGAAACAAACCTTGCCCCAAGGGTAGGATGCAAAAAACGGAACGCATCCTATCCCAATCTGCTGACTTGTAGTGCAAAACGCAGTGGTGGTCTGCGACGTTGGCGTCGGATAGGCACTACACTCCTGACCAGGCAATGGTTGGACGTTCCGAGAGGGGCGACGACAAAGACCTGGCAACCATCGGGATGTGACTATCCACATCCGGGAGCCGGTTTGGTGACTCAACGAATTGGCACAAACCATACGCCAATGCAAAATTATGCACAGATCGCCCTGCGTAGTCTGTGGTACGAGATCCAAGCCATTCGGCATTGTGCCTGTTGAAATCACCCAAGACTACGATTTCAGCGGAGGGGATCTGTGCAAGCACGTCGTCAATTGCCTCTTGAACGCAGCTTATGAGATGATCGGTTTCTGCGTTACCACTATGGGACCTGTAGGCACACGCATAGATGCGGACGCGGTCCTCTAAATCTACGCGGAGCCAGGGAGTAGAGAGATACCTACCCTCAAAATTGCCGAGACGGCAACAGCAGATATCCTCCCTAACGTACACACATACCCCGGCGTGAGGCAAAAATTTTTGCTCAATTTTGTACCCGGGGTACGTTAAATATGACGTATCGCTAGGTCGTTCCTGAAGAAGTTTTCCCGACTGAACCTCAGACTGGTGATCTTGTTAAGAAGATAGATGCTGGTACAGAAGAGTGGACTAGTAAAATCAGAGTGCCAGTAAAGAGAGGGCGGAAACGTAAAGTGCAAGATGTATAAAACCGGCATTAGGGAAAATGCATTTTTTTATATTTTTATTCCATAAGTTGCATGGCTATATAATTATATAAAAAATGAAGGCTGGAAATTAGCACAAATTATTTATATATTTTTTTAAATGGCCAACCGACACGGACAGCTTAAAAGTCTGCCATTTTAGTTGCCAGTCTGCCTAAGAAATAACCGATGGTCGACATCGTCGACCGACAATACTTGGTGTCAACTGATCTCACTTCCAGCGGGTGAATGTGGTTGTCTTTAATTTCTTAATTATTTGGCAAAAATAAATAAAAGAAAATTAAAATATTAAATAAAATAAGATTCATATTCGTAGATGTGCTACACTTTAATAATTATTTAGGTACGTATAGTATATGATTCACCATGCTACATAATTACTTAATAATTAAATAATTTGCTATGTGATTATATCATTAAACTGTCAAATTTATTTAGATTGAACATAAATGTATTATTTATTAAAAGTTAATAATTTTGTGTATCTAAAAATTTCAATAAGTATACTTTTTTTCCGCTGGTCGACCTTTGATTTGGTGCTGGTTAGTCCCACTGACAACGGGTGGATAAAATGAACATATTGTAGGTATAGGTAACTTGCCTAATAATTACGCTGATATCAACTCGTTTTGTGTTAGTCTCTCAATGCGGCGGTTGAAGGGGGGTTACCCTTCACCCGCAGCATTGCAAGTAACAATTTTAATTTTATCACTAAAGAGAGAAGCAAAAGTGATTTCCTTTATAATAGAATGTGCTTTTTGAATACACAAAATACTGAAGAATATAATTTATGTATAGTACAAATAAATACGTGATTTAAATGCTAGTAAAATTAATTGGTATAAGTGTAAGGTACACGAATGTAAGATTATTTTATTTCAATTATTTTTATTAAGAATACCTAATATAATAGTAGTTAGTAATTGGACTTCGGGGACGTGACGAGGAAGTAGCTATTCTAACACGTGCATGGTAATCGCGTTCAATGACGTCACAGTTCATAACAACCAACAAAAAGCGACATTTAGTTGAACTGCGGGTATGTATGTCTGTGAGTATTATCAGGATTTTTATAGTTTTCCAATAAATCCACAGCCACGCACCGTCGAAAAGTCTAGGGATCTAACTTGTCACGATTATTTTATATATTTGCCACGCGTTTTGTCAGGTCATATGACATATCCAATGCATGGCATATCAATTAGGAATACCACTTCTTGTCTCAAACATATTTTCAAATAAAGGCCAATATTCTGATCTAAGCAATTAACATCGCTCATTTCTCTCTGGGAAAATCTTTTGATTTTGTGTGTTGGATATACTTTACACAAATCAGAGACAGTTGTAACAATATTTTATCATGCCATTTACACACAATGATCTCTTCAGTTCTGATCGATCTAAAATTAAACCTACCACTTTTCGTCTTCTTCATACCTTTGTAAGCAGTTAGTGGACAATTTTGCACAAAAAGGTGCATGAACTTTGAATTAAGTGATCTTACAAGAGACAATTTTATCACCTATCTGATGGTTGGTGTTATCACGGCAATGCAAATTTTACATAATAAAAGTAAATCTGTCCTAGATATAGCTTGATAAACTATTTTAAAATTGCAGTCAGAAGTTGTCTTCGCAATACACGAAAAGTCTAGGGATTATAATATAACCGCTCTAAAGTAGGACACTGAACAAAAACAGATCATTTCATCCATTGTAATATTACCTTATTTGTTACTTTGAGATGCATAGGGTGAGTAGTTCAACAGTTAACCACCCAATTTTAAATACTATATTATTCACAATTGTTCATTCTAAACTCGACTTTATCTGCAAAGAGCAATGCATAGATTCATTAATTACATATATCAATTCTCAAATGTTTAAATATCTCTATAGATTTGCAGTAAAATGTATTTTTTTTAAATGGTAATTGGCTAATTGTGTCCACGTCTTGGTTTAATTATTATATTATATTATATAGTTATTATTAACCAGGGGGTGTGCTACAGTTATTCATAGTAGTACACAATTAACAGGTATAAAATGATAAACAAATATTTACAGAAAAAGTTACAAAATAAATCATTTATTGTTTTGAACTTATAACTATATCAATTAGGAACCTTAATTTCGAACATTGGTATAAAATCAGTGTCTAATCTAAAAGCGTCAACATTCTTAATCTCGGCTATTGGATGAATCTGGCTGATTACCAACATTTTGACGATCACTGTTTAATTGCTTAAGGGAATCTGGGCCGTCGGGAGAATCAAGTCGCGGATTGTTATTCTCAACTATAGATGGAGATAGCGCTTCGGGTGGGACAATTCCTGGACGCGTGATATCTTTGTCTTCATTTGAGTCGTTGAGTTCCGGATCAACATTATCGAGAAGAGATGGTGAAGCAGATTTTTCACCCTGTCGGTTTTCAATGTCTTCTAAGGTATGTGAGCTGTCCGTCACCGTGCTAGGCATAAAGTCAACCTCTGTGATAAATTGTATAAATTGATCAAATGGGAATATAGCAGTTTTCCTAAATGAGTTGCTTATGTTTATCGGAGTCATCACCTTCATATATGCGATGCCCACACATTCTGCAATATTGTAAATAGTTAAACATGTCCCGGATTTCTTAATAGCCATGAATCTACTGCTGCATTGTAGTATGACTTAAATGGACCGTTCAATCCAACGTCAAGTGGTTGAAGTTTTGAAGTGGTGTGTGGATGAAGGGAAACAGTGACTTCTGAAGCTTTAGCAAGGTCCAGCGAAAGATGACTCTCATGATTATCCATAATTAAAAATGCAGGATTTTCTTTTGAAGCTGACACATGTTTAATGAAGTGTTTCATTACATCCACAAATATCTCGGTATTCATCCACCCAGAAGCTGCAGCTAAACTTAATGTACCTGATGGCGCTCCATGTAACATTGAAACTTTTTCCTGGGGAAAACCATAACCGGAGGCAAAGCTTGTCCGGTTGCACTAACAATGCAGCAGGTTGTGACAAGAGTACCCCTGTCTCCACTTGTAATTTTGGATACATTTGGATACGTTTCGGTGCTAATACCTTAGACGGTCTTTGTACTGTGGTAGTTGAAGTTTCGTCTAAGTTGAAAATCCTAGTGCCATCTGCAAATGTCGGGTATCTCTCCATAACAGATTTTAAATTGTGAAAAAATGATTCAATATTTTGTTTATTAAAAGCACTTGCCCTTGCCAAACTGCAGGCTTCTGGTTTTCTTAAAGAAACTACCGGGTGTCTTTTTCTGAATGAACTGGCTGGAAATGAATGGCTACCATTCAAATCCAGCCATTTCCGATTTGATCCAGGATGCGGGTACTTTGATATTATTGGCTTTCGCCATTTGATAAGCAACACGTCTACAATCTACTACTAATAGTTAAACCATAAAAGATTTCAGCGCAATATTTAATATATTCCATTATTTTTACTTCTACTTCAGGTGTAAAACTCATATTGACTGCGTAATTTGGTGTTAAGCGAACATGTGGATTTACATTGTATTTGTGCACATATAATCTAACCATTGGATATTTAAGATTGCATTCTTTACTTGCTTGCCTAATACTCATTCCAGCTTTTACTAGTTCTAGTGCTTTATTCATAGATTGTGCCGTATGCCTTCCCTTTTTTCTAATTGTCGCTTTAACCCGGCCCATCTGTAATGAGTATTAAATTTAAAACATTAAAATAAACATGGACACATTTAACCACTAAATGGGACACAGTTAACTATGGTTAACTGTTCGACATACCGGCTTGGTTAACTGTGCACGACCCACCTCCCGATACAGAAAAGGGAATATACTTTCAACTTACTAAAACGACGCACGCTATATCTACATTAAAAGATGCACAGATATCATATTTATGAGGCTAACATAGTAAGGTTTATGGAATTGTTATCTAAAAGACGTGAAACGAAAAAATACTTACGATTTTTGGGTAACTTTTTTCACCGTTTTCGAATAATTTCGTCCTCACACCACTACTCGACGCAAGAGCGCACCGCCAACTAGGGAGCGGGGTAAATATCGTTTGCGCCGCCCGAATTTAAATACTGCACGAGGTGGCAACGCGTCGCGTTTACCAAATGTTAACGAGGCTAATTGTGTACGAGTGGTTAATTGTCGAACTACTGACCCAGGTTTTTGTACATCAAAAACATATAAAAACCTCATCATCAAAAAACAAATTGAAGTAATAAAAATAGGTATTTTTGTAAGGAACATGATGATGCCACAGTTTTATCATTCCAACCAAATTGTTCAGGGTGTATATCTTTGGACCCACAAGTAATTCTTGGCTTTTGGAGCGGAAATCTAGTCGTAGTAATGGTGGTGGAAAAACAGACACGGGTAGCTGTGACCCAGGTAAATTGGACAGTGTGACATGATTTTCATCACCAGAATCTTCATCGGTTACCTCAGTATTACAGTTGTGATCTCAGAAGGTATCTGAAATTATTTCGAAGAATAATACAAAATATTTTGTGTAACATTCAATAGTTACGGATAATACTACTGTCTGTTTAGGAGAACACTATTTTAAAGTGATAAAAAAAATATGAAATATACATATTTTGATACCAAAGCTTGTTTTAAATTGTTGTTGAATATACTAGTCACAATTTATTGGAATTTAATTGAAAAAAATCAATAATAATATTAAAATTAAACTTTACGATGCATCGTAATTATTTTTCATAAAACATTTCAATAACACACACTATAAGCACTTTTTGAATACACTGAAATCACATTTAATGCAATGACTAGACACCTAATCAGCAGATCAGTAAAAATAAATCCTAAACTACCTTAAATCCACGTAAGAATTTTTCTTGTGAGGTGTTCCGTAAAAAGGGATCTTGTTAGGGGTCTTAACAAGTGGGTTAATACCTATGTGTTTTTGTGAAAGAAAGTTTCACTGGCATCGTGCAAGTTTTATAAAACCGCACAATTTCATTGTATTTATTTTTATTATTGAAACAAATGGTAAAGTAATAGAACACAAAGACAACATGCTTACACTGTTTAATGAACGAATAAAATTTGGACTCTGAGTATAGTGCGTTACAACAGCCGACCAACTATAACGCGACAGCTCATTCGACGAGTGAATAAAAGGGTGGTATTAGGGTCATAGAATACACTCTCGTTCAGTGAGCAACAACTCCTGAAGATGCCTCGTGTAGAGGCAAAACAGCAGGGTCCGATATAAACAACAAACCCGGTCGTTCAGTCGAAAGTTAAGCGGGAAACAAATCTTCTGTGGAGGACGAGTTTAACTCTAGGCAGTTTGCATCATGCATGTAGACTAATAAAACTTAGCGGAATTAAATAATTATGGATTTCAGTAATTTAATGCCAAATCAATATTTTTTAGCGATGAAAACAATAACATTAAAAACAATGACAGCTTCTGGAATACGTACCTAGTTGTACTAAGTATTATATTACATTCTTTGTTCAAGTGGATTTTTCTTCGTTCTTTAAGAGCAACAATTCACTTAGAGGACTCGATAATAGGTATTACGACTTCTTGGGATAGGAAAACTTAATTTAAAAATAATTAATAGTTGCTTAAGTCAAACCACACTATCAAGTATATTATTTATAAAATGATACAATAAAATTGATACAAACGAATTTTGTAAGGTATTCCCGGAGTTATCAAGCGAGCCATTGAAAATTTCACCTTTCCTGAAGCAATATCTCCTGAATGCTAATGTGGTGGCGTTTGTGTTAACATTTTTATCATCTTCCATAAGAGTGTCGATAACAGCTTTAAAATATGGTATAAAAACACTCCTTCCAAACCAAATCCATAGCATAATGAAGAAAACTGTTAGTAAAATGACCTGGCAGAACATGTAGAAGTAATATGGGAATATGATAGAGTCTGGAGTGGTTAGTTTAGTAATTTTACACACTAGCCATTGTATCATCATCCAATAAACGAGGCACTGGTTCGTCCCGGTACAAAGGGACACAAAACAGTCCCAAAGTCGACCGCAGAGAATGTATGGAAAGCAAAATACTTCCCACCAGTTGTGTCGGAACACATCTTCGGTGGGAGCATGAAATCTTTCACCTTCTATTTCATCGCAGCGGATTGCAGCCGGTTTCTTTTTGGGTGGCATTTTGTACTATTATTGTATTACTTACAGAATGATTTAATATATTGTTTTGGTTTAGCTATCAGGCTAAAAATGGTTAGGTTTATAATACTTGACATATCATGTGAGATGTCATTGGTTGGCAGTTTTATACCACTTTTTAGAAACGTTAAGACCACAGAATATAATACATTATGTTGCTACATAGATCAACACGGGCTACCGGTGGATAGGATAGGGAAAATTTTCATCATGCACAATTTTTCAGACTCCCAAACAAAAACAATCGTCTGTCACTAGCATAGAATTATAATCTAACCTAAGACCCGAAAGCCCGATAATGTGCATTATATTGTAAGTATATGGTCCCTATGAAACTCACATATTGTGAGAATTTCCAGAACAATAAGTTATTACATAATATAGTAATAGCCTCATCCAAGATAGACAAAGAAAATATCGAACATAATATTAAAGCAAACAATTATTGAAATAGGAAAAAAGCATGAAAAGTAGTAGTACTATAATTATTGTACCTACGGTGCATGAAAAAATGATACTCTCCGCTAACTTCTCCAAAACTAATAACACTCCCAGACGGTCGCTCGTTGGTAGTCGTGCAAACAAAATCTTTTAGTGGAACACTTAAGTAAGTACAGTTGAAAATGTAAAGAAATATTAGGAAAAATTTATCATTCTGTGCTAACTTCAGGTAGTCGCCATTTATTGGGAGCAAAAATTTATACTCTGTAACATATTTTGACATTATTTATTCTATCTAAAGGTAGGTATTCTATGTTGCAACCTTCAGACGTAAGTTTTATTTTACTCTTTGATCAGTTGTGTCGAAGCAGTTATGGGGGAGGGTTGTGCCGTTTATTTTTATTAGAATACTTCGCAATTATTTCAAAATACTTGAGTATAAGTGTTTAATAGTGCCAAACTAATAGACACGCATATAATTGCTAGGAACTGTTATAATATTTACGGGTAAGTCAAATACACATAATATGTTATTAAAAGTGAAAGTACTAGTGTCGAGTATTGAATGAAACTTAAACTTAACCGTTTTCCTCAATGTTTCCTTGAAGAAGGAATGCATTATATTAAGAAACCAAAGTTATTAGAAAGCTAGTAAGATATTAGATCCGTAATGCGTCGTCAAGCTAATTGTAATTAATAGAAACAGGTCCTATTACAATTCTTGCTGTTATGATTTTAGTTGTTTTTGTTACTTCCTGTTTTAATAAATTAGCCTTGACGCCAGGATTTACTTTTGTTCGATACATACTTTAACCTACAGCTATACTCAACAATATAAATAATTGTCGTTGTGAAATTGGGCTAGTTTTGGCATAGTCTTAGGCATATCTTATAATGCAACGGGGAGTCCGCAGTCATACCATTCGTTGTATATTTTGTTTTCGCTATACTTGTAATAAAAACTTGTTTTAGGTTTACGTCATACAAAAGTGAAACTTCCATGTTATTCTGAATTTAAAATTCACTCATTACATGATTGATTTCTATTGTTGGTTTATTGATATTAATGTTATTAAGAGCTTCAAAAAGGGATGTGCTATGTAAGCAAAGCTTGGAAAAAAAATCAAACAGTTAATGCTAATAATGAAAGTACATTGAGAGTTTAATAATGACTCAACATTAAAGGCATTTATTTTCTCAAAATTGATTCTTTTAGATGTCATTTCTAAAATGTCATTTCGGTTCAGAAACAAATGGTGCTCTGAGAGAGAAGCGGCGCAAGAAACTCTCCCTTAATTTTTTTGCACTCTAATAAAAAATACAATATTGTACTGACATTGCTATTGCTATAAAATAATCATCATGTAGTTCCCAGGCTATCATATTACTTAGATATTCAGCTGTGGAGTAATAGGATTTACGACAGAGACATTTCTTAATAAAACATATAAACTTATTTATAGATAATGCCTTTACATTTACCCTTTAAGCTATTATTATGTATCTTATGAAGCCTACTAGAATTAGTTACAAGCAATCCCTAAGGTTCAACAAACAGCAGAATTGGGGGCTAAAGCTAGTGTTAATTTTTTTGCTGATGTAATTCTGTTCTCTATTGAGTAGGCTTATATGTATTATGTTATTTATAAGCCTATTGTAATAAAGAAACAAGTGATCTCCACAAGAACAAACTTTTTTTATTCAATTGATATATAGAACAACTTTTGAATTAACCATACTCAAGTTATCAGACAAAAAAAAATATGTTTGAGTTTGCTTATTTATGTAGGTAATTTTGTTTGTTTTTGCAAATTAATTTTATAAGTTTATATAATTATCGATAATTGAGTTATATCTCTTTTTATTTCCAGATCAAAATGTTTGCAATAGTTTTATTTCTGGCTGTTTTTCTACCTACAAATTCAGAGTACATTCCACCTGGCCCAGCATACACTTGTCCGAAAGAAACAGAGAGCCACTTGCTGTTCCCATGTATATGTGAGAAAGGGACAGATAATGGTCTGTTCATAAAGTGTTCTAACACCGGACTGGCTGTTATGAGTGTTGGCCTCGGAAATCTAGCTGGATTGGGATTGCCAATTGAAAGATTAATGCTGCAAGAATGTAAAATATGTGAGTGAATTGTATTTATTTATTTTTGAGTGAATTCAGGTATTTAGATTTACAATTAGCTTCATAGGCACAAAAGGAGAGTATTTATAGTGTAACTCCAAAGAATGCTTTATAAAATTTATCAACAGTTGAATTTAATAAGAGAATGCAATGTGTCCAGAAAATTTCCTGGTGGTCAGTTGAGTTAAGCTGTAGAACATAACAAACAAGCAAACTTTTGCTTGTTAAATATCAATTGCTTATGCACATGACTTTTTATCTATTTTTGTTATGGAAGATGAGAACAAACCAGTATTTCCCAGAGGAATCACAGGAGTGTTGATTTATTATTAGATTATTTATATTTAATCACAAATAGGTGCTGGCCTTTAAGAAAAGTGTTTATGCTGTTTTTGAAGTTACCCATGTCATATTGTCTTGGAAATACTGTACAAGAAAGCTCATTCTACAGCTCATTCTACTACTACCTCTAGCTCAGTAGGCAGGATCACTAACCACTGGGCCTTCAATATTATATATATATATATATAACATTTTGTTCATTCAGTAACACATGTCATTGAATTCGCACACTTCAATACGAAATAATATTAGTTATATGATTTTTTTCTTGAAATTTTTATTATTTGCGGAAAATAAGCAACTTTCTTAGTAGGAGGCTCCTTTGCACCGGCTGCCGGCTAGATTATGGGTACCACAACTTCGCCTATTTCTGCCGTGAAGCAGTAATGTGTGAGCATTACTGTGTTTCTAGTTTGTAGCTAGTCAAATTACTGGGTAAATGAGACGTCTTGACAACTTATGTCTCAAGGTGACGAGCGCAGTTGTAGTGCCACTCAGAATTTTTGGGTTTTTCAATAATCCTTTGCGGCACTGCATGTAACGGGCAGGGCGTATCAATAACCAACAGCTGAACGTCCTGCACGTCTCGTCTCTTATTTTCATTAAAAAAAAGAACAGATTTTTTGTACGAGAACTCATTATAGTGCTGTGCAGCTCAGGATTCTTGCTCGAGTCCATAGTTCTGACCGGCATTGCAATTACACTCGTCACTTTAATACAATTAGATGTTCATTAGTCCCAGGGGCGTGAATTGGTTTTCTAGCAAGGTAGGTACTGTAGATCTAACTAGTCTTAGTTGAGCTTTAGTCCGACAGCGCTAGATGAGGTTGGTTTGAGGTCAAAGTATTGAATTTGTTTGTGCTTCGTGTAAAGTTTCCCGACCATTACGACGTTCACAATATACTATCTACAGATAGAGATAAATTACTACCGTCTACTGTCAGTAATTAGCTGTCAATAATCTGAAGCTGTCCCAATATACCCGATAAGTCATTCTTATCGCCTTATATTGGGACGCGTACCATACAAACTTCTATCGCTGGTAGGCTATACGTTGTACCATTGACAGACAGCGTGTACGGATAAGGTGAGCTACCGTCGATAAGTTTACTGGGACAGAAAACTGAAAAGTCAACTATAGTTACGATTTTTATCTCAAGTAAAAGATAGACTGAATATTGGGCATGGCCGATAAATTCAACCTAATACTTTAGTTTGTGGCATTCTAGGTACAAGTACCTAATAAAATAATAGTTAGAAATTAAGGCGCTATAGTCCTAAAAACTAACATTTATGATATACAAATTTTTATTTTAAAGTGATTTCCCTCACTTTTGGGATTAATTACACAAATGAAATTTGAAAACAAAATTTAAGTACGATGCGGGACTGGAACTCGCGCCTCTCGGGTCCCGTCGTGCGTTCTTAACAACTGAGCCAACCGTTCGAGTGACACATCGATCGTTTTTAATTTGTTTAATTAATCCCAGAAATGAGGTATATAACTTTAAAATAACAAATGTTTAATTTATTAGCCCTTTATACCAACAGCGGTCAGGATAGGAAGACCAATGTCAACCCGTGTCCTAAACCCACAAACATATTATTAAAAAGTATAAATTGCAATGTTTCGAGGCGACTACTGTTCTTGAAATGTTAAGCATACATTAAGAATGAATGTTACAACTTAGCCCTGACCGTTACGTCTGAGCCGCGACTGGTTTAAAGCGACATCGAGGCTAACTTATCATTATATAACTTATGTAATTAAACCTTAACATTAACTTACCTTTGTTATAACATTTGCGATAACTTCGTTACGGTTACGGCAGCCTCACGCGTTTAGCGGTTAGTGGGTTACGGCAGTCTCAGCGTTTAGCAGTTAGTGGGTTACGGCAGTCTCACGCGTTTAGCAGTT
>CATIXQ010000016.1:15135126-15249280 GCA_949711755.1 Leptidea juvernica | reverse complement strand
CAGTTAGTGGGTTACGGCAGTCTCACGCGTTTAGCAGTTAGTGGGTTCGCAACCCGCTACCCGCTGACATCTTATTACCCCGACCCCGCCACCGTCTGTCACCCCGTGGGACGGTCGCGCACGTAGCTGTTCCTTCGCGTGTCTCCTGCCCGTGTATGCATGCCTGGTTAAGCATATGCAATGGTAGTTAATACTTAGAAAAACGCTCCAATTAGTTCAAAAAAGATATCTAACAAACCAATTTATTCAAAATGGTTATTGTTGGTACATTCTAGTTATTATTAACATCATTTTCTATGGGAAATGTTTCATATTATATATACGCTGTTTTGTTATATATGTTTTGATGTACAAATCCAAAATATTAATCTACTAGCTGACCCGACAGACGTTTTCTGTTCAGAATTAAAAAAAACTTGCGGGTGGAATTTCGTAAAATCTGTTCTTACTGACTCGGCGAAAGGCACAGCCGCCTATCAAATTTCAAGTCTCTACGTCTTATGGTTCTAGAGATCGTGATGAGTCAATATATAGGTGAAAATCTCTTATTTATATAGATTTTGCTATATTGGTATAAGTTTTGATGTACAAATACAAATAAAAAATATAATTCACTTAAGTGATTCAATTCGGGTGGTTTGTTTGTAACCGACTCATTTGCGCGATTTCGACCAACTCTAAAATTTCGTTCAAAGTTCGTAGATTTATCGAGGACCGATTACAATACAGTAATTTGATAAAAATATTCCATTTTTCAATTTGCAAAATAAGAAGATTTATGTTTTTTATATTTTTTTCATCTATCGATAAGGCAGGAATTGATGTTCATTTTAAATTTCAACCAATGCGTGTTTTTTAAACTATTTATATTTTTTAGTAAAATTCCATTCATTAAATAGTCTGTAGCATCATTTATGTCATAGTGACCTTTACCTTTACTATATTTGTTTTATTTCCCAAACATGCATTTAATTATTAATACATTTTCTGAGATCTTTTTCTAAGAGCAAATACTTCGCCTAACAAGACTTGCTAACTCGATTAGCTGAGTTTGGTCATTACAAGTTTATAACTATTCCTCTTGTTAACATAGTGATAATTATAATTTCTAGAAAATTCGCTAAAATTATTACATATAATATATTTTTAGGCATATGAGGTGAAACTGAAATAAAAAAACACAATAACGACTACTGGCGCTTTATACTATAAAATAGGAATTTAAACAATATCAGTTACAATAATAAAAGGGGCTAACTTTACATTAAGGATTGGTCTCCGCTCCAACTAGATACCGCACTACCTAAGAACAATAGCTTTTTTATTACGTCAACTAGCAGGTGCTCGTGTGCGTGGCATCTTTTAAATTTTGTAACGTAAGTTCGTGTTATTTTTCATTGAAATTAATAAAATACAAAGTACTTACTGATGTTGTGTGATCCCAGTGTCTTTCTTATTTCTTGAAGTATTATTTTTACAAAGTTTTACTACGCAACCCGCCATTTTAGTTTCAATTATTAGCAAAGCTTAACAGTACATGTGGCACGTCAACGTCACACATTATTCGAATCTGGCCTGAGGACGCCCACTTGGGCATAAAAGGGGCTAATGTTGATATTTTAAGGCGACACTAAATGCCAGCTACCTTGAGCGATATGAGTTCACAGCTGTTAACTTCAAAGAAAAGTGGTAGTTAAAAAGGCTCGGCAGTGTTAACTATAACCAACAGCAAGCATTAGCAACCTACAAATAAGACTTAAGGATATGTGTAACAGGATTAAGTAGTGTTCATAGCTCGAAATGCTATACTTTCACCATAAAACTTGTTTTAAAAACACCAAGTTTGCGTGTTTTCTGCTTACTCTTCGCCTTAAATAGATACCAATCTAAATTACAATAATAGGTTGGCTTTCCAAACGGACTAGGATTCTCCTTAGGTACACTAGTTCACAGTACTCTCATTTCTTCTCAGATGAAGCGCGCACAGGCTTATTTAGGCCCGCTGTCATTCCAATCACTTGAATCCCACCTACAAAGAAGCCCTTAACTCTGGCTAACTTATTACACCACACATACATTATTATTTCTTCTTCAATCGGATGAATTCAAATCAAATTAGGTTTGTGTTGTTACACCTGTCTACTATTGGTGGCAAGAATGTTGAATAAATAAATTTAAATTTTTCCTACTTTGTGTTATATAGTTTGACAATCTCCCCAGCTCGATGTTAAAATCAAAACTCAATTGATGTTATATAAATCTTATGTTATTGACGATCAATAGCTCAGTGGTTAGTGACCCTACCTACTGAGCTAGAGATCCCGGGTCCGAAACCCGGTAGGTGCAAACTCGGAAACAAACATTCATGATAAATGTTGAATATGAATGTTTGTTTCCGAGTCATGGATGGTTACCTATATGTATTTATGTATGTTTAAGTAAGTATATTGTATTAAATATATCGTTGTCTTGTACTCATAGTACTATGCCTAGTTTGGGGCAAGATAATTTGCGTAAGAGTGTGTCAATATTATTTTTGTTTTATTATATATCCCGACATTTTTAGCTGCCGATACAGCGTGATAAAAATTTATCACGAAGTCGTGGGCAGTATCTAATTTAATGATAATTACTTAAAATATGATTTCCAGCACATCTCTCCGGCCCCCTGCTGCACAGGTCCACTGTTCGGATCCTGGAGATCTTCGACACGCCCATCAGGTCTATAGACGAGCACGCCTTCGCTGGCGTCAACAGGACTCTACAGGAGCTGTATATGAGGAACACCAAGTTAGAGGAGTTCCCTAAGGATGCTTTCAAGGTAGGATTCATCGCGCAGTTTTGCATACGAGTTAATATCTGAAAATGAAATATTTTTTTCTTCCACCAATTCGAAAATTTATGCTTCAGACCTGACAACTACGGGTGCAAAAATCACAGACTTCCTTTCTAACTTCCCGCTAAGAAAATTTAAAAAATTTCAAAATTCGGCAAGTTATTGGTTTTACGCAGCTCAAAATCGTCATAAGTACAATATTAAGCGTTTAGGTATGAAATTAGCGCAAAGTTGCAGGGAAGGCCATTAGGATCAACCGTTTTCCTAATTTTTTTTTATAAAATTTCGTAACATTAAAAATTATTATTTAAAAACCTTGAGTATGTTCGCTAATTTCCGATCTGTGATATCATTAAAAAAATCATTTATGTTATAGTAACCTTTATCACATAAATGTCGTACTGATGCAGAACCTTAAAAAGACCCATAAGTTTTTTGTGCCTGTTTTTCGCAAGTCTGGAGAAATATATATAAGTGGAATATATAAATTTAATTTAAAATGAATTTAAAATATATAAGTTCGCCCATGGATATGAATTTTGATGTTTGCCAAAGACACACTAAAGTGTAAATAGAGAAAAAACATTGTATTATTGAAACACCTTATTGAATTATCATGTGTTTAACTGAACCATATTAATGTGGTATGTGTTTATAGACCACCACATACTGATTATGATGAATTTGAGCTAATTTTGGAACAGGTATTGAAACAACTATGCAACAGCAATAAATTAATTATAGTGTGAGGTGATTTCCATCCCGACTTATTTGTAAGATCTTGAAATTCACTTAAAATTGTAAATCTTTTTAGTTGTTTTGATATGCCTTTAAGGACAGTGGTAAATTCGCAGGTTTGTATCTGTATTTGTCCAACATTAATAAGCAATTTTTTTCAGATCCTGGGTAACCTCTCAACTCTGCAGCTCGATGGTCATGAAATAAAGTCCCTCAGCCAGGATATATTTGCTGGAAGCCTTGCCGTTGGCAAGTTGGAGAACCTGCATATCAGCAATGGACACATATCTGACATATCACCTGATGCCTTCCAGGTTTGGAAAACATTTATTTATGACTTTAAGGGACGAGCAGGACGTTCAGGTGATGGTAATTGTTACGCCCTGCTCATTACAATGCAGTGCCGCTCGGAATTGTTGAAAGACCCTAGAATTTTGAGCGGCACTACAACTGCGCTCATCATCTTGAAACAAAGTCTGATTTGCCCAGTAACTTCACTAGCTGTTTTTTTTTGTTATGAAAATGCGAGACGAGACGAGCATTACGTTCAGCTGATGGTAATTGATACGCTCTGCCCATTACAATGCAGTGCTGCTCAGGATCGTTGAAAAGTCCAAAATTCTGAGTCACCTTGAGACATGAGATTTTAAGTCTGATTTGCCCAGTAATTCCACTAGCTACGGCGCCCTTCAGACCGAAACACAATGATTACATATCACTGCTTCACGACAGAAAAAGGTCGTAAGTATGTCATATAAACCGAGTCAACAGAGAAAATAATTTAAAATATCTTCGATCGTCATTCCATCACGCTCACATCATATTGTCCAATACTTGCGGCAGTACTGTGTGCAAAAAATCACTATTAAATTAATTACTCATTAATTTTTATTTAAAGTCATTCATATCATCCCCACCATCTGGATGTGTGGCGGTCCTCCACAGTGCGGTTTTCAAGGAGCTTTCTTCCTCGTACTACAAAGCTGTGGAATGAGTTTCCTTGTGCGGTGTTTCTGGGACGATACGACATGGATACCTTCAAAAAAAGCCCGTACTCCTTCCTTAAAGGCCGGCAACGCTCCTGTGATTCCTCTGGTGTTGCAGGAGATTGTGGGCGGTGGTGATCACTTAACACCAGGTAACCCGTACGCTCGTTTGTCCCTATTCCATAAAAAAAAAGTCCAAGTCAAATAAACTTTATTCAATTAGACTTAAACTAAGCGCTTTTGAATAGTCACTATAAATATTTCTTTTAAATTACTGAATCTACCATGTTTGGAAAAAATAGAGCTTAAGAGAAGAACATACAAGAAACTCAACGGCCACCCTTTTCAATCAAATAGAGTATTTTAAAATGGCTCTAATATACAAAACAAATTAGTTTGTAAGGTGCTGCATCCAATATATAAACCTAGTTTAAATAATATAAATAATTTCATAAAAAGTAGTAAAGAATAAACTGTATAAATATAAATTATCGTGTATTGGATGCATCAACCTTTAGAGCTTGAATTCATTGTTTGAGTAAGGAAGCTCTGTGAACATGATAGTCGTGATTACTGTCATAGTTAGTAATCGCATCCAATACAATCCTCTCGGAGGTGTCGCCTGCTGTCGTTACGTCAACACCTCAACGTGACTATGCTGCTGCCATCCGCCAGCAACCCAGAAAGCGGACCGTGCTGAGGACAGAAAGTGGAAGCGGGCACGCCCGCAACGAACCCGCTTGTAGAGCTGTGTCGAAGGGGCTGACCGACAAGGATGGCTTCATTAAGGTGGAGCGGAAGAAGAGGAGACCTCCTAGTCACAACCAATGTGGCACAGCACCGATAGGACAGAACCAGCTCCTGCGTCCCGTAATCCCAGCGACGTATATCTACGTCTCTCGCTTTCACCACACCACCAAGGCCTCCGACATTGTTCAGTACTTGGAGAAGACAAGGTTCCGGTTGGGGGTCGAAAAGTTGGTGACGCGTCACGCAGTAGACTTCAACTCTTTTGTTGTTCGCGTCCCAACATTACATATATCCACCTTCCTGGACGTGCAGCTGTGGCCAAAGGGGGTCGTGTTCCGCAAATATCGCGGACGTCGCCGACCGCCGGAAGTTACCGAACCCGCGCGTCACATCGCCGCGAAAATGTGACGTTGATTTAAGTTATATATCATATGTATGTTAGACTAAGGTATTTATTTTATGGGCCATGTAGCCTGAAATAAAGGAATTATTATTATTATTATTATTCTCTTTATTACAATTTAAACTTATTTTCTACATTTATATATATAACATATTTATAAAAAACAATATAACAAATATAAATATAAAAAATAGAGTCCCGCCGGCGTTAGTTCACGACAATTCCGCCGGTGGTTAGGGCGACAGACTGAGGAACTTCCGCACGATGCGTGCCATTCCCAAAACAGTTGCTTTCTGTAACTGACCCTTTATTCAGTTATTATTATTATTATTGATACATTTATTTACTAACTATAACCTGGCATCGTAAGCAAGTGATATAATTCTGTTGATATAATTTTCAGTATTTGAAAAAACTTCGTAAGCTAGACCTGCATGGAAATAGGCTGATGACATTAAAGAAAAGCCAGTTCAAGGGTTTGAGGGAAACTGAGGTTTTGGACTTGAGGTACGTAATGATAAACTTAACCTTAAAGTGGAACCTGGAAAAATAGTCCATGCAGGTTACTCTCTGGTACCCAAAAGAGTGCAAACGGCCGAGAAGACGGCAGACCTTAACCCATTAGATTTTTTTTTCAACCTTTATGCTAAGTTAAGCAAATATAATTTTTATTGAAGAGCGTAACAAACAAATGTACGGGTGTAAGTGAATGTAAGTGATCATCGAGATATTGTAAGTTTTAATATAATGTTAATAATATTAATTATTATTTATTTAATTATTTAGTAGGAAGTCCACGTTGTATACAATGTGTTGCTTTATGGTATCTTTACACATTAATTACTTATACTATTTAACATCGTATACCCCATTTACGGGCTAACTCGACATGCAATTAATTAAATTACAAGTACTTATAAACAAAAAACTAAATTAAAAAATATCTTAAAACTCTATTATATTAAATAAAAACAATTATCAAAAACAAAAAAAGAACTAATGATTTTAACAATATGTTTTTTAATTTTGCGCTTGAAAATCGATGCAGTGTTCCAAAATATGTCCAAATCTGCTATTTTAAATATATTGCTATAGGCCATTACAATTCTGTTAATATTAGCGGTCCTACCTAGGCTACTCTTTGTAATTCTTTGTCTGAAAGTAATTTTATTTTTAATATGTGACCGTATTATCACCATAATCAGTATATTATTCCTTCAAATCAGTAGAAAGTTGAAATTATCATCATCCGAACTGTGATTATATCCCCCCGCTGTCCGCACGCCTCGCCTCGTGCACCTACAGTGTAATGCTGTGCCGTAGTCGTCGCTCACTGTGTTATCGCGTTAATACTAATGTTGCGATCCCGTGTTATTTTTTTTTATTTTAACAATGATTGATCAGAGTCATCATCAACGTTAAAAAAAAACGAAAATTATTTCATTCATTGGATCATCCAAAGATGAGAAATGGCGAAAAATATTTAAGACATGTGTGTTGTAGAAAGGCAAAACGAAAATTAAAGGTTTAATTATTAGGTTAAATTATAAAAAAAAATATCGACATGAATATCATCAATTATAATTAAGTCACAGTACTATCGCATTCCTAAACTCTGCATTCAACTCGCGCGTATTCTGTACGTGGATGGCAAACCCATGCGTATACTTCATCCGAGACACAAGCCTGTGTTTGAAAACACATATATTTTTTTTAGGGAAAAGGAGGACAAACGAGCGTCACCTGGTGTTAAGTGATCACCGCCGCCCACAGTCTCTTGCAACACCAGAGGAATCACAGGAGCGTTACCGGCCTTTAAGGAAGGTGTACGCGGCAGGCGCGGAAGGTACCCATGTCGTATCGTCCCGGAAAAACCGCACAAGGAAGTTCATTCCATAGCTTTGTAGTATGTGGAAGAAAGTTCCTTGAAAACCGCGCTGTGGAGGACATATTATATATATAAGAAATGAAATTGTAACAAAACCAACATGATTATTTTTAGCACTATCACTAGTACTAGTGTTTGTTACTTATGTTAATATAAAGCAATGTTTTTTATTTGTTTAATACTTTCAGTTACAACAATCTTACGAAGCTAGACGGCAGCCATATTGGAGACCTAACTAAACTGGGCTGGTGCAACGCTAGCCATAACCGACTGCCGGATATACCCAGGTAGGTACTTAATTTAAGTGGAACGTCTCTAAAGTGTTAGCTCAAAAGTTGCATCAACACTTAGCTAACGTAGCGAATCTACATCAGGTCGTAAACGTTAACGTTAAATCATATAATAACAGAATTGATTAGCCTTTAATAATCTTACTCTTTTTCGCATATAATCGCTCTAATAGCTCTCTTTTGGAACAAAAAAATACTATTAACAGCCGCAGCATTTCCCCACAATAATAAACCGTATGACATAATACTGTGGAAGTACGCAAAATGAACCAAATGAGCTGTATTGACTTTTGAATTTTTTCAACGGTATATATGGATTCACGCATTACATAGATTGTAATTAAAACAATTTTTTCTACTCCTATAATATTATGTCATCTATACAGCCACGATCAGTAATATTAGTAGATACTTTATTTTGTCTCTGAAAAAGTCTATTCTCTATGGCCTATAAAAGCATTGCTTACTGTACTGTTATGTCGCCAAAAAAGCACAGTTGTTTTGATGTCATAGACTACTAAATCTAGGTATGGTAGGTTCATAGAAATATTAGGTAATAAGTAGTACATTATATATTACATACATAACATTTTAATGTTAACTTAAAAAAAACATGGTACTATAATTTGCCAAGATGCTGCTGTATTTTGTAATTTTCAATTTTCCCTCGTTGGCTGTATGGGTGTACCTTTGCCATTTCTTGAAGTAAAAATGAAACCACTCACCATAGTTGAGATTGACAACATATTTCCCGCCCATTTAAGCGGCAACTCAAAAACTTGTGATATATTGTATGTTTTATTTAAAATTAGCTAGTCGTAGAAAAAATATTGTATGCGATACGGTATATATAACTTGGGTTAAAAAAACGCTCGTGGCGTTATTCATTATGATGATTGCGACACACGCCACTATTGTGTTTTAACCCTCATTATAATAACTGTTGCAGTAAATAATGAAATTGTAAATCTAAATTATTAAAAGATTGGCATTGAGTTTCCTGCCACTTCTCATGAAATTTCAACTTTTCCCTAGTTGTGGTAAATGGTAAAATGTGTAATTTTGGCATTCATAAGAGTATTTTTTAATTCACATTAATAAATGATTTTGATTGATGTATGCCATGCCTATAAAAGGCATAAATAGGCATTTATTTTCTCAAAATTGATTCCTTTAGAATTCTTTTTGATGTCATTTCTAATATACTAGATTCTACTACCGCTTCGGAAACAAATGGCGCTTTGAGAGAGAAGAAGCGGCGCAAGAAACTCCCAGCATTATTTTTTTTGCGCTCTTTTCAATAAAAATATACAATATTGTACAGTCATTTCTATCGCTATAAAATAATCATAATCTAGCCCTAGGCTGTCCGATCACTTAGATATTCATCTGTAGAGTAATAGGATTTACGACACATACATTTTTTTATAAAATATTTAAATTTATTTATAGATAATGCCTGAACAGTGGCTGGGACTTTATTATAAAAGTGTACACATTTACCCTTAAAGCTATTATGTATCTCATGAAGCCTACTAAAATTAGTTAAAAGCAATCCCTTATTTCTAGTGTTATAATAATGAAAATCATTAATAAATTTTCATAAATGTATTGACAATGAACAGTCATAATATTTATTTCTTTAAATTTTTCTTTGAGAGACTGTCTATTACCAAGCTGATATAAAGCACGAACAGCTCTCTTTTGCAGAGCAAACACTATATGAAGTACACTAATCTAGCGGTCGCAACATTCGTGTACTCTCTAATCTTTCTAACAGCATATAAATAGGCAGAAAGTTTATCTTAAATTTGTCTTAAATCCCACATATAGTTTCACTTAAACTAACTTATTGATTTCAGGGGTATGTTCGCAAGGAACACAGTTATAAAAGTGGTGCATTTGGACAATAACAATATTAAGAAACTGGACACAAATAGTTTTAGAGGCATGAGGTTTCTGAGGTAAGAATATTATATGAAATCAAAATGAAAATATTTCAAATCTTTAAAGTTGGAAAAGCAATTGCATACCTAAAAACCTTTTATTTCAATGAAAATAAGGGACAAGACGAGCAGGACGTTCAGCTGATGGTAATTGATACGCCGTGCCCATTACAATGCAGTGTCGCTCAGGATTCTTGAAATACAAATTCCAAAAATTCTGAGCGGCACCACAATAATTGAGTTCGTCACGTAATTTCACTAGCTGCGGCGCCCTTCGTATCGAAACACAGTGATGTTTATACATTACTGCATCACGCCGTTTCCAAATTGTTACATAAATACAGCAATAGGCATAGTCTGTCTTTCACCCAAGACCACGATTTAATACGATATACATACAGTAAGCGAGATTTCAATAATGACTGAACCGAGTCCATCAGGTTCCAAAAAAAAAGTTTTTCTTCATCGCCAAGCACGAGAAATGGCGAAATTGTTTTAGGCATATTGTGTGTTGAAGAAAGGCAGAACAAAAAATTTAGATTTCGTTATTAGGCTGAAATGATGGAAAAAATAATTAAATACTTTTTTCAAGCAAAACAAATCTTATAACTATATTTACAATACTACGACTACATAAAATTAGAACTATCATTACGTGGAAGCGTACCAAGAATACTGGCAGCATTACCGCGTTGGATAGCAAGGCTGTTCCGTTGACCGAAATAGCTGCCAGAGCGCTTGGGTTTCCAGTAGCCTTATTGAGGCGCGAAGATAGTATTTTGAACATTCTCCGCGCCTCTGGGCCCCACGGGCCAAGTGTCTCGACACCAAACGGCACAAATATGTATGACTCACTGAGGCCAACATATTTGCGACATTTTTTCATTATTTTAACCTGTGAAAACTTGAAGCATTATTTAAATTTTTCGACACACTCGATGATGATTATCAATTATAATTAGGTCACAGCACTATCGCATTCCTGAACTCTGTATTCAACTCGCGCGATATCTATACTTAACTTTAGGTAATTATCTATACATCTAGATAAAGTCTGTTGATGTTAGGCGACGCATGACAATAGCTCAGGTTTATTACTTTAGTGTGCATCTACGTCTCACACTAGCGATTTGTTGGTCACTCTGTTTTAGTGTGCGTGCCTTGCTGAAAATAGTGGTTAAGATTTTGCTATTTTTTTACGTGTTCACAGCTTTTACAATCTATACATATAATAAAGTCATACATATAAATTCCATGAATTAGAATAGTAGATTGTTAACCGAGGGTCAAAAGAATCAATTCCCGAGGTATTTAGACGCCCGAGCGCAGCGAGGTCGGCTATAGTCCGAGTAGGAATTGATACTTTGACCCGAGTTAAACACTCTACTTTTCATTTCGAATATGAGGAAAATAAAACTAGTTGTTTATCTAAGCACAGATTAGTATCCCGCCAATTTATGCCGACTTTTTAAATTTCAAATATGGAACTTACCGCGTAATTGTTGCGGCTAATTCCGCTCAAAGAAGTTTGCGCTAAGTTCACACTGGCTGTTTAGAAAGTCACATGGCCGCAGCATTTTTTCTAATTAGTTCTTTTTTACATAAAACTCTTCACAGCAGTTCTATTTTTAAAGTTCATTCCGGCCCTTATGTGGGAAGTAATTTGTATGAGTTTTTCCCTCTCTATGGAGGGAAACAGCATTTTCCACCCAATAATCAGATCAAAACAACATTACTTTCCGAGTATGAGAAATGAAAAATATTTTTGTCTACCCACAGACGTCTGTATCTTCAGGACAATGAGATATCAGACATAGGACGGGGAACGTTCTCAGCGATCACAAGAATAGGAACTGTGGACCTCGCCAGGAATCAAATCACCAAGGTGGACTTCCAGATGTTCCAGCAGGTCAAATACGCTGAGGTTCGTCGTTATTTATATTTTTTCTTTTATAGTATGCTTAGCAGTTTCTTGCATGCTGAAATCATCAACTACAGCATAAAGTACCAACTGCGACTATCATGCGTTAAATAATTTGGCTTCCCAACTGTAAGGCAATTGTAGTGTGATATACAACAGGCTGAAAGGACACAGCATTCCTAACCTTGCCGATAGATTCACCACTTAATAGTCATCAAACATGTAGATAAGTTCAATGGAACTGTCTATAAAAACAAAATACAAAAATGAACCCACCAAAGAGACAATAAATTGGCTTATTGTGCTAGGCACGATATGGAGGGCGATAGATGTCGTGTTGAAACGTACATACGTATAGTAACAAATTAAAAACGAAAAGAAACCCACAACTTAATTAACAAGAGTAGGTTGAGTTAACGATAAAATGATTTCAATAAAAGACATTTTTTTTTAACAAAACATTAATTTTTAAGTAAGTAGTGCAAACAATTGTGTTAAAATGAAATATTTGAGAGGCGATTGGTTATTTTTTAATGGAAAAGGAGGACAAAAGAGCGTACGGGTCACGTGGTGTTATTATCACCGCCATCCGCATTCTCTTGAGGTATCTTATTTATTTATCTTATTATCTTCAACCAGAGGTATCACAGGAGGGTTGCCGGCCTTTAAGGAATTTGTACGCGCTTTTATTTAGGTACCCATGTCGTATCGTCTCGGTAACACAACACAAGGAAGATCATTCCACAGCTTTGTAGTACGTGAAAGAAGTTTCTTGAAAACCGCACTGTGGAGGATCACATCTTGGCGTCACACATCTAGTTGGTGGGGATGATATCCTAATTTGTGGCTTGTCGTGCGAAGGTAGAAGTCTGCGGTGGATAATGCGATAAAAGTTAGAGCAAGTTAGAGAAGATAGAAGTTAGTTAGGTTAGAGCACGTGTGACCTAAGAGTATGGCTACTAATGTCAATTTTCAACGTCGTCATGACACCTACCAAGCAAGCAGGCCAAAACGGCAGGCGGTTAAAATATTCGCGTTGGTTTGCTATTTTAAGTAAAACACAGATTTGTGCACTGCAGGAATGTGAAATATACCTTTATTTATTATACTACACGGCTAATCGTCATTTTCTATATATGGAAGAAGCAAGAACATGATACCTAGCACATTATAGACATTAGTTTAACAGCCGCATAAAAATGCGAAATCATAACAAATCTAACCATATATTAAACAAAGACAACAAAATATAAATATCGGAGTGGATAATTAATTCTGTTTTTGGTATATGGATTTTAAACTGCTTGTTTCACTAAGTTATTTATAAATGTCAGTCATTTTCAGTAATAAAAATACTATGCATCGTTTCCGAACTGACGGCGGGGCCATGAAAAGAACGCAAAGTCAAGTCTGCCTCGCGAATGTGAATACTTTGTTCTTGGAGTGTAAATTCTATGTAATTTTATAAGTTAATTTAAATAAAAAAATCACGTAGCTTGTCATGCACACTAAACTAATATTCCTGACCTGTTTTTATCGGTTGACTAACAGGAAGAGACTATCTAAACGTATAAATGTTCCATCACCGGACATTACGTGCAAAGTACCATCCGCATTACGTAGACCTCTGGCATTCCACAACCGCGCGTTTTGTTCGAAATTTCTTTCCTCGCACAGCCACTTTGGGAATCAACTACCGGCAGCGGTCTTCCCGAACAGATACGACTTAGGGACCTTCAAGAAAAAAGCATACTCCCACCTTAAAGGCCGGCAACGCATTTCTTGACACACCTGTTGTTGCGGATGTCCATGGGCGGTTGCCTCACCTCTCCCCATCCCGTGAGCCCCTTGCCCGTTTGTCCCCTCTCATAAAAAAAAAATTATAATAGTAATCTAAGAACAACGTATAGACTAGTAATGTGTAACATTCGGGTTAATCATAGAAAATACCATAAATAACCCTCTTTTTGTTGCAGTTAATCAATTTAGCTGAAAACAAAATAACACTCATAGAGAAACAAGCATTCACCGACCTGTACTTGGCCACCGTGAATATAAGCCACAACGAGCTCTCGAGCATCGAACCCAACGCCTTCCAGAACTGCAACAACATGACTCTGTTGGACTTGAGTCACAACAGACTGGCAGAGATCAGTAAGAACGCCTTCGATGAGAATACATACGCATCTGAACTACAATTGTCTTACAACGAGTTTACGGATTTGGGGCAGGTGAGATAAGTTTTGAAGTTATTCCTTGTAAAACATCCTTTACCAGTGGGTGGCTCCTTTGCACAGGATGCCGGCTAGATTATGGGTACCACAACGGTGCCTATTTCTGCCGCGAAGCAGTTATGTGCAAGCATTATTGTGTTTCAGTCTGAAGGGTGCCGTAGCTAGTGAAATTACTGGTCAAATGAAACTTAACATCTTATGTCTCAAGGTGACGAGCGCAATAATTGTAGTGCTGCTCAGAATTTTTTGGGTTTTCAAGAGTCCTGACACTGCATTGTAATGGACAGGGCTTATCAGTTGAACGTCGTGCTCGTCTCCTCCTTTATTTAAAAAAAAAGAATTGTAAATCTGTTGAGAAAAGTCACACATCCAAATAGATTCCGGTCTGAAAATCAATTACGTGTGATAACTCCGGTAAAAGATACACAATGAAGCGAAGTCTTTGCGCAACGCCAAGTGATCCATTCGTTACTAGATATATTTTTATACCTATACTAGTAGACCTGGAACACACCAAAAAATCCTCAAAATCGGTCCAGCCGTTTAGGAGGTAATTCAATTGTGAATCTAAACCATTCTAGAATCCACCTGAAGACACACAGAATGTTTCATAAAAATCTGTCCAGCCGTTTAGGAGGAGTTCAGTTACAACAGACGCACAAAAGAAATATATATATTAAGATAAGAGGGGGGGACGAGTCTCACGTGATAAGAGGCCATGGATATGCACAAAACCAAGGGTCAAGAAATGCGTTGCTGGTCTTTAAGGTGCAAGGAGTATGCTCTATGCTTAAAAGTCCCTGCGTCGTATCGGTTCGGGAAGACTGTAGCCGGTAATTGATTCCAGAAAGTGGCTGTGCGAGGCAAGAATTGATTAACGCGAGGTTGTGGAATGCCAGATGTCAACGTGATCCTGGTGTAGTAGTCTTAGTGAAATTACTGGGCAAATGAGACTTAACATCTTACGTCTCAAGGTGACGAGCGCAATTGTAGTGCCGCTCAGAATTTTTGGTTTTTTCAAGAATCCCGAGCCATTGCTTTAAGGGTAAATGTATAAACTTCTATAATAAAGTCCCAGCCACTGTTCAGGCATTATCTATAAATAAATTTAAATGTTTTATAAAAAAATGGCTCTGTCGTAAATCCTATTACTCCACTGCTGAATATCTAAATGATCGGACAGCCTGGGACTAGATTGTGATTATTTTATAGCGATAGAAATGATTGTTACAATATTGTATATTTTTATTGAAAAGAGCGCAAAAAAAAAGAATGCTGGGAGAGTTTCTTGCGCCGCTTCTTCTCTCTCAGAGCGCCATTTGTTTCCGAAGCGGTAGTAGTATCTAGTAGCTATTAGAAATGACATCAAAAAGAATTGTAAAGGAATAAATTTTGAGAAAATAAATGCCTTTTATTGTTATGGGTAGGGCTTATCAAATACTATCAGCTGAACGTCCTGCTCGACTCGTCCCTTATATTCATATGAGATGAAACGACAGCAATATTCCATAATATGTGGCTATGGGTGAAACTGAATTTTAAGTTTTTTTTGTCGTTCTCCAGGTTCCTCTCCACAACATGACAGGAATCCGTGTGTTGAACGCGTCTCACAACCAGATCGCGATCATCCCTCGCGCGGTTTTCCCCAAGCTGTATGAGCTTCATACAGTGGACGTGTCATACAACAATCTCTCTGACATATACAACGCGGTGTTCCAGAACTTATTCTCAATAAGGTGAATTAGGTTTTTTTTTACTCTTGTGAATGATGAACAAATATACTAAGACTCACGCCACTTAGGCACTTTCTTTATCTTATTAAGTTTACTTTATTCATTTCAGTTTCATTATAATATTATTTTTGTATATCATTTCCATCATTATAACCATGTGCCTTGGGGGCCCGGTGACTTGTAGCAAAGGTATTCATTACCTATTTCAAACTCTGGTCTCTCACAATTAAAACCATGTGTAAATATCTATATAAATAAACCGTGTATCATCCTCATTGTGTGAGAAAAAAAATATTTTGAATTGAATTGAATTTTCAGATATTTAAACCTCAGCCACAACTCGTTGGAGCATATCAAGCCGTCGACATTCGGCACGATACCTACAGTACTGGAGCTGGATTTGTCGTACAACTTGTTGGTCGACGTGTCGCGAGGAAGTCTCGCCAAGTTGGCGAGTTGTCGGCTACTGGATATCAGCCATAATTATCTGGACAAGATATTTCAAATACCCATCAGTTTGGGGTAAGCGTTCAAATCAAATCAAAATATTTTACTACAAAATGGTGTAACAATATACACTTAATTCTCACTTCTGGGCTTACAAATTAAAATTTTAACCAAAATTTATGAACGATGCGGGACTCGAACCCGCGACCTCTCAGGTTTCGTCCGAGCGCTCTTTCACTGAGCCAACCGTTCGAGTGATGTATCGTTCGTAAATCTTTGTATGTCTTGTTCAACTCTCAGGTTGTGGCTCCATCTACAGGATCTACTTTACAGTTGGTAAGCTGCTCAACCTCAATTTTTGCATATATAAGAAAATAGACTGTGGAGTAATAGGATTTACGACAGAGCCATTTTTTTTAGAACATTTAAATTTATTTATAGATAATGTCTGAACAGTGGCTGGGACTTTATTATAAAAGCTATTATGTATTATTTTGCTAATATATGTATAAAGCAGGAAAATAGGTATTTATAACAGTGAATGCAGGGTATTTATTTATTCATAAAGGCTTACCAACTAAATACAATTTATTAACTTATGCACTAAGAATTAAACAAATATAATCAAATAGTTTAAATGTACTTAAATTATAGGTAGGCACAACATTACTATAAGAACTACAACTCTCGACCGTTGACAGTTGTAGTGACAACACGCGGTCCGTTTTTTTATAAAGTTTATAATAATTAGTAGTGGAAAATTTTCACCGTAAAAGTGTAAAGTTAGAAAAATAAGACATAAAAATCAAACAGTACAGTGTTCTCTTAATGAATTTGTGATATTGAACTAGATAATTTATGATTTACCTTGACGCTAACAAACAGCTGATTTGTGCGCAGCCATATTAAACAGCTGATTCAAGTTTCATAATTCATACCTCTGACTTGAAGTGTATGTATTTTGGTTTACCTCAAACAAAGCACACCTAATTGTGAGTATCTTATAATTAGTCATATCAATTTCTATACATATTATTCTCCAATACTATGACAAATAAGTGTAATTCGTGTGGAAAGTTTGTGTCGTCAATGGATGGCATAAAATGTAACAAGTGCAATGTCGTTTTACATAAATTATGCAGCAGCCCTGATGCACGTAATAATCCTAAGTGGATGTGAAAAGCATGCAAATCCAAACACGCAAAATCCTCCCCTGCCAAAGATAAGCCGGCGCAAACGCATGATGATAAAACAATATATCAGAACGTTGAACAACAGCCGGAACATTCTCTTGTGCACGAAATGAAGATGCTTCGATCCGAACTTTCTAGTTTTCGATTAGAAATGTCCCGCCTGTCAACCCTTGTATCAACCTTGAGCACAAGGTTGGATAGCGTAGAGGAGCGAGTGTCACAGCTGGAAGACGCTTCGTGTTCAATACAGGCGGCTAACGAGCAAGTCTTGCAAGATAGAAAAAGCATTGAGGTTTTGCAACAACAAATAAATGTATGCGACCAGGAGAATCTTTTAAATGACGTTGAAATCACCGGTGTAAACGAAAGCAGTGCAGAAAACTTGTTACACGTGACTATTACACTCGCTAAGAAGGTCGGAATTACTATAGACGAACGCGATATTGTGAACGTCTATCGTCGAGGAGCGCGACGCCTGACTGAGTCAACCACTGGCGAGCATACCCGAGCGCGGCCGATCGTAGTACGTCTCACTCGCAGACATCTACGAGACGAACTACTGCATGCTGCTCGGGTGCGACGCGGTGCGGACACCAGTGGTACCGGAGTGGGAGGGGAGTCACGGCGTTTCTACATAAATGAACACCTGTCACACATGAACCGAAATCTTTTTTATTTAGCGCGGGAAAAGCTTGGAAGAAATAAAAACTGGCGTTTCATATGGACCCGGGGAGGACGAAGATATGCTAGGCGCGAAAATGGTAATAAAGTAATAAACATTCGTTGTGAAAACGATATCGATAAGGTTTTTTGTTTGTAAACAATTTAAAACTTGTTACTGATCTCTGTAATATAGCCTTGTCTTGTCTAGCTAATGTTACTATATTATTACCTCATCATTTAGTAGATTTTAACTATTTCTTGTGTATTAGTCGAGTATGTTTATTATTAATGTTATTCTTTAAATATTATTATTGTATACCATTGGATCTATGTAATATAGCCCCTTCGAGCCTCGCTAATGTAACCATATTATTACTTATTAGTAGGATTACCCATCATATAGTAGATATTAACTGTTTTCTGTGTATTAGTCAATTATGTTTATTTTTAATTTTATTAATTAAATATTATTATTGGAAACCATTCTATATTAATCGGCTTGTTGACAGTATTACCAGGCAAATACTTTATTGCATTAAATTGGGTCCTTTTCTCAATGATAACATAAATGATGATTTCTAGAAAAAAATATCTTATAGTTGGTTTCATAAATATATGTTCTCTTGGCACTGGACAAGAAGAACTTCATGTTGCTGTTAATCGTCATGATATTGATGTATTAGGACTAAATGAAACGTGGCTTAAAGACGGAGAAGAGGGTCGCGCGCCTATTTTTTCGAATTATCGGCTGGCCCATATTCCACGTTCTCAGCATATCCGCAGCCGCGGAGGTGGAGTCGGGTTCTATATAAAAATAATCTTACGACTAGAGTATTAAAACATCCCAGCTGCAATGATATCGAACAAATGTGGATAAGCTTAAGCATTGGCGGAAAAAAGCTTGTAATTGGCACTGGCTATCGTCCACCATGGCAGAACACTGATGTTTTTATTGGAGCGTTGCATGAGTCTCTTATTAGTTTCTCTTGGGCTGACAACATAATCCTAGTAGGAGATTTTAATATCAACATCTTAGACAAAAATTCTTCAGGATACAAGAAGCTGATGGACTTTTTAGTCATCACGAATCTGTCACAACATATAAACAAGCCGACACACTTTTCACTCCATGGGGAAACCTTATTGGATTTATTCTGCACCAATATGTCATCAAGGCGTGTTTCAGTGGAACACATTAGTGACCTAAGCGATCACTCTTTTATTTCGTGCGAAGTTAATGTAGCGAAGGAAAGGATCATTCCTAAACACATAATTTATAGACCTATCAAAGACATTGATCCAATCCTATTCGGTGACTTTATATCTCAAATTGACTGGGCGTCTTTTTCAGATGTTGAAAACTTAGACAGCTATGTTTCCAATTTTAATAACATCTTGCTTTCTATATTTGATATACTTGCTCCAGTAAAAATCATTAAAGTAAAAAATCATGACTATCCGTGGATCACGTTCAATATAAAGCAAATGATGAAACGTAGGGATGAAGCTTACCTAAGATCTAAAATATCAAAGAACAATGCACATAAAATATACTATAAGGAATTAAAAAAAATTGTTTTTGATGCCATTGAACGTGAAAAAAATGCTATTTCAGTACCTACGTTAATTCAAATAAGAACAACCCGCGCACTCTATGGAAGACAATTAAAAAAAATATTAACATACACAGCAAAGGGGAATATGTACTTCCAGAACACCTGTGTATGGCGGATGAAATTAGCAATCATTTCCTGGATGTACCTGGAAATAAAATTGCGCCTGCTTCTGAAATTGATTATTACCTAAATCATAAGAGAGGGGACTTCACGTTCTCCATTACAACTGTGTTAGAAACTGATATTCTTAAACATCTTCGAAGTTTACATTCAAATGCATTGGGGTGTGATGGAATTTCATTAGACATGTTAAAGTTATCTCTACCATACATAAGTAAGATTATTACAGCTATAATCAATCTCTCCATTGCATCTTCAACTTTTCCATCTGCTTGGCGTAAATCCCTTCTAACTCCGCTGCCAAAAATTACAAATCCTTCTTCCTTTAAGGACCTCAGGCCAATTAGTATTTTGCCATGTATGTCGAAAGTCCTAGAAAAAGTAATCTATGAACAGCTCAGAGGATTCTTAGAAAAAAATGACCTACTTCCACAATTACAATCTGGCTTTAGAAAACATAGGAGCACGACTACTGCATTATTAGATGTGGTTGATAATGTTCTTGAAGCCCAGGACAGAGGAGAGTGTACCATTTTGATTTTATTAGACTTTTCCCGGGCTTTCGACTCAATTAACCACGAACTACTTTTAGCGAAACTCTCTTTTTACGGTTTCAAATCTGAGACTATTTGCTGGTTTAAAACCTTTATTTGTAATCGTTCACAAGTCGTCAACATTAGGTGTGAAAATGGTCTTAGCACTTATATCTCTCGTTGCGCTCATGTTTGTAGAGGAGTTCCTCAAGGCTCAATTTTAGGGCCACTTCTGTTTATACTTTACACAGCGGATATCGCTAACTGTATAAAGAATTGCAAATACCATATCTATGCTGATGATATACAGTTGTACATATCTTTTAAAGTAGGAGATTTGAATTCTGCTCTTGCGAAATTACAGGAAGATCTAAATCGCATTTCTATATGGTCAAAAAATAACTGCCTTGAGTTAAACGCGAAAAAAACAAAATATATGATATTAGGAAGTAACCATCAAGTCAACACAACATCAGACCATAAACCCAAAATTTTTATAAATGGAGAACAAATAGACAGAGTCTCTGAAGCGCGCAACCTGGGAGTTGTATTTGACGAATCCTTGCGATTTCAAAATCACATTCTTGGTGTCGCGAAAATTTGTTTTTATAGGTTAAAGTTATTTTATCGCATCAGAAATTCGCTAAGCGTTTCGGTTCGCAAAGAGTTATGTGAATCACTTATTCTCTCTAAATTTAACTACGCTAATACAGTGATTGGGCCTAGGTTGTTGGTGGCTTCAAAAAAACTTATACAAAGGGTACAAAATGCTTGCACAAGATTTTGTTATGATATTCCTTACCGTGCACATGTAACACCCTTTTTGAACACCAACAACATAATGAAGATGGAATTACGTAGGCAATTTCAGTTTGCCTCGTTACTTTTTAGCGTGGTTAAGTACAGAATACCATTTTACCTATATAAAAGGCTTAGGTGGTTATCGGACTCAAATGAGAGTTATCAGACGCGTCACGGCAAGATTCTCCTTGAAGTGCCTCTACACGGTACCGCAGCATTTAGGGGTAGCTTTAAATACAGCGCCTCCAAATGCTGGAATGATTTGCCGCCACCTATTAAAGATCAAAAAAAATTGTTCTCCTTTAAAAACAAACTGAAATCTTTTCTATTAGAAAAACAAAAATGTTCAGAGGCATAAAATCAAAAATAAACAGCATGAATAAATAAAATAAAAAATCAAAATATGTCCTATTTAATAAAATTAAAATAAAAATATTTTTAAACTCGTTTTCCAATTCAATCTTTTAGTTTCTTTTATTTTATTTTTCTACTATTTTTGGATGGTCACTTTTAAGACCTATAACAAAAGGAACCGTGTTGTCTACAGCTACTGTCAACGAGTCGACTTGGTAGGTACCTACTGAAAATCAGTACTGGAAATCATTTCCAAAAATACTGAGTGGGTGTCCTTTTCATGACCCCGTATTTTTTTTTATTTGTTAATTTAACTATGTATATATGTTTTGTGGTGTCATGAATAAATGCATACTTTACTTTACTTTACTTAAATACATGTGATATTTTAAAATCTAAAATCTATAAATTTTGGAGAGCAATATAAATTTGTTTTTTAAAATTAAGAAAGTTTGAAAAGAAGATATCAGTGTTTTTATCTATATTAAAAATACAATTATATAATTGTAACATTAGCTGTAGAGGAGAGTTAATTACTGTGGTGGAATTTAATGTGCATTGGGGAAAACGTACTAAGCCGACAATTGAAGGCAGGCACATGCAAACCGATTTGTGATAAAAGCGAAGGACAGTCCATATCATAGCTTAAAAGTTTATGTAAACACAGCAATTGTGAAGCATTTCTACGTATTCGCAGAGACATCATTTAAAATGTATTTAATCTATTCTCATAGCTATCATTACGGATATATTTATTTGCAAAATAACTTAACTTTGAAAGAACCTTTTTTTGTACAGATTCTATTCGTGATATATATTTTTTGTGATATGGGCACCAAACAGCTGAGTTATATTCTAGATTAGATCTGACAACAGTTGAAAAGTATCTTGATTGGTAAAATACTTTTAAAATCTTTCGTATTACGGAAAATAAAACCTAGCATTTTAAAACTTTTACGAACAATGTGATCTATATGTTTGTTGAATCTTAGTTCACTATCTAATATAATGCCTAAATCTTTAAAATAATTTTTTTCAGTAATGAACACGTCATTTACATATATACTCAATGTTCTGAGATCTAAACTTATTGTCAAATATTGCAGCGAACTGAACTTCGCGTATAACAACCTGAGCGAGATTCGGACTAGCACATGGCCCTCTATGAACGCGTTGCTACGGCTCAACTTGTCGCACAACTTGTTGGCGGACGGGTTGTCGAGTGACGCGTTCTCGAGCCTGCTCACGTTACAGTCGCTGGATCTGTCGCACAACGGGTTGACTCGACCGCCGTGGGAGGCACTCAACACGTTGACCAGCTTGCAGTATCTATATTTACAGGTAGGTGTAGTCTTATTGTTATTTTATATTTAAAAATACCTAAATTCAACCGATCCATATGTACCAATTCGAAGAACGTAACATGACACCACCGGTACATATATCCTAACGGCCTAACGATCCACATGACCTCATACGATTTCTCGCTTTATTTTGTGATTAGGAAGTGCTATTTTCCTTTAAAATTATAATAGAATAAAAGTCCGTTAAATTCTGTACAATTAAGAATAAAGACAATGGGATGTTGGTATAAAAAAAGTTAACGGAAAAAGGGTCTAAAGTGTTTATCAGCCGCCGATTTGATAGTGAAGTGCGCAGAATTTTTAGTTTCTTTCGAAGTTTTATCCAATATTTAGTAAGTTACTATTTTTATTATACATCTAGACTATATTTCCGAAGCAGTAGAATAATTATTATAGTATGATATATAGTTTTTGTTGATATAAATTCGACTTGAAATAGCTTTCAAAATTAAGGACATTGAAGCGTCGTTTCCTTTGTCTGTTTTTTATTATTTATTTATTTTGGAATATGTTGAAATATGTTTACTTTACTTGAAAAACTATCGTAAAATATATTTCAGTAGTTATTTTGTCTTAGCATTTGTGTTAGCGATCTCGCACTTCAAGGTCGATCAAGATCAAGGGATTCTTCTTAGTCTTTCGGGATGAATATCTCAAATGATTACAATAAAGCATGTATGTTTTAGTTTTGTTTTAACAAATAACAGATAAAGATGATTATAGAACCATAATCCCAAAGAAATAAAACTAATTATTTTTATTGGAAATACTCATTTATTCCTTAATGTAATGCTTTTTTATTGCTATTGTAAAGGTCTACATGCAGAATACCCCTAAAGCCAAACCGCACGGCTCCACCGAAGAGAACTAATTGGCTAATCGGCAACTTTAAACTTACATTCAACTAATTGCCCTGTGCTTCTCCTGGGCATAAAAAGAATAGGGAAGTCCCAGGCCCAAGAGTGTCGTAAGAGGCGATTAAGGGCATTCACCAGTGGGATGCTCCTTTGCATAGGATGCCGGCTATATAATTGGTACCACAACGGCGCCTTTTTCTGTCGTGAAGCAGTAATGTGTAAGCATTATTGTGTTTCGGTGTGGAGGGCGCCGTAGCTAGTAAAGTTACTGGGCAAGTGAGACATAACATCTTATGTCTCAAGGTGACGAGCGCACTGGTAGTGCCGCTCATAATTTTTGGGGTTTTTCAAAAATCCTGATCGGAACTGCATTGTAATGGGCAGGGCATATCAATTACCATCAGCTGAGTCTCGTCCCTTATTCTCATTAAAAAAACACACGTGTTTCGCCTCTATACGAGGCATCCTCAGGAGATGCTAACTCGCCGAATACTGGAACGGGAGTGAAGTTTGTCCTATTTGTTCGGTGTTATTAATTAACATTTAAGATATCTCATAACATTTACATAAGTACTTATAGATTTCAGCAAAATGATGCCAAATTGAGTGTTTTCTTAAAGTTAATAAAATCATAAATATAATAGTTTCCAATAAAAAACCTACACTTTGTGTTTATTTTACTGAGGCCTAAACAAGCAGCTCCAAAAAACTTCTCCTATTTTTTGATTGATTTCTTGGAAATTTCTTTTGATGTCAAGTGAGTTACTTCTTCCGTTTCGGAAACAAATGGAGCTCTGAGAGAGAAGAACTCTCTCACTATCCTCTATAAGTTAAGCTTAGGACTTCAGTCTAGTCTAGTAGTTGAGTAATTGGATTTTCTGCAGTGCTATTTAAAAAAAATATATAAATTTAATTAAATGCCCTTAAACGTTGTGTATTTTATACCATTGCTTTACCTTGAAGTAATTTCTTTTTAAAATTTTAGCACAACCAACTAACGGAACTAACTCGCGCCGCGTTCGGAAACCTCCCCACCACGTTCCAGGTGGACTTGTCGTACAACAAGCTGTCCAGCATCGAGCAGCGGTCGTTCGAGGGTATGCAGCAGCTGTTAGACCTGTCGTTGAGAGGAAACCAGCTTGAAAAAATACCCAATGAGGCCTTCAAAGGATTGGTTGCTTTGAGGTGACTATACATTGTTTCCGAGTGAGTGACCGCATGTGGTGTTTAATTGACACCGTAATATTTTACATACTTTTCAAAAAGGATTCCACTTAAATGTGTTGGAACAATTAGAAAAAAAAACACAATTATAATATTTACATTGTTGAATGAACAAACAAATTTGGTCTCTTCACCATTGTTACGTATCTCTTCCGTAATACTTCACAACACTTACCAATCACAGCGTGCCAATTCATGCGACGAGAGTATAAAAGTGCTGTTTCCGGTTTAATTAAAAAATCCATAATTGTTGCTTTATTAATAATATAATTCAATTTATTGTTTCAGGCGACTCGATCTCTCGTACAACAGTCTAGATAAAATCAACAACAAAACACACGGTTTGCTGGATGACTGCCTCTCACTAGAATCTGTATGTATTTATTTTAATTGTTCATATTAGTTATATGTAATTAAAGGGAGATTCGTAAACTATTCGACTGGGGCTTTTTGTTGGGTGAAGTGTATGTGTTGCCGCTATAACAAGAAATAATAGAAAATTGAAGCTCAAATTAAAAAGAAAATTTACAAAACTATTATACTTACACCTTACCTTAACAATCCGCATATAAACTTTTTATGAAAACTAGAAAGGTTTTAAACTATAAAGGCATGATTATTTTGCGTAGTTTACTTAAATATTTTAATATTCCTAGATGTTTTTGATGTGTGCATACTGTTATGTTCAAATTACCAAAATGAAACTAAATGATTATGACCAAAAAATAAACAATGGCAAAAAACTCTCCCATGCTAAAAGCAAATAATATTGACTGTATAATAATAATGACTTTTACTGTGTGCGTATGGATGTACACACAAAATATGTAGTTAAAATTCACAATGATATTCAAAAAAAAACGAATAACAGATTGTTAAACATTCCAGCTTTAGTTAATAGACCTATACACGTTACAGGTGAACCTGAGCCACAACAAAATAGGTTTCCTAAACAAGAAAATGTTCCCATCGAGCCCTTGGATACCGTACAGACTGATGGAAGTCGACCTGAGTCACAACGAGATACCCGTCGTCACGCTCGACTTGACACACGGCACCAAAACTGTCAAAAAGCTGAATCTGTCGAGCAATTATATTAACGATATTAGAAACAGTAAGTATTTCATATGATGTTTTTACAGGATAGTTTTATTACCATTCTCACAAAGATCGCCATGGCGATCGGTCCTGCGCTGCCCTCATCCATCCTATTCCGGCGATCTTGACCAGATCGTCGGTCCATTATATCCATAATACCATTCACTATATTGAGACGTATATATCAGATATGATGATGATTATTATTAAATATACAGATAACGCGCGAGTTGAATGCAGAGTCCAGGAATGCGATCGTGCTGTGACCTAATTATAATTGATGAATCATGAGTGGTTCGATAAATTTAAACAATACTTTAAGTTTACCATTTTAACTTAATACTTAAATCTCAAATCATTTTCTCGTTACCCAGCCAACCTAATGGACAGGGATCAGTCATTATTAAAGTAAAAATTAATAATACGGGCTCGCAACTTAACAGTATAATTAATATT
Source organism: Leptidea juvernica (assembly GCA_949711755.1). Taxonomy (NCBI): domain Eukaryota; kingdom Metazoa; phylum Arthropoda; class Insecta; order Lepidoptera; family Pieridae; genus Leptidea; species Leptidea juvernica. Next base: position 15,222,829 of record CATIXQ010000016.1, on the reverse strand, counting down.
CTATATATAACACACTTGTCCAAAACAATTTTTGCTATTTCTCGTGCTTGGCTATGATTTTTTTTTAAAGGAACCTGATGGACTCTTCTTAGTTATTTATTAAAATCAATAAAATAACACGGAGAGCAACTTTAGAATTTACGCTATAACACGGTAAGCGTACGATAAATATTAAGAACGGCACAACACTAATGCTTCTACAGCGGGGGGAGATACTACCGCTCTTTACCTCAGGCCCCGACTGCATTCAACTCGCGCGCTTTCTGTACTCTTTGTACTAAAAATGAGTGACTAATTTTTTGAAGAGGTGCTGAGGTGGTTGTTCTGTAGATAATAAAAAAAATACTGTTTTATAAGAATTTACCGATAGAATTTCAAAACATCAAGAATTAATTCGTTAAAAATGCTCCCTGTTCTTTTATTGAAATTGTTTCACAGTGGAACTGTCAAACCGTGAGTCACTAAATTCTCTCATAGAAAATATGTCCATACAAAAAAAATATTGAATTATGGGTCCCAAATTGAAATAAAAACTATACTATCTCTCAAGTTGGATTAAACTGCACTCCATGAAGAAATCCCCATTTAAATTCGTTCATTAGTTTACGAGTCCATCGCGGACAAATAACGTGTCACATAATTTATATATATATATATTTTGTTTGAGGCTTGATCACGCCTAAACCACTGATCGTATCGACATGAAACTACCACCATTCGATGCGAAATTTATCCTATGTAGATGACTACTTATTTTTCGAATTCCAACGTTCCTTCATTAATTTATTTGCTTTTATATTTCGCCCAGCGAAGTGGGCGGGAACGAATAGTTTATATATAAATTAATTCTATTTAGGCATCTATACTATATACATTGATATTATAATTAATGTGAACGTAACTATCTATTTTACTCCTAAGCTAATTTTTTTAGTCTCCAAAGAAGTGCTGTTATAGAAATTTCTACAGCTATATATAATTCAATAAAATTGTTGCAGATGTGCTTGGTAACTTAACATCGCTTGAAATTTTGGATCTGTCAAGTAATCAACTCAAAGATCTGGTCTCCAGAAGCTGTAAGTATTTACTGTTGATTACATATTCAGAAATAATTTGGGAGTAACACTGTAATGTGCATTGTTAATTATACAAATTTAATTTAGTACTCACTTTAAAAGAACAAATTGTTTAGATTTGAAAGTGTGACATCTTAAAAGGTTGAGCAGGTTTTTAACGGTAAGGTAGATCCTGTATATGGAGACACAACCTGAGATTTGAACGACAAATACCAAAATTTACGATCCATGCGTCACTCAAACGGTTGGCTCAGTTGGTAAGAGCGCTCGGTCGGAACCCGAAGGCGCGGGTTCTAGTCCCGCATTGTTAATAAATTTTGGTTACAAATAACAATGGCGAAGTTTCATACAACAAAATGTTTGAAACGGAATGGTAGCGTCCCAAGATCTGTTTGCATTAATTAATTCTCTATAATTTTCTGAATTTTAATATTATCCTTAATTTGGATCATAGTCATATAAATGATTTGAGTTTTCTTTAGTGTTAATTCCGCCAATATTTGTCTTTAAACCATTCGACACGTGTTTTGCCTCTACATGTCTATCTCTGCATGTCTCGTGCCAGATTTTGGCGAGACGTCCTGTGGATGCCTCGTGTAGAGGCGAAACACGTGTCGAATTGTTTAAAGACAAATATTGGCGGAATTAACACTAAATAAAACTCAAATCATTTATATAATTATGGATTTTCGCAAAGTAACGCCTACTTCAATACACTTTCTTGGAACATAGTCATTTTTAATTTGGAACCGGGATAGTGGAGAAATAAATATTGTTTGCGTTAGATATGTTATATGTTATTATTTTCAAGTTGATTATTAGCTATTTCAATTCTATATCTGCTATCGAAACGTATATGCTCACAGAAATATGATTGTGGCGATGTGCCGTGATGAGCTGAGTTAACTATAAAACGTAAATACTGATGAGTAGATCATAGAGGCTAGATCATAGCCACATTGACAGACTAGCTGACCCGGCAAACGTTGTTTTGTCATATAAATTATTTTTAGAGTTGGACCGTTTCTTCGACATTGCAACTTTACTTTATTTTTCTAAAATTAAATATTTTTTCTAAAATAAATGTAGCCTAAGTTACTCCTTATTACAACAGCTACCTTCCAATAAAATTCCTGTCAAAATCGGTCCAGCCGTTTCAGAGATTAGCTGGAACAAACAGACAGACAGACAAAAATTGTAAAAAAATCATTTTGGTGCATGTACCGTATATATTCAAATACATGTAGTAAAAAACGATTATTTCAATATTACAAACAGACGCTCCAATTTTTTTAGATGTATCTCGTTGATGTAACCTAAAATGGATGCGATTCATTGTTGTCACATCATACAAAGTGAAAATTAAAAAAAATTTTATTTATTTTCCCGGTTCCTTTTGCTATACATTTTTTTTGTAAAAAGTCAATTGTATTGTGTAGTTTTTTTTGTGATCATCCTAATCTAAGAAGATTATTCCAATGGACAGGTAAAATTTCAGCATTATTCAAATTTATATAATAATTAATCCCAGAAGTGATCCACATATAATAATAATATAATAATATTGACACACCTTTCACACAAATTATCTTGCCCCAAGTTAAGCATATATAGCCTGTGTTATGGGTTACAAGATAATGATATATTTAATACAATATACTTACTTAAACATACATAAATTCATATAAACATACATAAATACATTTAAACATCCATGACTCGGAAACAAACATCCATATTCATCATATAAATGCTTGCACCTACCGGGATTCGAACCCGGGACCTCTAGCTTAGTAGGTATGATCGCTAACCGCTAGGCTATACAGGTCATGCTTGCAATATTATATATGCAAGAATAAAATTAAGAAAAATAGTCATACGGTCTCCATTTTTTTTTTCGAAACTGGAGTGCAAGAGTTATGTATGTAAGCAATATCTTCTCAAAACGTAGGTGGATATAATATGCACCCACGAAACCATATACATAGCAACGCGAACTTCAATTATTCGCAAAACAATCTTTTTTATGCACACTTATTCTCAATAAAAATGAAGAAGAAAAAGTGCATAAAAAACATCGTCCTGAACCATAACCTGATTCCTGCCGCCGAATTCCAACTTCGCACGACACGCCACAAGTTAGGATATCATCCTCACCGTCTGGATGTGTGGCGGTCCTCCACAGTGCGGTTTTCAAGGAGCTTTCTTCCACGTACTACTAAGCTGTGGAATGAGCTTCCTTGTGCGGTGTTTCAGGGACGATACGACATGGGTACCTTCAAAAAAAGCGCGTACACCTTCCTTTAAGGCCGGCAACGCTCCTGTGTGATTCCTCTGGTGTTGTAAGAGATTGTGGGCGGCGGTGATCACTTAACAACAGGTGACCCGTACGCTCGTTTGTCCTGTTATTCCATAAAAAAAAAATCGTCCTTATTAATATGACAGCCAAATCGATTAAATTATTTTAATATTTCTTGTATGTTTCAGCGGACACAAAATTTAGTTTACCAGAAAACCTTACATATCTTTACATACAGAACAATTCCTTAGAATCGCTACCGATCGACAAGTTAAAGAAAAATAAACTTAAGCGCATCGACTTAAGGCACAATTTGCTTACAAGCTTCTACCCGGAGTTGGTCAAGAAAATATTAAGTGAGGGATTGGAAGTATATTTTGATGGTAAGTTGGAATAGTTAGTAAAATGTACTTGCACCATTGTACAAGATATTAAACTGTGTTGTATATAATTTATTGTTTATTACGATAGTGGCTATACTAAAACACATTGACAAATTTTTGGCTATTTAACTATTGCAATTTTTGAGATGGACGTTTTTTTTGTTGCCAATTTTATAAGTGGGGTTGAGCAGGATATTAATTGTAAAGTAGATCCAATAGATGGAGCCACGACTGACAATAGCCACACTATAAATAAACATAAGTTTCCGGGACGATACGACATGGGTACCTTCAAAAAAAGCGCGTACACCTTCCTTAAAGGCCGGCAACGCTCTTGTGATTCCTCTGGTGTTGCAAGAGAGTGTGGGCGGCGGTGATCACTTAACACCAGGTGACCCGTACGCTCTTTTGTCCTCCTATTCCATAAAAAAAAACAACTAGACTTCTAATCGCATATTAAAAGGTCGTGAAAAGTGACCGAGCGACCTCGTATATACGTATTACCTTAACTTATATATATGACATTAAAACATTCATTCAAATAACACCTTATTGTGTTGCCACTATGCTCAAAGTCTAACGCATACGCTCATTAGAAGTAATAAGTACTTCGATAAGTTTTTGAACAAGTACTTCGCCGAGTACTTTGCCAAGCACTTCGCCGAGTTCTTCGCCAAGTACTTTAGAAGTACTTCGCCGAGTTCTTCGTATTTGTTATTGTTATTGACAACTACTTCGACAACTACTTCGCCGAGTACTTCGCCGTACTTGGAGCCAAGCACGTCACCGAGTAACGGTGACAACAGTGACGATGGTGACAACAGTAATAACAGTGATAAAAGTGACAACGGTGACAAGAGTGGCATGTGTGAAGTATTTTATTTTATTCGGAAAACTTACAGTTTACACCAAAACAGTTTTCACTTATATGTATTAACAATAGCAATTATTGTAATATACAGTAAAGTAAAATACAAGTAGTAAGTCGCGAGACGGACGTGAACACGAGGCAGGAACATGAAGAACATCTTTGAAAATTATTTAGCACAATTTTTGTTAATTATAAGGGGCATTACCTGAAATACCACACTCCATCCATTTTAAGTTTGGATATGCTGTTATTTGGACAGTTTTTCTCTGAACATTGTCATTGCGTGGCGTTGTATTCAAAGCGCGGTCGAAACACAACTCTACGTTAACTCAGCCTAATAGACGCGTAGGCAGAGTTTTACGTGATTGTGAGACTACTTGATTATTGTACGTTAATAGTTGTAGATTATATAAGCTGTGGATAAGAGTAATATGCTTTACACTAACTATCATAAGATACATAAGATACATACTTTAAGGGTAAATGTATACACCTCTATAATAAAGTCCCAGCCAATGTTCAGGCATTATCTATAAATAAATTTAAATATTTTATAAAAAATTTGGCTCTGTCGGTAATCCTATTACTCCACTGCTGAATATCTAAATTATCGGACAGCCTGGGACTAGATTGTGATTATTTTATAGCGATAGAATTATTGTACAATTTTGTATATTTTTATTGAAAACAGCTCAAAAAAAGAATGCTGGGAAAGTTTCTTGCGCCGCTTCTTCTCTCTCAGAGCGCCATTTATTTCCGAAGCGGTAGTAGTATCTAGTAGTTATTAGAAATGACATCAAAACGAATTCTAAAGGAATCAATTTTGAGAAAATAAATGCATTTTATGCCTTTTACTACATTAGAAGTATTTTTTTTATAATAATATATATTTATTTACAGATAATAAATTAAGGTGCGACTGCCTCACGCGGCCTTTGAAGCATTATTTGAACAAACTGCCAAAATCCACGCTAGATGGTGATGACAAATACAAAAACATCAGTTGCGCCGAGCCGCCTCTGTTGGAGAACGAGAATTTCTTGTCTGTGGATGAAGAGAGACTGCTGTGTGACAACAGTGAGCAAGATGGCAATACTGAGTTTGTGTTCACAGCGGAACCGGATGTAGCGTTCAGGGATGTGCAATAGTGAGTTCTGCTTTTTTATATCACATACCAACTCATGATACAATACCACGTATAAATGATCTAAGCGATGAACATTGACGTTGAATACAAAATGGCGGCTAAACGTCACATAAAATTACTTTACGTACTTATTTTCTTCTTATTTAATTCGTCGGTGATATGTTGTGTTATTTACCAGCGGGAGGCTCCTTTGCACAGTATGCCGGCTAGACTTTGGGTACCACAACGGTGCCTTTTTCTGGCTGAAGGGCGCCGTAGTTAGTTAAATTACTGGGCAAATGAGACCTAACCTCTTATGTCTCAAGGTGACTAGCGCAGTTGTTGTGCCCCGCTCAAAATTTTTGTTATTTTCAAGAATCCAGGTGGCACTGCATTGTGATGGACAGGGCATATCAATTACCATCAGCTGAACATTCTGCTCGTCTCATCCCTTATTGTCATAAAAAAGGTCGTTTTGAAATCTGTCCAGTAATATTTTCAGTGTTATGAGCAGCTACTCCGTTTGTTCGCAAAAAATATTCATTCAAAAAATTCATTTTTCTCAAGACACTCATTTGTTTTAATCTTTTCAGCTCCCAGCCAGCTATATACGCGAATTGGTTCATCCTGAGCACAGAAGACATCGCCGACTTTTACATTTACATACGCGATAAAAACAACACCCTGTATTACAACAAAGACGTCTCATACAATCTACGCTCACTGACAATAAACATCGACGTAAATCTCCGCACGTCACTACAAAAAGGCGGCGCTTTTGACATTTGTATTCAGGCCAAAACGTCAGCGGGCTTCGCGCGCAAATGGTTTGACAGCCAATGTCAGACGGTGCCTTCGAATTTCGAATCTTGGGCGAAGAAGTTGAATGTCGATAAAAGGAGGTTGACGAAAAAGAAGTCTTATAGATGGTTCTCAAATAACGTTCTCGGATTAGTCAGCGATTCAATATTGATTACTTTATGTATATTTCTTGGTGTTTGTTTTAGACGGCTGGCAGATATTGATCTCTGATCCATTCACATACGTTTTTTTTTTTTGGAACAGATGGGCAAAAGTGGGTTACCTGATAGGTATGCGATCGCCACCGCTTGGTTTTAGAACTTCATTACAATTGTTGCCGGTTGAGGAAGCTGCAGAATTATTTTGAAGATATTTACTTTAGAAGACATATTTTACTTCTAACATAAATACTAAGCGGTTCTTGTTTTCAAAAGAGAGTTTTATGCGAAGCTAATGTTTAGATATGATGAATATTCGAGTTGATTACAAAATGGCGGCTCAACGTCACTAAAAATTTCGCGCCCAAAATGATTTGACAGGAAATGTTAAGACATTGCTTTTTATTTCGTTTTGTGAAAAATATTTAAATGAAATGAACATCGAATTATATAAAATAATTATTGCTCGTTTAATCATTCTGTGTTCTAAAGAACATTAAAATGATGCTGGGACCGGATCATGGTCTGTCTGTCCTTAAAGATGTTCAATAAATTGAATGACTATTTTTAAAATGTAATTTTTACAAATACCATTCCGGAGTCCATCGTGTACAAGACTGCCTCACTTCAAACGATATATTTTTTTTAATATATAGTTATATATATACTTAATGTTTACTTAATATATTATTATAGAATAACTATGTCACAATTTGACTAAGTATTAACTGTGATAATATACCGTCCATTATACTGTTACTAATAGATTTATATTGTTAAGTATAAATATCACATTTTTTATGTCTTTTAATTTGTACTTTTTTATTAAATTTCATTTTTTTAAATTTTTGGTTACTTCGCTTTAAATATGTTTACAGTCTGTAATATGTAAGATGTTTATTTACAATTCTTAGCTACGAAAGGGGGGGGGGGGTAAATACGCATGATACCTTACCGCACCCCTTGTGATCTTTCCGACCCTTTCGATCCTCGTGAGATTAATGTTACCTAAAAATAACAGTTACCTACACAACAGCCATTGAACGGCATTTTTATAATATACTAGCTGACCTGACAGACGCTGTACATAATAAATAAACTGTCCTTTATGAATTTGTCAATAATATTTCGTAACATCAAGAATTAGGTATTTCGTAAAATATGCTCCCTGTTGTTTCATTGAAATTGTTTCACAGCAGAACTGTCAAACCGTGCGTCAATAAATTCTCTCATAGAAAATATTTCCATATATGACAAATATTGGAAATAGAAATATTTATGGGTCCCAAATCGAAATAAATACTATCCTATCTCTCAAGTTGGACTAAACTGCATTCCATGAAGTAATCCCCTTTCAAATCCGTTTATTCGTTTTGGAGTTCACTGGAAACAAACATCAGGACACCTATTATATTAATTACGATTTAAATTTGAGATAAAAAATATAGAATTATTATTATATTTGTCGATGTTCAGAATACTCAATTAGAATTATTTTTGTCTCCAATAAAAATATTTGCTGTATTTATTTTTATTAATTATTTAAAGTCACATGACATAATAATATAGACTTAATTTATTTATTAAGTTTCGACTTTGCTGTGATAATTTTTCGTCCATATTGTACATTTTACATTTTTTACTCAAATATTTCAATTTTGTATAATTTATATTTATGTATTGATAATTATACTGAAATAAAGTTTGTATAAAATCTTTAAAATGTTTTTATTTTCGTCCAAGACTATTATAATTTTATTGTTGTAACGCTTTTAAGCGTATATCTCATAGAGTTAGAAAAAAGCAGCGTATAGACGACCTGACAACTCGATGTGCGTAAGCTATTGATGTAATATTTGAAAATATACTAATGAGTTTATTCCAAGCGTGGCTGACTGTTTACGACTTGTCTATCAAAATTGGTTACAGTTACAATAGATTCGCTTTCGTTTTCTACCTTCCTGTATCTGCGTTAGAGATATTCTTCTCTCTCACACGCTTTGTATATACGCCAGTATATTGCACGTCTATGGCTCTACGAGTAAAATATGAAAATTTCCTAAGCGGACAATATTGTCTTTGAACACAGGAGCGTTACTGGCCGTTTAGAAAAGTACGCGAATTTTGTAAATATCCATGTCGTATCGTCCTGGAAATGCCGCGAAAGGATGCTCATTCCATAGTTTGGTTGTAGGTGGAAGAAGTTTCCTTGAAAGCAGCACTGTAGAGGAATACCACACATCCTGTGGGAATGATATCCTAATTCGTGGCGTGTCGTGCGAAGGTGGAAGTTGGCGGCAGAAATCAGATCAAATAGCTCTTTGGAACACTCCGTGATACATCTATAACGGTAGAAGACACACAATGAAGCGACATCTCTACGCAACGCCAAGTGATCCAGTTATGCACTGGGTCTCCAATAATTAACTCTGCGTTTCATGCGGTTAAATTGTTGGAGCATACCAGTCCAGAGATTAGAATAATACTCCATATGTGGCCGGGCTTGGGTCTTACATTGCGCTAGGACGTAGACTCCGTGAAATACTGCCGAGCTCTATTGATAAACCCTGATTTCTTCGAAGCCAATTTGGCGTTGATTTTGCAGTAGACAACGAGATGTGCAATATTTAAATGACACCAGACGAGGCACTAAGAAGATACCCCCTAATTCCCTTACCTAATCCAGTTATTTAGCGAGAGCCTCTTGAGACGATGGTCGAGGCTCTTTGCTATAAGACCGTTTACGGAATTGACTATCGGGGACAATTATTGTTGAATCAACATCCCACATGTCAGTAGCCTCGTGTGCTAGCTCCACATACTTCGACAATTTGTGTATCTCAGTTTTCACGAGGTTATCATCACACAGAATGGTGATATCAACAATAAATGCCCGACGCTCTAACCGATCTACCAACACATTATCAGGCTTATTAGAAATGATAGTTCTGTCCGTGATGATAGATCGGTCCCAGTAGAGCTTGGCACGGCTAAATAATATAAATAAATAGGGTAGTGTCACCAAAAGCTGAACGACCCCCAATAAATGAACATTAGAGCGAAAACTCAAAAACTATAAAAAAACTCCGCAACTTAGATATTTGCATTATTTTTTCCCGCATAAAACAATATTTTTTCTTCGTGTTTTCGTAACAACATCGATGGTCACAGCTATAATGCGCTCGCAGCTAGTCACTTTGTGAGTGCTTCGCGCCACAAAATGGGTTTATATGGAAATTTACTTAAAGTGAGCGCCCTCCAAATTTAAGAATTTTGTCAGATTGAAGAAAGAATTAATGGTAGATTTGAAAGATTTTGGTTGGATTAAAATCTTGAAATATTGGTCATTGATTATATTAATACATATTTATATTATTCGCCGCAGTTTTAGAAATATTTACCGTTCAAGTAATGGATTCAATTTTATTTGCTTGATCCAGCAGATGAACACCGTTCAACTTATGGAGACATGGCATGTTTTTAGATCCATCGTAACATTTAAAATAACTCTATTAAGATTAAAACAAAACAGCTCAAATTAATTAAAGCGAATGTATGAGGCTAATTGCCAAAAGTTAAACATACAATTTCGCATTTTTAATTAAATAATTAGGGCTTTATTTTCTTGCTTGTTCAACTTTAGATTTAATGCCCAAAAGTTGAACTAAAGAATATATTCACATTTATTCGTTCAACTTTTGTGTACCGCATCTTAAACTGAACGCTGAAGTAAATTTTGTACGTTCATTTTATGGTACTTTATCCCAAATAATGAACGAATTGAAGAATGTAGTTCAATTTTAGGACTTTTTTTACCATATTATGCTCGGATAATTAGGTTGTGTCAATCAATATTTTTTTCTTTTCAAGGAATCTATCCCACGAAAAGAAAAAAATGTGAACAGAGCTCTCCCGAAGAAGCTTTACCCAAGAATGGCACAGCTTATAGAATTTATTACCAAATTCAAATTCAAATATTTTTATTCAAAATAGCATGTGAACTTCACTTATTGAAAGTCAAATTGCCTCAGGCCTGAGAAGAATGCCTTTTTTTTTCATCAAAAATATGTTTTACAATTAAAGTAACATTTACAAAGTAACAAAGTAGCATTGTACAATTAAACTTATTATTTAATAGCCTGAGGACGGTCGCTCCATTCCCAATCTGTGGTGTCATTAAGAAAGTCATTTATGTTATAGTAACCTTTACCACACAAACGTTTTAAAACAATTCTCTTGAATAACGTAATACTTTTGCACAAGACCGACAAGAATGGGTAGATACCCATAAATAATTGGTAAAGGCCTCCTCCAAAGATTGGAGGAGGCCTTTACTCATACAGGGGTTCTTGTTAACCCATAAATTGTTTATATTACTTATATTTTAATTTAACTCTAAATAATTAAACTAAATTATTTAAAAAACCAAAAGTAAATTACAAATACAATGTAAATTGGTGTTTAATGAAAAAAAAAACTATTGTTAACAAGAAATAAAAAGGCTTATTATTATTATTATTATTATTATTATTATAATACTTTTGCTTTGAATATTTTCTGGGATCCTGTTGTAAAAGCATATACATCGCATGACAAAAGACTTGCTAACTCGAATATATAAGCTATAAGCTTATGTCTATCGAATACGGACAACATTTTTTATTTCTCTTAAACATACAATATATATTATTTAATACAAGGCATATTTTCTATCAAAATGTTAGTTCAACTATTGTGTGCAAAATGTTCATAATTAGGGCTCATTATTCAACTATAGGGGTAAACTCCGTATTTTTTTTACAAATAGCAACTTTAAAACAGGTATAGTAGATCTAGAACATAATTTTTCTAATCAGTCAATTCTTTAGGATATATAGAGTGAAAAACAAAAGCCAGCAAGCATCAATATCATGAAATAACTGAGTGAAATCTATTCAAAGTTGTTGAAAAAGCTTAATCATTCATTTATTGGTTCCACTACCCTAGCTTTGTTTAAACAAAAAGTCGACAATAATACAAAAGTATATTTATTTAAACCAATCATAAAAGTGACATAATCCAAAAACATTATAAACTAAATTCTAAGTGTAATTAATTAATCAGCAGAAATATGACCAGCATAATGTACTTCCGGCATAGTTTTGTACGTCCCATAATGAACAGGTGACCAAGATGGGCCGTGTGGCTGAAGACTCGTATCTGAAAATAGTGACACAAATCGTAGGTAAGTAACTAATTGTCTTGTAGAAAGACAAACGAGCGTATTGATCACCTGGTTGTGATTGCCAAGTGATCACAGCCACCTATATCCTCTTGTAACTTCAGAGCAATCACAGGAGTAGTTTAATTAAGCGTTCCTATTTGAAAATGTACCGATAGTTTCATTTTGATGGGAGATCTTGCAATCAAAAGAGGCTTACTGGACAATCTATACCAGTGAGAGACTCCTTTGCAAAGGAACCCAGCTAGATTATGGGTACTACAATGGTGCCTTTTTCTGCCGTGTAGCAGTAATGTGTAAACATTACAGTGTTTCGGTCTGAAGGGCGCCGTAGCCAGTGAAATTACTTGGCAAATGAGACTTAACATCTTATGTCTCAAGGCGATGAGCGCAATTGTAGTGTCACTCAGAACTTTTGGGTTTATCAAAGAATCCTGAGTGGCACTGCATTGTAATGGGCAGGGCGTATCAATTACTATCAGCTGAACGTCCAACTCGTCTCGTCCCTTATTTCCGTAAAAAAATATCTAGCAGAAAACGCTCTGAAGGGCATGCCAAATACAGCTGGGCTGACCTTAGATCATGGCGCACTTAATTACGCAGTCGTGCAGAACCAGAAAAGACAAATCAAATCAAAATCAGTTTATTCACGTAGGTCACGGAAATGACACTTATGAATGTCAAAAAAAGTAAAATATTTTTCTTATTGAATCTACCGCTACTTCGTAAAGGGTTGAGCTAATGAGAAGAAGTAGCAAGAAACTCATTGCCACTCTTTTATATCAAGATTTACATTTACATCGATTTACAAATCATTTCAATTACAATATAATATGTAAAATATAAAATGATGCAACAAACACACTCAAACGTCAAATAGTCAATGTCTTACACGAGTTAGTCAAAAAAGTAAATGTAAATTAATACAAAAGTTATTGAGTACAGTAGCTGCATCATCCACATACACCATAAATAAATAAAGGTATTCTGTGAGCATTTTATAAGCGATTATAAATAAATAAATGTGTACATATCCATACATATATATACACACAATACTTTTTAAGAATCTGAAACCGAGTCTCCGGCAACAGGATCATCCTGCCACCCCAAGCAGCGCCCGTTCACGAGCATGGCGTTGAGCCAGCCATCGCCTCCCTCAACTATATTTTAGGGAAGGGGAGCACCCGTCCCACGTCGCCGCCACAAGCAGTGACATTTAAGCGAGCATGATGATACCTGTTACGAGAACTCAGCAAACAACAATAAAATAATCCTAATCTACATAATATCATGCAATACTCACCAAATACCTCTACTTACAATTTGACAATTCTGCTTAAACTTGTAATTAATATTATATTTTTACTAACAGTAATCAAAAGCTCAATCCTTTAGGGTAATCAAATCAAAATCACCTTATTCAGGCAGGTAAAGGAAATGACTTTTCTTTTTATATCCACCTCCTTTGAGGGTTGAGCTTTAATAAAAAAAAGTGGCAACAAACTCTTTGTGACAATCACTCACTTACAAATCATTTCAGTTACAATATATGTAAAGTGATGCAGCAATAATACTCAAACTGCTAATACTCAAAAAAAATGTAAATTAATACGTAAAAATAAGAGCTATGGAGTACAGTCACGGCCGACTACTACTGTATCAACAATAAAAGTAGGCCATGGTACAGTAGATGCATCAATCCACACAAACCGCAAATAAATAAAGGTATTTAGCGACCATTTTATAATTTTTAAAAATATAATTTTTAATTTTAAAACCATGTATCATCAGCAAACAACACAATTTGATATTTATCCTTTGCAATATAAGGGAGATCATTTATATAAATAAGTAATAGAAAAGGTCCTAAAATCGAGCCCTGTGGAACCCCCATTTTAACTATTGATCTAGAGGATCGCTTTCCATTGATTACCACCTTTTGTAGTCTACAATTTAAATAGGATGTCATTAAGTCCAATGCTTTATTTTTAATACCGTAATGGCGAAGCTTTTTTATTAGTTAGATTTTTTTTTATTTCTAATTTGTTTCGTGTTCAACACAATTGAACGCCTTGGATAAGTCACAAAAGACGCCAAGTGCATCACAAGACTCCTCCCAGGCTTCAAATAGTCAATACCAGCATCGGTAGTTGAACGACCCTGGGTGAAACCAAACCGTTTGGGGTGCAATAAATTATTATGGAAAAAATGACGAAACAATTGATTTAAAATAAACTTTTCAAAAATTTTACTAAAAGTGGGTAATACAGATATTGGTCTATAATTATTAGGGTCACTGGTACAACCTGATTTAAATAGTGGAACTACTTTACTATGTTTCATTAGGTCAGGAAATTCACCATATTCTATACAATTGTTAAATATTATAGCTAAATCTGGCGCAATAATATCAATCAAAGACTGGACAAGTTTAACTGATATGCCCCAAAGATCATTTGTCGCCTTATTTTTAATAGATTTAAATACTTTTATAACATCTGAGCCAGAAACTTGATCAAATTTAAAGATTTTATCACATTCAAAAATGTTATCTTTCAATAGTGAAAGAGCGGAGTCTGGAGATGAGTTCAACGAATTTTTAGTGGTAACAGGTTTATCTGTAAAGAATGTTTCAAAAATTGTTGCAACTTCGCAATTCGACTTTACAGATCTGTTATCAAAGTTTAAATTTAACTCAGATATTTCCCTTCCGGCTTCTTCATTTATTATTTTCCAAGTTGTTTTAATCACGTTAGAACTATTGATTATTTTATCTCGTATATACCTTGACTTGGCAATAGTACAATCTTTTTTAAAAAAAATTGAGATCTGCTGAACATATCTATACATTTCATTTGGTTTTAATGTATAATATAAAAATGGGAGGCCTCTAACAAGGGTGGCCCTCACTCTTTCTATGCAGTCTGATGTAACTAGCACAAAAGTTATTTTGTTATTAGTTATATTGGGTTTTAAAGATTCAAACTGAATTAACTGACCACAGTGGTCCGAATCTAATTCACTAATTATGTTTTTACTAGTAGCCCTCACATTTGTAAAAATATTATCAATACATGTGGCTCTAGTAGAAGTTATTCTTGCGGGTTCCATGAACATATTGGATAAGTTGTATGATTTAAATAGATTTAATAATTTAATACTTAATGCAATATTTTCTAAAATATTTATATTCAAGTCTCCACAAATAAGCAGTTTTTTATTTGATTTTGTGGTTTTGAATAAAACTTCATCCATAACTTTCTCAAAAAGTTCAAAGTTAGCACAGGGTGGTCTATAAACAGACACAACAATGAATTGCTCTAATTCAATTGAGGCTAGCTCAATTATCCGCTCAAAAGACAGGCAGACAATATCATTTCGATTCTTATACTTTAACTTTTTCTTCAGTAAAATATAATATACAACATACAGACAATAATTATAATATACAAAAGTCTTGGAGGTGACGATCTGATTTGGGTCGCAGTGTCAGTTAGTTTATTTTTATGAAAGAGGAAGACAAACGGGTCACCTAATGTTAAGTGATCACCACCTCTACCCATATTCTTGACACAGAATATGGGTAGCGGTCTGTCAGGAGCGTTGCCGGCCGTTTAGAAATCTCTACGCCCCTTTTTTGGAAGGTCCCGAAAACACCGTACAAGGAAGCTCATTCTACAGCTTAGTTGTACGTGGAAGAAAGTTCCTTGAAAACCGGATTGTGAAGGAACAGGAAGTAGGCAGGCAACCTTTAAAAACTTATTTGGACTTCTTCATATTTTTTGAGCTCAGTACATACCTGAAGTATAACTAACAGTAAGGCTATAACCATTTTCTATGTTTTCGAGGCAGTATTTCCCATGGCCCAAATTCGGCCTCACGTGGAGTACTGTGCTCACCTCTAGGCGGGCGCCCCCCAGTTCCAGCTTCGATCATGTCATCTCCGATCGATTTTATTATTTGACGTTTTGTTGAGATTGTCTCTCTGTATCTTCTATCACATTTTATATCAAGGAGAGTGCACAGAGGAGTTGTTCACCTTGAAACCAGCAGCCGAATTCCACCATCGGACATTCCGTCGAAATGCGAATTTCTATCCGCATCATGTTGATGTCTAGCATTCTACAACCGGGTTTTTTGCGAGAAAATTCTTGCCTCGCACAGCCACTTTATCGAACCATTTACCAAATCATATCCCGAACTGTTAGAGACCATAAAACTTACAGAATATTTATATATATACACCTAAAAGGTCGGTAACATATCTATAGACCTCTGGTATTGCAGTTGTCCATGGTAGTGTCACTTCCTACCACGTGAGCCTTTTGCCCGTTTGTCCCCTCTTATTATTATAAGATAACTAGCTGCCCCGACAGACGTTGTTCTGTAGATAATAAAAAAAATACTTTTTTATAGGAATTTGCCAATAATATTTCAAAACATAAAGAATTATTGCGTAAAAAATGCTCGCTGTTGTTATAATGAAATTATTTCACAGCGGAACTGTCAAACCGTGCGTCACTAAATTCTCTCATAGAAATTATGTCCATACAAAACAAATATTGAAAATAAAAATAATTATGGGTCCCAAATCGAAATAAAAACTATCCTATCTCTCAAGCTGGACCAAACTGCACTCCATGAAGTAATCCCCATTAAAATCCGTTCATTAGTTTAGGAGTCCATCGCGGACAAACAACGTGTCAGGTAATTTATATATATATACAAAGTAGAAAGTCTTAGCTGACTTAGGTCCCTCTGTTTCTCAGTGGGCATTATCTAATAAACCATCATACTTAAATAGTTGAAATTGTGAAACAGTTTCTGTACTGCTCTTATAACAACATAAAATATAAGAAGTACCTACCTACATATTCAAAACAAAACAATGCGCTTAACAAAATTTACTTCGTACCTATGATTAATTGCATGAAATTAAAGCTATCATTACGAAATAGTATACCAACACTACTGGCAGCAATTCCGCATCGGCTCTTGACTCGTTTTTTCTGGGAGAGAAGTACAAAGCTTGAGTTGGATCTAATATCCCGTAGCACGAATAATAAGGTACTACGCAACTACGATAGAAACGGAATAATGTATAAATATTATAGGAAAACGGAATAAACATTATAGGAAATATAAGAAAAATATTTTTATTTTTTTTTACTGGCTTTACAACTCTTGGTTTTAGTCTAAAAATAATAATTGATGAAGCCGTCTATCCCAGACTATTTTGAACGTTTCATTTTACTTATAACTTATTTTTTCATTTATAATTGACAGTTATTGGCAAGTTTTTAGCCTCCCGGCGCCATGACAGCGCATGGTATTACAAATTTACCATTTATATTAATGAATTTCTAAGTCTTTATTCACTCAAAGTGACATACTGGCTGGTTGTAAAAAAAATCAATTTAGTTATGTTTTTTTCATAAAATTAAATGAAAGGGAATTTGTTTGAATTTAAGAGCGTTTTATTGCTACGTTTAGTCTTGATTTTATAATTTTACCAACCATTTAAATGAAGTTAGCGACAAAATTGAATTGTTAGATATTCTTTACGTCATGGAGCGACGTCATTTGACGGCAAATGAAATGCAGAGCTGTAGGGATGTAGCAAGCGGGAAGTAATCAATCTCAGGTATCTCGGCATTTTGGCATTCGTAGAAGTGTTATTTGTCGTCTTTGGCAGCGCTACAATAATACAAGGGAACCCGCTGAACAGCATTCAGTCCGTAAAAGGAGTACAAGCACTCGGCAAGACCGGTATATACAACTGAATGCAAGGCGCCGATGTTAACCAAAATTCAAGTGGTGTTGATGTAAGTCCCCAAACTGTGCGAAATCGATTGCATGAGTACAGCCTACGAGCTCGATGCCCAATTAGGTACCCACCAATACGTCACGGGTACCGCGCTCGTCGAAATGAATGGTGTAGAGATCGCAGAACATGGAACCAGGAAGAATGGGATAACATTATGTTTTCATTTCTCATGCTCGGAAAGTAATGTTGTTTTGATCTGATTATTGGGTGGAAAATGTTGCTTCCCTCCATAGAGAGGGAAAAACTCATACAAATTACTACCCACCTAAGGGCCGGAATGAACTTTGAAAATAGAACTGTTGTCAGCTGTGAAGAGTTTTATGTAAAAACAAACTAATTAAAAAATATGCTGCAGCCATGTGACTTTCTAAACAGCCAGTGTGAACATAGCGTAAACTTCTTAGAGCGGAATAAGCCGCAACATTTACTCGGTGAATTCCATATTTAAAATTTAAAAAGTCGACATAAATTGTCCTAATTTGACAACTAATTTTAAATAGGTACTACTAATATTATTATATATTATCAATAAATAGTTTAGATAAACAACTACTTCTATCTTCCTCATATTCGAAATGAAAAGTAAAGTTCTTAACACGGGTAAAAAAATCAATTCCTACTCGGACTATAGCCGCCCTTGCTGCGCTCGGGCGTCTAAATAGGAACCTCGGGAAATGATTCTTTCGACCCTAGGTTAACAATCTAATATTTCCGATGATTTGGGTTTAGGCCTGATACAAGAAGGGTACGAGTGTACCGTCAGCCCGGAAATACTGAAAGGCTCAGGTGCATTCAGGAAGTTCATCCATACAGCGGCTCAACAGTTATGCTATGGGCGGGTATTATGAAGAACAGGCGAACTGAGCTCGTTTTTGTAAATGGACGCTGAAAATTACGTTGAGGATATTCTCAGACCTTATGTCCATCCATTTGCACAAACCTTTGGCTCCGATTTACGTTAATGCATAACAATGCGCGTTCAGCTCGGTGAACCAGTCAATACTTGGCAACGGAGAACGTCCGGGTATTGCCCTGGCCTGCACCATCGCCAGGCCTCAACCCCATCGAGCACGCATGGGACATGCTCCAGAGACGTTTTTTGAAGGACTTGGACGGAGTGACATCAACCCAACAGCTGAAGGATTTGCTACAATTTTATTGGGAGCGAATACCGCAAGATGACATAAACAGTCTCATTAATTGAATGAATAATCGTTGCCGACAAGTTCTGAATAGCAGAGGATGCCATACTTTGTATTAAATTATCCTATTCTATAACAATAAATTAATTTTCTTTAGAAATTCCATTTTGTTAAAAAAATGTTTAGTTGCTTATGTACCTTAGTTTCTGCAGTATATTCTAATATTGTTAATTCCTGTTATTAAAAGAACTTATAAAGACAGCAGCTGTTATTTTTACATCATAGGACTCTAAAAATATTATTTTAAAAATAAAATACAACGTTATAATGTGAAAAACCATTCTAAAATTTAAATTAATACATGTTGCTTAGACTTTTTTGAGTGTTTTTGTGTGTATATTCAACAGTTTTATTTACGTGATTTACCCGTTTTAGATTGGAATTGTTTTTCGTTATTATCTTGAAAACGGTGCATTGCCTTGCTAAAGAGTGGCATCATTATAATCGTGTATGAAAGCTCTATCAATTACAATATTTTTTTACCTCATAATTCGTCCTACGGGGTACTAAGACTTAACCCAAAGCTTGGTGGCCACCTATTGCTTGGTACTCACCGCTCTTCCAACACTAGAATTAATCATCTGTACTCTGTGTCCACCCACCGTGATGCTCAAGATGTGGAGTCCAAGACCAGTCATGATGATGATGCCCACCATGCTTAGCCTTCAGTGATGTGAAGAATGACGCCACCTGGAGCAATTATAGCTATAAATAATAAGCTGCTAGACAACCAATGAAAACAGGCAAGGTTTACTACTTTATGAATTAATGTGTCTGTCTCTTTTTACTGTCACGTTTTTTTGTTTCATCGAATTTCAAATCAGACCGATGCTAAAGAATTACTTTTCACTTCAAAAAACCCTTAAACACCTTCAACGCCGGAAACACTTGCTTCTCCTCTTGATGTTGCAAGAAATTATATCTATGCAGAAGTTATCACTTACTCCTCATCCAAAAAGGAAATAAAGAAGTGAACAGTCTTATAACTTCCTCGTTACCTTAGCAGAACTGACAGCAATCTTAAACACCAGAAGAATAAGTCCAATAGCCACCGACTTGGCTGCCAAAAGCGTGGTGACCAGCATCCACGTGGAGGTGGCTCCGACGTGAAACACCAGCGGCATCATTCCCATCATCATCTTCTTCATGCCACGGGATTCTGGAACGCAAGATCACAAAGAATATGGTGTACAATAAACTAAAAATATGCAAGTGTCGCAAATATGTCGGTCTCAGTGAGTCTTACATCTTTGTGCCGTTTCGGTCAACGGACCAGACAAACTATCTATATATACGATAAAGTTCATTTATGTTAATAATAATAATACTCTTTACTTCGGAATAAAATCCATAATTTGATAGTTACATTTATTTTTAGTCCGTATTTGTAGGTCATAAAAATCTATATTTTTTTTGTCAAATCATACACTATTGTTCGTATACACGCAAATTTAACTAAAAAGTTATTAGCATGAAGAAGTTCTTAAACCTAGCTTTTTAAAAATACTATGTTTCTTTAACACAACCATTTCTAAATAATTATTTTTATTCTGAACCAAGAATTTAAACTTTTACACACACAGGTGTAGACTATCCGAGTCTCTTTAATTTGCGCCTAAGAATTGAAGAGTTCCGTTACTTTGTCATGGATCCCATAATCAGAGCCCAACCAAACTCTCACCCAACTAGCCATCTTTTCCAATAAAAAAAGAATCATCAAAAATCGATTGGCGCGAAATTGAGTTATTCGTAAATTTGTAGCGCAGATACTTATAGCAAATTTAAGACTTTTATGGTTTTCTCATGAATGCCAGTGTCAGATCTGGACTTAATTGCAATGGGACCACACGGGAAGCACCAGCTTTCAAATAAAAACAGAATTATCAAAATCGGTTCACTCAGTCGAAAGTTCTGAGGTAACAAACATAATAAAAAACAAACCGATGAATTGAGAACCTCTTCCTTTTTCGAAGTCGGTTAAAAATAAACAGTATTCTGTAGTGTACTGTCATTGTTATAAAATAATCATAATCTAGTCCCAGGCTGTCCGATCGCTTAGATATTCAGCTGTGGTATATTTGGTAAATATATATTGTGGTATATATATTCAGTAGTAGGAGTTACAGCAGAGGCCTTTTTTTTAATAAAACATTTTTTATTTATAGATAATGCCTGAACAGCGACTGGGACTTTATTATAAACATTTACCCTTGCAATAAAACTTAAAAAATAATATTAATATACATACATACAATCCCTTATTTCTAGTATTATAATTATGAAAATCACTATTTAGAATAAAAAAGATGCACGTAATAGACACGCGAATGCGACTAGATGGGTCGTGATCACCAAGCAACTAAAATATAAAAAAGTAAGAATTTGATAAATCTATTTTTATTACTCAAAAATATCATACCATTAATTCCATTTTCGTTTAAGTTTGGTTTAAGCTGCTCGTAATTTAAATATTTTCCCCATTCACTTTTCCCGATAAATCTATCGTTAAAGCCTTCCAGATATTTCGTGAAATACAAAATGTAATCCGATATTTTATTCATGTTAACGTTAACAATATCTGTTCCATTGGCTGTATGCGATCGACTATTGCCAATGAGAGATATTAAAAAAAATAATGTCAACGTTCGCGCCATTTGTCGTGTGGTCGATTCAAAACCTATTCTGTGACTAAAGATTTTTGATGCAAAAATGATCATTAGATCTTTATGAAAGTTATTGAGGTCATTTTCTTTTCCGCATTATGTTTTTCGCTCAGCATACACTGGTTATTTTCCAAATAAGTAGATACCAACTCTACTCTCTATGTGAATCTTAATAACTGAAAAATGTTTTTCAGTATTATTTTAATTTCTTTATTATTTAATTTGTGTGGACAAGTAACAAACAACCATTATTCTTGAGAATCTTTTTCTTCTCCAGATTCCTTAAAATCGTTTGTCCTAACTATCAATGGTCTGGCAAAACTATTTATACTTGAGAGGTCAAAAATTCAGTTTTTTTTTATTGTGAAAATAGGTTTAGTATATCGAATACGCATGGCTGTCATGTTCTGAGGATAATCCTAACTATATATGATGTAACAAAAAAATATTATTTGAGAAATTTACTTCAAACTAGGCTTAGTTCGTAGGTACCATGTGTGCCAATCAACGATATTCTTAATACAATTTACAAACCGTAAAACACATTCAGCTCCTTTGATTCATCAGTTTGACAATATTATAGGAGCTAAACTATCCAGATTATTATTCAAAAGTCATAATATTTTTTTTTTCTGTTAGAATGAAAAAGGCATGAAAGGCATCTATTTTCTCAAAATTGATTCCTTTAGAAATCTTTTTGATGTCAGTTCAAACACTGTCAACGCTTCTGATACAAATAGCGCTCTGAGAGTGAAAAAACGGCGTAAGAAACTCTCCTAACATTCTTTTTTGCACTCTTTTAATAAAATATACAATATTGTACTGGCATTTTAATTGCTATAAAAAAATCATTTACCAACCAATTTATCGCTTTACCAACTAAGCCTACTGTCCGCATGACTTGATGAATTAATTATTAAATTTATAACGAATTGTTAAGAAATTACATCATACAAAAATATGAATTTTTATTTGAAACAGAACCGACAACATTCCCAATTACGAAGACCTCTCTCAAATCATCCTCATCGTCTCATCAATCTCATTTTGACGGTCTTCCACGTTGTCGAAAACTTAACTAGTTTATAATTTCATACAAAAATAACAAAAATGTTACTGTCTATTGACAAAAACTGTATTGTGGCTATGTGGTCGAATCATTAAGCACAAATCACAAATTGCCCATTGTTAAGTTGGAGTTCGTGAATCTCTACAGTTAATGTGAACTAAATGTGTGAAATTACTCAAATAGACTCGGGAGTAATGCTTGAGTGGTTTATATATTATATAAACAAACTACCAAACAATTAAAACCATCCTCATGAAACGTATTCGTCTATGTGAGGATTAGCGAGTTCACTTATTCTAAACCTAAATTTAAGATATTTAATAATGATTATTCTAAAAAAGAAAAAGGCAGAAAAGTCCGAATGAATGAAGAATGGCCACCACGTATCGAAAGACGCAGTGTTGGTAGGCCACACAAGATGGACCGACGATTTAGTCAAGGTCGCCGGAATACGTTGGATGAGGAGAGCGCAGGATCTTCGTTGAGATCTTTGGGGGAGGCCTTCGTCCAGCAGTGGACGTCTTCCGGCTGATGATGATGATTCTAAATATGTCAAATTAAGGTAGAAAAAATATTAATATTCCTTAGTTTAGCTTCCTTGTGCGGTATTTCCGGGATGAAACTACATTGGTATCTTATTATATCTCTTACTTATAGCATTATTGTGTTTCGGTCTAAAAGGCGCGGTTGCTAGTGAAATTACTGGACAAACGAGACTTAACATCTTATGTCTCAATGAGACGAGCGTAATTGTGGTGCCAATCAGAATTTTTTCGAATTTTCAAGAATCCTGCTCGTTTCGTCTCTTATTGTCATAAAAAATAGCCTTCATTGCAAAAGTTAATACTTACATCTTCTTTCAAATGTCAAGTTTTGTTATAGGTCATTTTATTATAGCATTATTTGAGTAAACAAAAACTGTTTTTTTTTTTTATAAAGACAATCATGCACTAGCACCTTTTTCCGCCGTGAAATAGTAACAGACAAGCATTATTGTGTCTCGGTTTGAAAGACACCGTACCTAGTGACATTTATAATACTCATCGATTCTGCATTGTAATGGGCAGGGTGTATTACTTACCACCAGATGAACGACTCGTTCGTCTTGTCACTTTTTCTCAAAAGAAAACAATATCGTATCGTATTTCGCACCGCTTCGAGGTGTTCAATTACTTCGACATCATTCTTTCAAACTGTCTGATGGTTTTTTACTTTGAAAGGTATCAAATAATTGTAATTTGAGGTTTTCGTTGCTACTTGACGAAACGGTACTAAGATACAGTCTATTTACACTTAGTTTTTTTATGGATGCGGAGGACAAACGAGCTTACGGGTCAGCTGGTGTTAAATGATCACCGTCGCCCACATTCTCTTGCAACATCAGAGGATTCACTGGAGCGTTTCCGGCCCTTAACTGGTGTACGCGTTCATTTTGAAGGTACCCGTGTCGTATCCACATATAAACACCGCACAAGGAAGCTCATTCCACAGCTTAGTTGTAAGTGGAAGAAAGGTTCTTGAAAACCGCATTGTGGAGGACCGCCACACATCCATATGGTGGACATGATATTCTAACTTGTGGCGTGTCGTGTGAAGGTAGAATTCGGAGGCAGGAATCAGTTGAAACAATATATTAGCGAACACAATACACATACTCACACAAACACATACACCATACCTTATTAGTGTTAAGTAGGTACTTACTTAATCATTAAATATATGGAAGATTGGGATCTTCTGACATAGGTTTTGTCACCGAAAAGAAGATCATACATCATGTAATAATTAATACATTTGGTACCAATAAAGAAATTTGAATTTGACTTTATTAATAAATTAGAAAAACTGAATGAAACAACGTAAAAAACACATTTATTGAACCAAAATAAAAGAAAAGAGTAATAATATAACATTAACACAGATCGCGCCGGCCTCACTGCGTTGCGGGGCGAACAACGCTATGTCCTGATGGTTGGAATTCCAGCCGATGATGGCTTCGTCACGGTTTTGTACACGGAGCCAAAGTTCCAGCGGGCGGAAGTATCTGCAATTGTATATTAAGTATTATTTAATAAACAATATTATGCAGAGCTTTATTTCTTTCATCATCATCATCATCGTCAGCCGGAAGACGTCTACTGCTGGACAAAGGCCTCCCCCAAAGATGTCCATGACGTTTAGGAGTTTACTAGGACAAATATCAGGTGATGGATTCATATAATATGTTAAGATATTGTGAATATCAATGACACAATTAATTGAATGGAGTGAGCTATAGACGTCTGTAAGACAACCCTTAAAATAATTTAAAAGCTGTCACAATACACAAAGAAATTTGAAAACAAAATTTTATGAACGATGCGGGACTCGAACCCACGACCTCCGGCGTTCCGTGCAAGTGGTCTGCCAGCTGAGCTAACCGTTCGAGTGACGTATCGTCATAAAATCTTGTTTGCTTTGTTCAACTCACAGTTTCTTAGAGAACTGAACGCCAGAGGTCGTGGGTTCGTGGCCCGCATCGTTCATAAAATTTTGTTTTTCATATTTTATTTGTGTATTAATCCTAGAAGTGAGGGTTATCACTTTAAACACATAACAAATTGTTTAGATTTACAAGAGCGACATCTCAAGTCAATTTCCTAATATGCAAATTTTGGGGTTGAGCAGGTTATCAACTATAAAGTAGATCCTGTAAATGAAGCCACAACCTGAGAGTTGAACAAACCAAACAAGATTTTATGACGATACGTCACTCGAACGGTTAGCTCAGTTGGTTGGAACACTGGCACGAAACGCCAGAGGTCGTGAGTTCGAGTCCCATCGTTCATAAAATTTTGTTTTTAAAATTTTATTTGTGTATTAATCCTAGAAATGAGGGTTATCAATTTAAAAACATAACAAAATGTTTAGCATTCACAATGTTAATAAGTAATCTTATCTTTCTGTGTGGTCAATTTCGGCCAAAGTATGCGGTAGCCAAAAAAAGGGAAAAAATGCGTTAGTTGCATACAATATATCCGTCAAAATACATTCGTAATAAATATTGCACTTTTTAATTCGTCTAATAATAAGTCTTCTTCTCGTTCGATGCGCTCTTGACATAGCGGTCGGCATTGTCAAATATACGTACAATATGGGCAGATGTAATTCGCCTCACAATTTCTAGTCATCCTTCTCTGTTAGAGGTCATTCAATTGCACTCATGCAAGGGGCTGCCCACAGCAGATTTGATCTGATCCGTCTATCGCATAGGTTGGTGTCCACCAGTAGGAAGCTCCTTTGCACAGGATACCGGCTAGATCATGGGTACCACAACTCGCCTTTTCTGCTGTGAACCAGTAATGTGTAAGCATTATCGTGTTTCGGTCTGAAGGGCACCGTTGCTAGTGAAATTACTGGGCAAATGAGACTATACATCCTATATCTCAAGGTGACGAGCCAATTGTAGTGCCAATTAAAGTTTTCGGGTTTTTCAAGAATCCTGAGCAGCACTGCACTGTAATGGTCAGGGCGTATCAATTACCATCAGCTGAACGTCCTGCTCGTCTCATCCCTTATTGTCATAAAAAAAGGTGACCTTCCACGTGGTCTAATGCCTTCTACTTTACTTTAGTTTGCGGGTAATAATAAGTAATTACCTGCAAAACGGAGGAAATCCGTAAACAACTCACCTAACAAGAGATTCCGGTGATATTCTGTTAGTTTTCCCGCGTGTCATTGACCGGATGACGTCAGACGTAGGCTTCGATGATCCGGATTGCATTATTTCACTGTTAAAATATAATAAAAGTATGTTTGTACTTATGTACGTATGCAAGGAGTACTTCTTTGGCGTTATAAAACAAAAATATTGTAATAAAGAAGGTATTAATTACAACCAATCAAAATATTATTATACCACATGATTTAGTTAATAAACATGGAATCCCGTGGTCTCTCTCTGCAGTACAAATGTAAGTAAGGTTTTGTTTGTTTATAATCCAATTCACTAGAGACAATAACATCTTTACTTTTAGTTTTTAATATTGTTTTGTATAACTTGCAATGAGCGATTCTCTCCTAACACAGATTATCTACATCTACCAGGAGAGTTTCATATGTGATTGTAAATGACTGTACAAATAAAGAAATTTTGATTTGATATGATTGATTGGACAATAACATCTGAAAGTATGTATGTAAATTAGGGAATCAAAGACCAAAACGAAGTAGGCGCAACGTGGACAGATTGATGTACTATTAGTGTCAAGTGTCAATGTGTCAAGAGTTTATCGCCGCCTCCGCAGTCCCGCCGCGACCACGATTCATGCAATTGGATCGAAATATTTGCTTGTCTCGTCATTTTTCTTGAACTTTTTTTTCTTACTTACATGCAGCAGCAGTGCTATCAATCCGAGGTACATTTTGATACCGTCTCAGTGTGGTGTGGCAAATCTGGTGTATGTCTAGTTTGGTAGCTTACGGACAACATGGTGGCGCGACTGGTTGCGCCGCCATGGTGTCCCGGTGAAATTTAGCTCTTATATCTATAGGTTATATAATATACTATTCACCTTAAAAGGTAATGCATTTAGTAATAAGACCTTTGTAACTTAGCGTAATTATAAATGTAATATTGTAATTACCACTGGTGAATCTAAATAAACAAATAAATTGTTACCTCAGGAGTCTGCCAGCATCTCTACTCCTGTATAGATCACATTCGTGCAGGTGTCCAGCGTGTCCGGACACAACACACGCCTGCTCAAAGATCTGGAACTCCAGAATACTTGCCAGGAAGTATTTTATGTACTCCTAAAATGGAAAATTATTTAAAAACCGTTTATATATTCGAGGCTTAACTAATTCTAAAAGTGTACAAACAAGCCATTTTAGCTTTTGTATGTTTTTCTCAGCGGCTCTACTTTTTTCAATCATACGGAAACTGAAAAAATTACAATTCACAAGTCATTTAATTTTGAAACTAACATGAACAAAATATTAAATTAAATTTTTGATTATTGGGTATGTGATCAGTGAACATGTTAAATCTTATATTGAACCTCGCGCTCCATTTCGTCTTTTCTTTTATAAAAAAATATACAAAAAATATGGGTATGTAACTATACAAAAATTATGATTACCAATTGATAGTCATAATTATCCATAGCCAAATGGCAAAGAACGGAACCCATATGGATTCGTCATGTCTGTCTGTCTGTCCGTCCGTATGTCACAGCCACTTTTTTCCGAAACTTTATTAAGAACTATACTGTTAAAACTTGGTAAATAGATGTATTCTGTAAACCGCATTAAGATTTTCACACAAAAAGAGAAAAAAAAACACTAAATTTTGGGGATTCCCCATACTTAGAACTGAAACTCTAATAATTTTTTTTAAATTGACTTTTGCGTAAAAGTTACATTTTTATTTTTATTTTAGTTAACCCGACGTTTTAAGACCTTTTCAAGGTCTAAACACAGTTAAAATTACACGCGTTTCCTATAAAAGTGTTAATCAATGAAAATACTATGACTTATGTATATTTTTTTTAATAGTATTTATTTAATGTCGCCATTGAAACGCCATTGTATCCGCTGCAGCTCATTTTCGCTGCACTTCTTAATCGCGGTAACATTTTACATTTTCAACATAAACCTTGTCTTAAGTTTTACTTCAAAATAATAAAATTACTCTATGTACCTATTACCATTGTGGTTTTAATTAGAAATTCATCATTATAAGAAATAGTCACCTGATCAGCAATAATGTGATACTTGGAACCGGGGTCAAAGTCTGCTTCAGTCCTTGGTATGGGTGGAACTACCCCCTGAAAGCGATTTATAAACTTTTAATGATTATCGAGGTACTTTTTTTTATGGAATAGGAGGACAAACGAGCGTACGGGTCACCTGCTGTTAAATGATCACCGCCGCCCACATTCTCTTGCAACACCAGAGCAATCACAAGAGCGTTGCCGGCCTTTAAGGAAGGTGTACGCGCTTTTTTTGAAGGTACCCATGTCGTATCGTCCCGGAAACACCGCACAAGGAAGCTCATTCCACAGCTTTGTAGTACGTGGAAGAAAGCTCCTTGAAAACCGCACTGTGGAGTCCCCAATCCATTTCAGAAGAGCGGCATCGACGATCAAGTCATCTCCGATTGACTTGATTATTTGGAGTTGCGTAGAAATGTGGGTTCTCTCTGCATCTTTACCGCATTTATCACGGAGTGCTCATAGCAGATGTTCGGGTTGATACCAGCGGCCGAATTCCACCAACGGATATATCACGTCAAATTGCCAAATACTACTCGCATCACGTTGACGTCTGTCATACCACAACAGCGCGTTTTGCAAGAAATTTCTTGCCGCGTACAGCCGCTCTGTGGAATCAATAACCGGCTACTGTTTTTCCGAACTGATACGACTTAGGGACTTTCAAGAAAGGAGCATACCTTAAAGGCCGGCAACGCATCTCTTGGCACCAGTTGCTGCGGATGTCTATGGGCGGTTGCCTTACTACTCCCCATCACGTAACCCTCTTGCCCGTTTTCCCCCTCTTATATAAAAAAAGGAATGATAAAAATCTTATTCTTTTACTATTCAACCTGTAACAGAGGTTGAAGTTGCAAATACCTTTCGAAAATTGCAGTCAAACGCAATTGGTCCCGATGGAGTCTCACTGAATATGCTGTTGTTATCTCTTCCTTATACACTAAGTCCACTTACCAAACTAATTAATAAATCAATTGCTTCAGATATATTTCCGGATATTTGGCGTAATGCACTAGTAAGGCCTATCCCCAAAAAAAACTACCCGCTCGAAATTAACGAATTACGACCCATTAGTATTTTGCCTTGTGCTTCCAAAATTTTGGAGAAGATTGTACATAATCAACTTCTGACCTATTTAGAAAAAAACAATATTCTACCTACATTACAGTCAGGTTTTAGGAAACAACACAGCACAACTACAGCCCTAATAAATGTAATAGACGATATACTTTCTTCACAAGATAAAGGGGAAGCTACTGTTATGGTTCTATTAGATTTTTCCAAAGCATTCGATTCCATTAATTTTGATCTTCTCTTAGCTAAATTGCGATTCTACGGCGTAGAAGAAAGAACTTTGCGGTGGTTTTCGAGCTACTTACGTGACAGACATCAATTCGTTGAAATTACTAACCATGACGGAAATGTGACCACTTCGCGGCCTCTCCCAATTAAAAAAGGGGTACCTCAGGGGTCTATCCTAGGTCCCTTATTATTTACTCTGTACACAGCGGACGTGGTTCAACATATCAAATATTGTAAATTTCATATGTTTGCTGATGACATACAAATTTACCTGTCTTTCAAGCCGTATGATAAGGAAGCCTTCAATACAATTACCTCAGACCTTAATCGGATCTTTGACTGGTCGAAATCCAATGGATTGCTATTAAATTCGAAAAAAACGAAATATATGGTTATAGGCACTCGGCATCAAGTTAAAAAAGTAGTAACTGGTAAACCCAACATTAAAATTAATAATGAACAAATAGAGAGGGTAACCGAGGTCCGAAATCTTGGCTTGCTCGTAGACGAAAACTTACGTTTCGAAAAATATATACTTCAGATTGTTCGTAGTTGCTTTTATAGACTGAAAGTACTATACCGAATCAGAAACTCAATAAAAAAAGACCTACGTGTACTCCTCTGTGAATCTTTGATTCTTTCCAAATTTAATTATATGGATGCAGCCATAGGTCCACGCTTATTGGAGCGTACTAAACGTCTCATACAACGTGTTCAAAACGCTTGTGCAAGATATTGTTTCTCCATTCCGCGGCGAGACCACGTTACCCCTTATTTAAATAGAGAGTCATTATTAAAAATGGGGAGTCGTATGAAATTGCACTTTGCTACCTTACTATTCGGTATAATAAAGAACGAAATCCCTATTTATCTATTTAAAAAGTTAAAATGGAGAAGTGATGCTAACATTCCACATAAGACCCGCGCTTCGCACGATTCTTTAAATATACCCATCTTCCACACAACCGCATTTCGTGGTAGCTTTCGCTACGCAGCCACTAAGTGTTGGAATAACCTGCCACCACCACTTCGAAATTTGCACTCAAAGGAATCTTTTAAGAATAACTACAAAAAGCTATTATTGCAAGAGCAAAAACTAAATTAAATACATCGACTGTAGTGAGGATGGGTATCATAATGGATATGTTTTATCTATATAATATTAAATTACTCATGCATTTTTTATATATAATTTTATTATATACTTGTCTAGCTAGTGGGGATGTACGTAAATGCGTGTATACGCATCACTACTTGATATAAATATTTTCTTTTCAGATTTATAAATTTATTAAATTCTGAGCTTTGTTTATTAGATAGAGGATAAGATAAATATTTAAATATTATAATTATTTGTTTCACTCATTACTGCCAAAATAGCTTTCACGGAAAAAAAAAAATAGGAAGTTCATAATATCAGTGTTAGGAAAATACGTCCTTACGTTTGCTGAGAACTTTCCTTTTTGCGAATCGCGCTGCTGCCTGGTTTGTTATCATTCTACATAGATAGTTTTAAAGCATTAATATCTCTTTCTTTATTGTTTTTTAAACATTTGTATTGTTATTTTTCTTTTCTTTATACAATGTTAATTGTCATATCTATTGTACTTGTAAAAAATTTGGTGGCAGTTTTTCGCAAATAAAAAATTTATTATTATTATTATTATTATTATTAAAAAAAACATAATTCAGTTCAAAACTAACGAAAATAAAAATAGACCTATGATGGCTATTTTCAGCGAGTTCACAGCTTCAAACGAGCTGACAACCGGTTGATAGAAGGAAAAATGTCTGATGGTTCTGACCTGGTATCGAAGCTTCATCTGCCACCAGCGTTTGTTCATATTCTCCACTCCATCCTCAAAAACAGACCAACGCCACTGAAATTCGAAATTTCTTTTATACATACGAAGATGTACGATCGGTGCGTCACTCGGACGGTTAGCTTAGTTGGTGAGAGCCCTCGGACGGAACCTGAAAGGCGCGGGTTCGAGTCCCGCATCGTCCATAAATTTTGGTACAAATTAAATTAGTACATTACTTTTATACAAACTGAGGCCTGCGTGGTTCATTTTAGGGACCAATTATTATAAAACACAATATATATACGATAGATTTAATAAAATTGTCGGTCAGTTTTGATATTCATTAAATGTCTTTCTAAATTCCAGATTTCATGTCATCCATCCATGAATTCAGATTCAGGAGATATTCTCTACTATGAATATATATATTTCTCGATCTTAAATCTCTTTTTTATCCGGAAAACCCCGATTCATCATATTTATACAGATATCAAAGTAAAAGTACCAAAACGGCGACCCGTAGATGATTTGAAAACGTAGATCGTTTATTGATGTTTTTAAACGGAAATCAAAGGCTAACGTGTACGTGTAACGTAAAAGGCTAACATGTACGTGTCTCCAGATGTAGCCATAGCACCCGCAATCTGCCCACATTCTGCAACACCAGCGGAATCACAAGAGCGTTGCCGTTCTTTAGAAAAGGGAATGCGATATTGTGTGTATTAAGCAGAAAATATTATTCTGGGCTCAATTTGAATAAATGACTTTATGATGCGCAAATTTAAAAATGAAATTACAATGTCAGTTCATACCAAATAGCATTCGTTCACGAATATGACCCATTGACCGGTCAGCTTTTCTTTATATTTAATAAAAATACATAAAAGATAAAGTAAGATAATCAGTATGATTCATTAAAAACTCATGTGTATTGTTAAAAAATCTGTTAAAAATTTATCAAGTATCAGATGATATTTAGCATATTGTCTGAATTCGGTGAATTCAGCTTTGTTTCTCTTTAAAAATAAAGGTATGGTGAGTTTGAATGAATGTTCTAATCTTGAGTATTTACTTCCCTACAGGATGGGTTAAAAATTGGAGAGTTATAAATTAACTCGAATAAATGGAACATATAAAAGGCATTTATTTTCTCAAATTTGATTTCTTTGTAATTCTTTTTAATGTCATATCTAATATGCTAGATACTACTACCGCTTCGGAAACAAATGGCGCTCTGAGAGAGAAGAAGCGGGGCGCAAGAAACTCTGGTATGGTTTTTTGACCAGAGAGTTCCATCATTTTTAAAAGTTATGACTTGAATTATTATACGTATGTTTTTTTGACCAGAGAGTTCCATCATTTATAAAAGTTATGAATTGAATTATTACACTTATTGTTTTTTGACTAGAGAGTTCCATCATTTACAAAAGTTATGATTTGAATTATTACACTTATTGTCTTTGGACTAGAGAGTTCCATCATTTATAAATACTACTTATTATATTTATAATACTGACATCATCATCATACCTGGTCCACCATGAACGCAAAGGGAAGATACGCCACTTTTTCCAGAGCCATTGCCATCAGGAAGTTCATTGTCACCTGATATGAGTCGTGTGTTCTAAAATTGAAAAATACATTATAAAACCTAATTCCTGATGATAATTTTTTAATTTGGTACAAATGTTCAGAATATAGGTACATAAATATTAAAATAATAGCAATTTTAGAAATTTAAGCAACAGAAACAAATATAAGTTCGATCCCATTATAATAATAGATAGATATCTAATAATATGAGACTTGTGCACACAATTTGTGATCAGATACTTAACAGTTCAAATAGACATAAGATTCAACAGTCTTCAAGCTGCGAAACGGTGGTGGTATATCATTTCAGCACTTGGTGGCACTGTACCTAAAACTTCCTCTAAAAGAGGCGGAATGATGGAGTGAGACTGAAGGGACATTGAAAGCGGACCTTGTCTTAAAATTTTAGCTTTAAAGTTTGTTTATGCTTATATACGAGTACGTTATTACAACATACGCTGAAATCATAATTTTCTTTGCACGCGCAAAATGTAAATGCATATTATATTTTATAACAAATCATTGTGAATTAAAAATAATTTGATTATTTCAAATGTTTTTTTCGTCTTTAGGGACACATGTATTTATTCCAAAAATATAAATAGATTTTCAGAGGCATTAAACCAAATCTTTAAATTGGTTAAATTGAAAATGCTCTATTTCTCTCATATAATACACAGTTCTCCACCTCCTTCAATCATATATAAGGGAAAGAAACGACCCGCCCCATGATGCGACCACAAGCAATTCAATTACGCAATTGTTCAGAATGCTTGGTTTTTTTTTACAAACCATCCATAAATTAATCTGTATGCTAATTATAACACGAATATAACGTATGGTTGATGCTGGAACCCCAGACTATTAAATGAAACATGAAGTGTGTACATACGTACCTACTTATGTACGCACGCAAGAAGTTATTCTTCAGAAGTCAAGAACCCACGATCTCTCGCGTTCCGTGCGAGTGCTCTCGCAACTGAGCTAACCGTTATATATTCGCATCATTCATAAAACGTTATAGATGAGGGTTATTACTTTAAAAACATAACATATTATTTATACTTATTGTTGTAAAGTCCGACGCGTTGTAGATGCGGTATGTTGTACACGGAGAGTGTCGCCGCGTTAGCCACCGCCTCGTGGAATGCTGCCAGATATAAAATTCAGTATTATGTCATTAATTTTGTTAAAATTAATATTTTTCATTTATTCATTATCAGCCGGAACACTTCCACTGCTGGACAAAGGCCTCCCCCAAAGATTTCCACGTCGATCGGTCCTTTGATTCCGGCGATCTTGACCAGATCGTCGGTCCATCTTGTGGGGGGCCTACCAACGCTGCGTCTTCCGGTACGTGATCACCATTCGAGGACTTTACTGCCCCATCGGTCATTTCTCCGTCGAACTATGTACCTGCCCTGCCCACTGCCACTTCAGTTTCGCAATCATTTGGGCGGTGTCGGAATTTAATATAATTCATATATTGTGATATAATAAACATTAACTTATAAACAATTTTAATTTGCGATTAATATAAAATACATATATTTATAACAAGCGTAATGAGTTCGTTTCGAGCCACCGTAATTCGGTTTAATTAATTGTATAACGTCCAGAATACATTGACATAATTTAGTGAAGAACGACTCCGCGCCGTGATATTAACAAGTGAAGCACCTTTATGCTAGTGTGTGTGCGGTTACGGGAGATACCAGTTACACAATATTTTCTCCCTTAAATAATCATATATGGCCACAAATACTTTTATAGCATTGTTTTTACACTTTTTCACAACGCACCACGGCATTTTTAAAATATTTTATTGCGACGCAAACTGATCTGTCACAGACGATGGCAAATCTCATAATGGCGGCTGATCGGCTTGTATTAGTGTATGTGCGTGGGGCTTTGTATTTACACGTTTACCGGCTTTATTTTATGGAATAGGAGGACAAACGAGCGTACGGGTCACCTGGTGTTAAGTGATCACCGCCGCCCACATTCTCTTGCAACACCAGAGGAATCACAAGAGCGTCGCCAGCCTTTAAGGAAGGTGTACGCGCTTTTTTTGAAGGAACTCATGTCGTATCGTCCCGGAAACACCGCACAAGGAAGCTCATTCCACAGCTTTGTAGTACGTGGAAGAAAGCTCCTTGAAAACCGCACTGTGGAGGACCGCCACACATTCAGATGGTGGGAATGATATCCTAATTTGTGGCGTGTCGTGCGAAGGTAGAATTCGGCGGCAGGAATCAGGTTGAACAGCTCTTCGAAACACTCCACGTGATAAATGCGGTAGAAGACACAAAATGAAGCGACGTCTCTATGCAACGCCAAGTCCAGCCGTTCACAGACCACTGGGTCCCCGACAATTCGAGCTGCTCTGCGTTGCACGCGTTCAAATGGATCGAGCTGATACTGGGGTGCGCCAGACCTGAGATGACAGCAATACTCCATGTGTGGCCGGACCTGCGCTTTGTAGAGCGCTAGAATGTGGGCCGGCTTGAAGTATTGCCGTGCTCTATTGATGACGCCCAGCTTCTTCGAAGCCAATTTGGCTTTGCCCTCCAGATGGCCACGGAATTGGCAATCGCTCGAAATTTCGAGACCCAGTATTCCGATACTAGGCGAGGCTTTAAGGGAAGTGTTATCGAAGAGCGGTGATACGACAAATGGGGTTTTTTTAGTGATAAACGCGCAAACTTGAGTCTTCTGGGGGTTAAATTGGACAAGGTTCAATTTACCCCATTCCGCGACCTTCTCGAGAGAGGACTCGATAGAAGACACAAGTTTCTCCCGGCACTGGTCGACGTTTTCCCGAGAGAGACCTGCATGGCCCGTGTATACGGCATCACCAGTGCTGTCGTCTGCATAGCAATGTATGTTGGAGGTGTCCAACATATTGATATGCAGAAGAAACAGCACGGAAGATAGCACACAGCCTTGGGGCACTCCAGTGTTCACGGGCTTGGGATTCGAGCAAAAACCGTCGACAACGACTTGTATGCTGCGCCCAGTGAGGAAGCTGGAGGTCCACTTGCATAAGCTCTCGGGAAGCCCAAATGATGGAAGTTTTGAGAGGAGCGCCAAGGACAAGGGCTGACTTCCATGAGTCAGGGACTACGCCTTTGGAATAAGAGTGCCGGAATAAACGCGTTAGCACCGGCGTCAACTCAGGGGCACACGCCTTGTTTTGGTGCTTCACTTTCATGTAAGGTGACACGGAGTCCACCTTTTTTTACTCGTCCGTGTGTTTTGCTTGTTAAGTTCTGTAGAACTTACCAGGGTTAGCTGCGTCTCTAAACAAGTGCGGCAGTTCAGCGTACTGAAGATAGTATTGGATGTGCGCCATCTCATGATGTGTGGAAATAAGATCTTGCATTGTTACCTCTGTGCATTGCTTGATTCTGTAATTAAAAGGAATAAGACCGAGCAATACCATATATTCAATTTATAAGCTACATGAAAGGCCTTTGCGGCCTTAGTAGAAATTATTAGGAATAACTAGCCAATATGTCTCCATTTAATGATTTTTCCAAGTGTTTGAGTCAGGTTGCCATTTTACGACGTCAACGACGTGGTGCCGCTATGTTTCAGGTATGTTCCAACCGACTGCCGCTATATTACGCATAAGTATGTGAAAGTGTGTCGATAGATGACGTACAGCATTTGCTTACATTTGAGATTTCAGATTGTACCCTACAAAATTATTTCAGTAGGTACCTACACTTGAATCGTATCAACATATGACCTTATGAGTAAAATGACACCTAAAATAACTAGAGAGGATACAGACTTTCGTAATTAGATATAGAGTTCATGTAACCTGTAATCAATCCTGTTACAGAAGTCCCAAGCGCTGGCAGTGCATTGCACGCTACGTTGTTGCGGTCTGACAAGCATGGACCCTCGCCAGAACTCTGGAGGCACCGGCTTCAGACCCATAGAGGTGTAAAATTCTTCAGCCATCTGGAACATTCTGAAACAAAAAAGCCCCCATTTAAACAATCAGATTGTCTACTGTGATTGTTAACGGCCATAAAAACATTGTTATTTGGTTGAAAGCGTCGTGGTAGTAGTGATTTAGCATGTGATCATAATCAATCGTCATCCTGCATTTGGGGATCTTTATTTTTATTTTGAAGTGTTCACTTATTATGGGAGGGTAAGCCGCTTCGTAACGTAACACGTTACGGCGCCAGTCTGTCGGACTTCTCTTTCTCCCACGCATACGGCAGCGCTAGGCAGGCTCCTCCTCTCTCGCTCTAACCAATTGTTTTTTTTTACATTGATTATTATGAATTATTTATATAATGAAGTTGCATATTTCTTTCGATTTTATTTCGCAAGTTGATACAATACTCGCATTATTACTTGTGTATGTGAATTTTTGCTTCTACTGCTTTCGTTACTTTTTTGAAATTTTATTTATGACTCGCTGACCCGACAGACGTTGTTCTGTATATTATAATAAATAAAATAATGTTTTTATATGAATTTGTCAATAATATATCATAACATCAAAAATTACTTCGTAAAATATGCACCCTGCTGTCGTAATGAAATTGTTTCACAGCAGAACTGTCAAACCGTGCGTCAATAAATTCTCTCATAGATATTATGTATGGACACATCAAAGGAAAAACAAATTTGTTGTTTTTATTTAATTTAGCAGCATTTTCCTATTTATTCACCTTTTAAACCTTCTCTGGACTTCCAAAAATAATTCAAGACCAAAATTAGTCAAATTTCGGTCCAGCCGAGTTTCGAGTTTTAGCGAGAATAACGAACAGCAATTCATTTTTATATATATAGATTTATTAATTTTTTTTAACTTACACATGTAGGTAAGAAGAATTTTTGATACAAATTGTTTCATTATTTTGCATACTATGTATAAATATTATAATGTTTAATTAGAACGGCTTGATTATTAGAAGTTGTAAGAATAAATTTCTTACAACTTTCTCTACTTCTAGCTTGATTTTTTCGTTTGGCCTACATTTAAGTAAAAAAAGTTATTATATGAGGATAGAAACCACGTTTAGATCTAGAAACAAATAAAATATAATAAATCTATCCAACTCACCGAAGTGGGGTGAACCCTTGCCGCAGCATATCAGCTGTGACGTCCAGGTTCGGAGACTGCGGGAACGGCATCACGAGGTCCATTATCGACTTCCAGTTCTGGGACCACATGTTACCTGAAAATGTACTTCACGGATAGTTTGATGAGAGTTTCGTGAGGCTCTGATTATGGGATCCATGACTAACTACCGGAGCTCTTCAATTCTGAGGAGTAAATTAACGATAGTCAGCCGAATATTTTATCCGGATGGTTGGGTAGGTGACCCAAATAACGTCGTCGACCATAAGGTCGTTATGGTCAAGTAATTGTCGTAGTAGAATATGATAATCAAAGAATTATCCAAATGATTTGAGTTTTCTTTAGTGTTAATTCCGCCAATATTTATCTTTAAACAATTCGACACGTGTTTCGCCTCTACACGAGGCATCCTCAGGACATGCTGAGTCGCCAAAATCTGGCACGAGACTTGAGTCTCTTGTTTTGTTAATTATGGATTATGGATAGTTTGGATAATTATGGATTTCCGCAAAGTAACGCCAATAAATACTTCAATAAATTTTATTATCAATGGAACTCCTTAGCGGCTTACAGAAAAGTGCAATCTGTGGCCGAATTTGTAATTGTCTGTAATCAAATTGTAATGCACTTTCGTTCGTTGCTGCATTGTAACACGACGAAAGCGTTCCATATATTTTTGCGCTCTTTGTACAAGTCTCTCTTGAAATTGACTTCGAGGTTGATTTCCTCGGATGACTTACGCGTTTCTGCTGACTGACAACAGTGGGAGGCTCCTTTGCAAAGTTTGCCAGCTAGATTATGGGTACCACAACGGCGCCTATTTCTGCCGTGAAGCAGTAATGTGTAAGCATTACTGTGTTTCGTTCTGAAGGGGGCCGTAGCTAGTGAAATTACTGGGCAAATGAGACTCAACATCTTATGTCTCAAGGTGACGAGCGCATTTGGGTAATGGGCAGGACGTATCAATTACCATCAGCTGAATGTCCTGCTCGTCTTGTTCCTTATTTTCATAAAAAAAACTTTGTTTGTTTCATTTAATTATTTTTTTATTAAAAGCGCAAGGTAGTTTCTATTATCTACAGTCGGCTACGTCAGCTTTTGCACTCACCTAATAAATGTGCAGGTATGGGCCCGTCACTCCTGACACTCCCTCCGTACCTCTGCACCAACTTCCTCCTCACGTAGGTGAATAGCTGCTTATACAATGGAGCGACTTGGTTATATATCTCTTCCACGCTGCTTCTGAATGACGGATCGTCGTATGAAGCTCGGAACTGGTCGCCAGCGTCGCGGAAACCTTATCAAAAAATGTTTGAAGAAAACTAGATTAGTTGTTACTTGTTATTATATATGTATATATCAATCTACACACGTGTGTGTAGACACACACACACACGCCTTTTTCCCGTCGCGGTAGGCAGAGACAACAGAACGACCCTTGCTGCTATGCGTACAAACCTCACGCACTTCCTCTACATTCATTACTCTTTTCATACATGAATTCAAATTCAAATAATTTTATTCAAAATAGGACTTAAAATCACTTATTGAACGTCAACCCAAATATGGATTACAATGTGATATCGTACAATAAACATTTATAATTAAAGAGCCTGAGGGTGTTCGCTTCATTCCCAGTCCGTGGTGTCATTAAGAAAATCGTTTATGCTATAGTAACCTTTCCCACACAAACGTTTTTTAATATGCGCGCCGGATCCGGGTACTTCGGACTTTTACTTTTTTCAAAACGTCGTAGCACGCGTTTTATTAGACACAGAACATTGTCGATTTACGATAAAAAGTATACAAATTATAACAGTATTAAAAACTCATTTGATTAGTAATTGAGCAGTGATTCGTATAAGAATTAGTTGAGTAACTCCAATATTATTATAAAATTAGAAAAAAAAGATGTGCTAAAAAACAGTAAACAATAAACTTTCTCCGTTCGGCAATCACAAAAAACAGTTATTTGCTATGTTTGTACATATTGGTATTCAACCTCGATTTTAGCTGAGAGATCAGCGTTACTAACAACTATTCAAGATATCGTTACTTATATGAACTATTTAAAAAAAACTTACCAGTACTAACAGCCGCTTGATTGGCCAACTGAACATATCTCATGAACCGATTCTTCAATTTCGGCCCAGTTTTGTCCCGAAAACTCTTCCATACATAAAGCAGTTCTCTCTCTATCCTAGAATGCGCCAGAATTCTGGATATCTCTGGATCTAACTGCATATCGCAGTAGTTGGGGTATTCCGTGCTATCTTCATTCTGTTCATATTGCTGTTCGTTTGTCAACAGGTATTGATGGTTTGACTGTATTTCTGGTTGTGGATACGGTTTTGGTACATGAGGGTCAAAGGGCTTATGGATAAAAGGGCATATTTTGGCCGTGTTGTATATCTCTTTCATTTCTGTTATCAACTGTTGTAGCTGAAAAGGAAAAGCAAGATCAAAAGATAGACGAGAAAAATTGCCCTGCCCATTAATTACAATGTATGTACTCAGAATTTTTGAAATCACAAAATCTGAGCGCCATCATCAGACATGAAATGCTAAGTCACAATAGCTCAGTAATTTCAAAAGCTACGGCGGTCTTCTAAATCAATTGTGCTTGTAAACTACTGTTGGACGACATAAAAAGTCACCGCTGTGGTATCCATTTAGCCAGATCCTCTACAAAGGGGTCTCCTACAGGTGAAATCATATCCATATTTTTTTTATGGAAAAGGAGAATAAACGAGCGTCCGGGTCACCTGGAGTCAAGTGATCACCGCCGCCCACAAAATTTATCTTAGGATATGCGCGGTTCATTACCCTCCCCAGAATACGACGGGTGGCCCGAGCGAAATTGCTCGGGGAGGGATTCTCCGAATCTGCCGGACTTCCGACTAGTTAAAATCTCTTTAAGAACCGCTGACATATTCTGAGTGGAGGAGGAGGGAGTTGGACATAAACCTATGCGAAACAGCCGCATCAGGCCGCTACTTCACGCCGGTATTCTGTACGAGTGTGGTAGTTAACTCGGACGAGTCTTGCCCGTTAGGGCTGTAACAAATTTTCATTTCACATTACGTGTGTGCGCACCGTCGACATGCGTCCTAGCCCTTAGTGTTGACGTCATAAGATGGCACTGTGACTCTCCCACTTCTAAAAAACCCTTAGTCATCTTAAACGACACCCTTTAGCCTGGGACTCCCCTATTGTTTTTACGCTCCGAGGCAGCACAGGGCGACACCAACTTCACAAAAGATATCGTGTATTTTTTATATTTGTTACCACAATTAAATAATTTTATACAATTAATATGAATATTATTAATAAGTTATTTACTGGTTTGGCAAAACTCCGGTGGCTTTTTTCGCCCATATCCTTACTAGGTATTATAAAAATAAGATCTGATGATAGCGATCATGAAAAATTGAGAAAAAACTTCTAAAATTTAAATAATATACGTAAAGCGTTTTTGATATTTTAACAACAAGTCAAACGTTTGAATGCAAGTACCTAGTTAGTGCTACATCTTGTACGATGAAATTGAATAATAAAACCCAAGTACCTCAAGATATTTATCCTCTGGCAACACAGCGCGGCTGCTTCGCACAATCTTCATCAGCTGCCTTCTGGCTTGAGGGTCTGGTACTCTAGAGATGTCGTACACAGCCGCTTTCCTCCACGAGAGCCGATCGAACTTGGAGCTGAGAGACAACTCCTCGAGCATCCTGCGATGGTTGTACTCCGTTATGTTGGTGACGAACTTCCACTGGGACATCGTTACCCTGAAATTGAGGATATGTTGCATCAATATATAATAATCGTAGGTACCCGATTCCATACAAAAGTAAAACTATATGTGTCTGCATAACAAAATCTGAGGTTCTTTGACAATATATAAAACATTATCCCTAAGAACCCTTTTGCTCAGAAAAAATAATGTATTTTGATAACTTTCTAGGAGTATGTTTTAAAAACGCATACTTCATCTGATTTAGTAACTGGACACACGAGCTACGCATACCTAACAAGATTTTAATATCTGTTTGTGGTAAATTTTAGTAAAGGTAGTAATTTACCTGTAACACATCCCAGAAGCCTCCCTGTCATATTCCCGAAGGAACTGCATTGCTTCGTTTACATTTGTGTTTGAGCCCTGAAATAGAACAATTCACAATTGTCATTAGGATCTAAAATAATATTGTCACGGGTTCTCAGACTCGCAATCACATTGTATACAGGATGTCCCAAAATTCAACGATAAGGTGGATGGAATCACACTTAAAACCACTCTCAGATCGTCCCACCCCCATTGCAGAATCTCTGATAGTATATATAGATATGTTTACAGTTGCAATGTTGATATTAAATTAATTAGTTATGTAAACAACCTGTAGATGAAGCCACAACCTGAGAGTTGAACAAAGCATACAAGATTTTATGACGATACGTCACTCGAACGGTTAGCTCAGTTGGGAGAGCACTGGCACGGAACGCCAGAGGTCGTGGCTTCGAGTCCCGCATCGTTCATAATTTTTTTTTTTCAAATTTTATTTGTGTATGTAAACAATAATGATTAAGTCCTTAAAGTGTTAAATGTTAAAAAAACGGCCAATCTTTGCGGCATATCTGCTTATGCTGTTAAACATTTAATCGATTGAGTCGCCTCGGAACTAATAATATTAATATATTTGTATTGATAGTTGTGTTATTCTTGACCTAATTAAGCACGATAAGAAAACTCAATTGCTTAAATCAGGTAGTCCTTGATACCCTGATAACTTAATAACTATTCTTCCGATTCTTGATCCGTTTTAAACTTTTTAAAACTTATTTTGATCCAGTTATAGAAACACTTAGCAATACAGTAACGCTACATCCAAAACAATTTGGATTCACTCGTGGTAGGTCTATGATTTATGATGGTATCCGTTAACTAGAAAAAATTTATGATGTCACATGACACTCTTGTGGTATTTTTGTGCCTTATCCAAGGCTTTTGATTGCGTCCAGCATCAGAGATTACTCAGGAAACTATACATTACGGAATCTGTGGTCCGTACTCTGAAGTTACTACATCTGCGAATTCGAGCGAGTGTTGATATCAATAATAAATCATCACCTGTAATGAGGGTCCCACAGGGCTGAATATTAGGGCCAGATCATCTGATATCGGTTAATTTAACGAACACCAAAGCAGAAATTGCCTGCTCGTTTACCATACGTGGACAATATAAAAATATCGTGACCGAACACCAAAAAACGCGCCATTTATATATAACAGAAAATCAATTTATTGGACCAATAAACAAACTACAAACAAAATTTCCAGCTTTTGCTTCCAAATGCTTCCAAATTTGCTAGGTGTATAAGCAAGATATTTGAAGCTGTCAGATGTTCATTTATTGAAAATCTTGTAGCAGATTTAACCACGCTGAAGCGCCACGGGGATGAAAATCAACTGGTGTCGTAGAAAGATATATCGAGGACTCAATCGAAACTAAAGTAATAAATAGCAAGCGCCCATCTCTACTACAAAACAGCGTAAAATATCATAATTGACTAAATATGATCATAAAACAGAATCTGTAGCTATTATAAATACCTAAGTGATAATAAGGCAATGAAACTTTCTGTTCCCAGCAAAACAGATACAATAAACTTCCAAAATTACGAAAACGTATAATCTATACCACTTTATAAATCTGTAGTCTTTCTCTTTCTGTTTCTATCTCCTTTTATAACTTACGAACAGCTTGCATGACCGGCTTAAATCTTGATAAAATTGATATGTATGAGACAAAGTGACTGGCTATATTATAATATGATGACTAAATTCTGTCCACAACTTCGTCCGCATTACATTGTAATCACGTATCTTCGACAAATCCTAAGAATTTCGCCATGATTTTTACCCTTCTCTAGGTTTGTATTAAATTTCATGATTAGCTGTGTAGTTACGGCGTCCTATTCGATTGAGTATATAATATAAAAATAAAATCTCGAGTTTAAATTATTTCTTGTTTTTACGCAGAAATTACCACTGCAGGCGTAGATTTGACTGTGATTTGCTTTTCGTATATTGCAACGAGTAAACCATGTAAACAAAAACATAACATTTTCTCCGTGCACTATAGATGTTGATTAAATACTACCTAAACGGTTCACCAGGCTTCACTGAAGGCATTCGTGAAAGCTTAAGTATTTAAGTAGTTCTAAAGATTAAATTAGACAAAAATAACAGACAAATAGACGGGCGGATATTTTTTTTAAATTTGTATTTTTTTGTTAACCTTTCTTCACCTACAATTCGTTTTTAGAAGAAATACCCAATATACAGGCTCGTCGGCTCTACAGTTTTATTTTACATGCCGGGATAGATTTGAAGTCCACGCCAACGAAGTAGGGGGCTAGTCTTTATAAATATAATTCTTCTGTACGTTGTCAGTTGACCTCCTAAACAGCTGGACCGATTTGAATGAAATTTTTCTGTGTGTGTTCAAGTGGATTCGA
Source organism: Leptidea juvernica (assembly GCA_949711755.1). Lineage (NCBI taxonomy): Eukaryota > Metazoa > Arthropoda > Insecta > Lepidoptera > Pieridae > Leptidea > Leptidea juvernica. The sequence goes on along the minus strand of CATIXQ010000016.1, from coordinate 15,178,048 downwards.
GAATGGTTAAAACTCACAATTGAACTACCCCCTAAATGGCCAATTTTGAAGATTTTTTAAATTCTCAATGTATTGACAATCTAAAAAATATTTTTATCTGTAGTCCATATAAAATTCTCTTACGTATGTTAGTGATGTCCTAACGTCTGGACCGATTTTTTCAAATTTAACACGGTAACACACACAAACACAGGTTTGGTAAAGGACAAAATCTGTCAGGTCCACTAGTATTAATATAAATTTGTCATTTTTAAGTGTCAATATAAATATATTAGTCGCTTTTAAAAAATCTCTTATTTATTTTTCTTTACTTAGGGGGATGAAAAGTAGAGTGTGGTACTAAAGTTATTTATCCTCAAACGACGTTCATTAAATCTGTTGCTATACTTAGCTAGAATCACATGAAACGCCAGAATCCTTCGCTACACTCTGGATTCTAACAACCACTTCCGCCCTCAATACCCTTTACAAAATTTATTATTCCGTTTACTCACAATAGAACATATTGTACGATAATGAATTTGTCCTTTAAGATGAGCATGACAATACAAATTGTACACCCAAGGTTCTTGTATTTAATTTACTGTAACATATCTTACGAAATTACATGTGTAATAACATGTTTCCTGCGATTTCTTTTATATTCATTTTAAGAAGAGCTTTAGACCTATAGCCAGATAAGGTCATGAGGTAATTTGGTTAAGTTTTGTCAGTATCATATTAAATTTTATTTTTATCAAAACATTAGAATATAAATTTTAAAATTCAGAGCATTCTAAATACAAACTACTGCGATGATCCATGCACATATTATGAAGTTTGCAAGAGGTTCAGATAAATGTGGCCACACGTTTTTTTTTTTAACAACAACAGAAGTTGTATAGCTTTCTGGTTTGATTTTCAAAGTCGGCTCGGGCAAAGTATGAGCTAAAATTGCATCGATAGAGATAAGATAAAGCAGAGCGCATTAGGCATCGCCTTATAGCTCTTATAACATCTCACGGCGACGTGGTAACATGGCGATAAAGCTGATAACAACTGATTGGACACTTCTTTGACAAAATTTGGCTACTATTGTAAAGTGGATGACTAAAGAATTGACTATGGACATAATATTCAGCATACCATTAAAGGAGCATAGATGCCATCGATTGGTTTTTCTATTGCACGACATAATATTATGACACATATGCTTAAACGTGTCCACGGTGCCTTTAGCATGCAGAATCCATTCAGCCTAGTTTAAAGGGTTAAGCGCCTTCTCCAGGGAAGCATCGGCTCTAGCTGAACTCTCGACTGAACAGCCAGGTTAGATATTAATGTTGAGCCCTACTAAAATAAAAAAAAACTAAATTCGTGAGAAACTAAGAGGCAAAATAGCAAAAAGTGTTTTGATGCATCAAGATAATGCCCCGACTTTGCTATGACTGGAATTTTAATGCTCGATATTTACCCAACCTTTTTTCAACGGAACAAACTTTACAACGCCATATTTGTGCTATAGTATAGACATAGATATGACTCTGGTTACATAATTTAAGAATCTGGGTACCTACATAATGATTTTTATTCAAAATAGGATATGATATTGCTTATTTATTTACAAACTACCACCGATTCCAAAAAAGTATGCCTGAGACCTGAACAGAACGGACGTAAGAAACTCGGTGCGTTTATTTTTTTCATAAAAATATCTTTAGGTACCTTGTGTAACATCGTAAGATGAAATTAATTGGTAGGTAACACTGAAAATGTTAAGAAAATGAAAAACGGCTTAATGTAGAAAGTTGCTAATACTTTTATTGTTTTTCGAAACAAAAGCAGTGGGCCCATTCTTCCATAGAGGTCTCTTCTATTTTCGTACGCTTTCACCACATCTTCAGGACTCTTAAAGCGAATACCTCGAATTTTATCTTTAGTTCTTGGGAATAAATAAAAGTCGCAGGGCGCCAGGTCAGGACTGTATTGCGGATGACTCACTATCTCGACACCTGCCATAGTCAAATATTCAACAGTCCGTTTTGCGGAGTGCGCTGAAGTGATTGTCGTGGTGAAGGAGGATCTGGCTTCGAGGGCACTGCAGTCGATTTTTTTCCAAGACAACAGGCAAATAGCGATTGACATACCAGTCTGCAGAAACTGTCCTTCCATCTTCAGCACAACTGTCGCGAAATGACCTTTCCGACCTAAGAATGGGGCAATCATCTTTTTTCCTTGACTTCTTCGTTTCTTTACCTTAGTTGGCCGATCCTCGAAAGGCAACACACACTGAGTCTTTTGGTTTCGGGTTCGTACTCATAGCAATATACAACGAGAACCAGAAAGGGTATAACATCCCTTCAATGGTACGTTATTTGGGTCATATGCAATAGTATGGTGATGTTTAAGTTTTAATAAATAAATAAAAAAAAAAGAAAAAGACTTCCCTACGAAATAAAAATATTATTTTCCAATTTCTTTTCTTAGACAACCCTAAATTTAAAGAGACTGCCAGTTTTAGGCGGGGCCTTTGTTTATAAACAGAATGAGGTCACCTACCTATGGACTTAAACATAAACAATAATCTATGATTAAGGAGTATGCACACTACATGAAATGTGGCTTGTGTCTATGTTATTATTCATTCATTTTTTACTTCCTGTTATTGAAACAAATAAACAAAATAAGAAATTACATAACATTACACAGTTTCACGTCTGTATTCCTGAAGGGTTAGAGGTGTATTTTTTCCACCCACGTTTCACTATGTTTAATTCCCACGTAATAGGGGGCGAGCATCTACATTTCTGAACTTTGGGCTGCTAGTGAGAAATTTTCTACGAAAAACTCAATAACTGTCCCATTCCATACCCAGGCCGGGTACAAAACCCGGTCCGGGAATGGAGTACCTACATATTATTAATACGAGGATGGTCAAAGATATCCATATTTGACAAAAAAAATCCGTGAAGAACAATTTCTAGAATAATCTTTATTGGATAAAACATTTTTGAATTAAAATGTCAAGACTCATTTGCCCAGTAATCAGAACAGCTACAGTGCCATTCAGACCAAACCATAATAATGCTTACACATTTTTGCTTCACGGCAGAAAAAGGTGCCGTTGTGGTACCCATAATCTACAATTACAAATTCGGAATTATTTTCAATGTAACTTGAAGAAAACTTCAAATAATTCTGCATTGAAGTATGTGTATATGCCTTTAGAATAGACATTTACACACACACAGAGCAGTAAATATCGTGTTTCAAAGCACAATTCAAAGAGTATTAACGCCGATCTTTTCAACCTAACATATTTAAAAAAACACAAAATGTAAAAACACAGTTACAATTACACTAGTTTTTATCTTTTAAACGTGTTTTATTTAAATTTGTACCACTCGCGGAAATCAGAGAAAATAATAACACAACATAGTTTCATAATAAGATTAGAATTAAAAAAATCTTTATTGGGTAATACATAACTACAGTAAATACAAATTTAGAAGTATTTTCAATGTCAGCTAAAGCAAATGCACATACAAAATAACTTTGTCTTCATGGCAAAATGAGAACACAAATTGCTTCACAGCTGCAATGAATCGTAGGCATTTTACTATTATCTGATATTATGTCACATCTACGTTTTTCATCTGTTTAAGGTCAAAGAGAGTTCAAAATAACAGCTGATTAGGGTTGAGGGAATCATAGTTTTTGCGAAAACTTAGCACTTTAAATATTGTATTAAATTATAATCCTAATTCATTTCTGACTTCACATAGTCATTAGAGATGACCTAAGGAATGTCTGGTTCAAAGCATAGTATACCCATTTAGTTTCACCTGTATACAGCTTTCATCACCTGTGACGATGTCAAATATAGCATTTGAGTCACCACCGTTGAACTTATCTAACATTTGGCGACACCAGTCCATGCGAAGGTGTTTCAGGTTCTCTTTTCAGCTCTCTGACGCCTAAATGTTCGTGTTATATTTTTTGAACTTGACTCATACCAATGCCTAGGCTTGCCCGTATCTGCTCATAGGTCACTCTCTTATCTTCCTGTATCATGCGTCGCACAGCACTGATGTTATCTTCAGTATTCGCTGTTAAAGGACGTCCCTCACGCGAATCATCATTGAGATTGCTACGTCCACGCTTAAACTCGTTAAACAAATTGTAAATAATGTCACGAGATGGGGCTTCATTAAGAAATGCTAATCGCAGCCTATCATAGCTTTGTATTTGCGTAAGCCCACAACGAAAGTCATAATAAATCATTGACCGAATTTTTTCTCTCGTTAGGTTCATTTTCACGTGTAACAAGTCTTAGATTTGCCGCCAATTCACAAAAACAAATGACAAATGAATGCAATATACTAAATTAGATTACCAAAGAGTTTTAAAATTGAAATTCAAAAAAACTTTTCATTAGCAATGTTTCTATCTGGTTATGATATATGTTTATATCATTTTCAGTGTTACCCACGCATCACTCCATTTAAGAATGTCATTTATGTTGTAGTAACCACACTCACGTTTTTCGACTCAGCCGAGTAGTAGGTATGAAAGGTTGTAGAAAGTAGAATATCTCTCCTACTTAGACTGCTGTGAGTTCGATCGTTAACATAAAAGGTACTTATACAATATACTAGGCTAACATTCCGTCCGCAAGTCTGTCAGCAAGCTATATCTCATTAGTCACAATAGCTAAATAGCCAAAATTTGGCCAACAGTTCCCCACTTTAATAACTTGGCAGATTCTCTTGGCAGAGCGGTCGTGGTCATCACGAAGTGACATCTTTTGGGTCAGATGTGATTCGTCCCACGAGCATATGCCACTTTTCCCTGCTGGCCGACAGTCTGGTACACTCGTTCAATGCACACCCCACAGCAGACTTAATTTAGTCGGTCCATCGCATGGGCGACCTTCCTCGTCCTCAAGGCAAGACAAGGCGCTCAATGGACTTACTCTCACGCCGGGAGACGTGTCCAAAACAAACTGTGGCCTTTCTTCCGAATCCCAACACACTACAAATTAGGATATCATCCCCACCATCTGGATGTGTCCTTTACATTGCGATTTTCAAGGAACTTTCTTCCACGTACTACAAAGCTGTGACATGAGCTTCCTTGTGCGGTGTTTCCAGGACGATACGAGATGGGTACTTACAAAAAAGCACGTACACCATCATTAAACGCCGGCAACGCTCCTGTGATTCCACTGGTGTTGCAAGAGAATGTGGGTGGCGATGATCACTTAATATCAGGTGACCCGCTCGTTTGTCCTCCTCTTCCATAAAAAAAATATCTTTCAAAAGTATTTAAAACATCAACTTAGACTATGGTACGGATTTTTGCACGCAAGTTGCTTTCTATGTCACTTCTTAGTATACTGATCAAGAAAATATAATATGAAATACTTAATTAGCATAAATAATATATTATTATCTTTTGATAGATCACACTTACCATTTGATAATAATCATCAGAACACGCGAACCGTGTGTAGAAAGCAAATACAACAATGGCGCCAAACGCGACCATTTTGAAAACTTTTTAAATCATTAATTAATTAAAATCACAAAACACCAATTATTTGAACATTAAAATTATTAACATGCTTTAGTTAGTTAAAGGTTCAACAATATTTATTATAAAAAAACTATTGTATTTTAGAAGTTTTTTTTTTAATATTTGCGAGCAAAGGTAAGACAGTCTGACGGTATTTCTAATCGTCAACTGTTTCCGTTGCATTGTTTTGGCTACGGTTTGATGGTTATGGCATACTTTAGAAGGGGACCGCACGAGCCATAACATATCATAAGATATTATAATAATTGACATTGTTTACAGATAAGTCAGTAAATTGAGAGCATAATTTTAATTTCGCATGAAACTGAAGTCTTATGAAAACTCATACATACGAACGAATCGCTCATTGTAACGAAATATTATTCAAAAATACAAAACAACATAAGAAAAAAATTTATCGTACTGGCTGCCCAATAAGCAAAATACAAAAAAAATGTTTAATAACGCCATTTTGGCAATTCGGTGATACGATAATGTCTTATGTACCTACTTTCGGAAACATGAAAAAAAAAAATAAAAACTTTGTCATTCCTTTTTGAATGCACTCGCCACATTGAGAATTAAGGTTTTAAGTCTCATTAGCTTAGTAATTATTTACCTATTCCGTCAAAACGCCAAAAACATACTACACGGAGATTATGTTAGGGCGAACTTAGGACACCACTTCCTTTCTTTTTATAATAATAATATTTACACTCTTTTACACAAATTATCTTGCCACAAACTAAGCATAGGCTGTATGTACTATTTTACTTATTTATTATACAATATACTTAATGAAAACATCCATATATATAAATGTTTGGACCTACCGGGATTCGATGCTGGGACCTCTAGCTCAATAGGCAGGGTCACTAAATACTGGGTTATTATGACCTATATTTATCAGTCATGGTTTATAGCATATACCAAACCCATCAACTTATTGCATATATCAAGAAGAGCTAGGTCACTAAGATATTTTCATTTAAAACAGCGTAGAAAACACTTTATGATGAGTCGTAATATATATTATCTTCAGACAAATTTAACTCGAGCGATATCGTGTGTACCCGTTCTCAAGTAGCCATATAAATATACACCTTGTAGTATTAAACTAAAAAAAGACGTATGTAAAACGATGTGAAAGTATCAAATTTAAAAAACTCATAACGGAGTCATGTTTATTTTCAAAAGTATTTCAGAAGTTTTTCTTAATCAGAGCGCTCTTTCTACTCGATCTATCCATTGAGGATGTAGTGAGTCTTGGCTATTTCAGTAAATAAATTTTAATTTTAATGTAATTTGTCTTAAAATAAAGTTGCGGCAAATTTAAGGACCCGTTCTCGCTTGAAGCGTTTCTCTTGCTAATGGGTGGTATATTCTGACTTAAATTAATTGTGACGTAAAAAATAATTGAAACAATAAGTGATGAAAAATATTTTAATTCGATTATAATCACGACAAAATAATTTTTTTATTGCATAACATGGCGATGTATATGCTTTCATATCATGATCTCAGAAAATGTACAAAACAAATGTGCTACCAAATTCAAATGAAAAGTTAAGAAGCGTTACTGTGGTAAGGTTACTATAACAAAATGACTTCCTTAATGATATATTTTTTTTACTTTTATCATCGCGGAATTTTAACAGTGTCGCGTAGCAACGCTTCAACATACATGATGAGAGTTATCAAACTTCAAGGCATTGATAATGAAGAGTGAAAGATCGTAACATTGAATACAATCTATCAATAAACAATACAATAATTCAATCTCAGCAGGAAGTTGCTACTACTTTTGAGATATTTTTATTGACATTCCAGTTTATATCACAAGCACTCTTGTCTCCTCCACCAGTGTTGCTGAGTCACTTCTTCTGGAAAATATTAGAGAATGTCAACAAATTTTTAATTTTTCGTTTTGTTAGCCCTGGAAAAATAATATGTTTTTTTAATTCTCAATAAAGGAGCGACCGGCCTCAGTATAATAATAAATTTTATGATACTATATCATATTGTGACAAAATTTTATTTAAAAAAGAAGGCCTCTGAGTTTCGCCCGTCTTGTCTTTATATCTAAATCTTCAAACAAAAAAGTTGAATAAAAATGTTTGAATTTGAATGTAATCATAATTTATATTTTGTTTAGATCAAAGTGATATATGTATAAATAATCACTATTGTAGTAACACATACACATATCGTCTCTATTTGTTAAATACTTAAAGTTAAAAACAAATCATAGGTTTAGCCATAAGCATAGAGGAATTTATAAATATTTACTTGAACGTTTTGTTGGTTATATTGTTTAAGGCGAAGAGTAAGCAGAAAACACGCAAACATGGTGTTTTTGGACAAGTTTGTAAGTGTAGTGAAAGTATAGCATTTCGAGCTATGAACACTACTTAATCCTGTTACACATATCCTTAAGTCTTATTTGTAGGTTGCTAATGCTTGCTGTTGGTTATAGTTAACACTGTCGAGCCTTTTTGAACTACCACTTGCCATGGCGTGACGCACGTTTTTTTGGTACTTCTCTCAGAAAAGTTATTCTTATAGCTTGTACCTTTTTGTGTAGGTTCATTTATTCAGATTAGTAGTGAATAACGAGGATTGTAAGCATATAAACTAGAGATGAAACGGATATCCGGTAACTATTCGGTATCCGGCCTATCCGGCGGCCTTAATACTATCCGGCCGAATACCGGATAACTACTTACTATTCGGCCGGATAGGCATCAGGCCGAATTAAAAAAAATCTGTATAAAAAAATATATTTTTAAGTAATTATTTGCTTTATTTAGTTAGTTTTAGTATCACTTAAGAAATATAATTAGTTGTAAATTTTCAATCACACCAAATGAATGTTATAGAAAAAAAAAAAATATTTAGTACTCATACTGCACTAAAGGCAAATTATGGTGGATAAATAATAATTTCTCTGAATTGAGAGGTAGCAAGCGATTTCGCTTCTCTCAACCGAATCTAACCGAGTCTACTCGATCGTTCGCGCGCCACCTGCGCAAGTCTGTGTTTGTGTGTGCGATATACCAAACGGCTAAGTTCCGCCGGATATCCGGCGGCCGGATATTCGGCCAAAATGCTATCCGTTTCATCTCTAATATAAACTGTTTTCCACACAAGAATTTTGAAAATATTGGCTTTGTTACGTAGATGGCGGGCCGGCAGCCGTGAACTCATATCGCTCAAGGTCGCTGGCATTTAGTGTCGCCTTAAGTGTCTACATATCGGGTGAAGTTTAGCTAAAATAATTTCCAGTTTTACTTAGCTTAAAAATTATATTAAATTTATATTTTTTACACTATTTTTTAACATAAACTCAAAATTTGTGTGGAAAATTAAAAAAACAAGTTTTGGTTTTTTTATTTTTATCTTTTACAAAACTTTTTACATTTTTTTTTTCGCGCAATTTGGTGAAAATTTATGTATCTTTTTATGTCCCAAACACACTGTAATTTATTAGAAATGAAATATTTATTTTTTCACTTTATTTTGACTGAAATATCGAAAAAGTAATCTTATTTTCAATCGCCCCCCCCCCCCCTCCCCCTTTTCCACTTCCCGACCTCAGTTCACCAGTAATTTATTTTTCCTTTAATTTTATATCTTTTATATCTATAGTATCTTCCGTTTCCAATGGGTTTTCCTGCTATATTTTTTTTTCACTTTTTTCATTTTCAAAGGCTTCAGCACTGGTCTATAAGTAGATTAGGAATTTTGTAGTTGATTTGATTTTAAAACCTTATTCAAGCTGTGTGACCCTATAGGATTGCAATAAGATTTAAATGTAAGTTAATTAAGACTTTAGGTTAGAAATTATTGTAATCTGTTTGGATTGCCTAAATAAATAAATAAAACACTTTCAGTTATACACAAATAATATTATAATTTTCACTCGAGGAACGCCACGAGTCAAACTAGTTTTAATATCTATTTATCCTGTGTACGTATACATTTCGGTCATTCATCTAAACAATGAATGTTTTCAGTGCGTAACGAATCCAGTTTGCTAGTTATCTAAGTGTGTACACTTAAGTATAACTAACAACAAAACTAAACTCAATCCATAGAATATCTGACAACTAAAGACGATCTGACAGCCCGACAATGCGCAAGCAATTTGATTTGTTTCAATAATAAAATTATGAAGGAGCTAATTCCAAGTGTGGCTGTCTGCTTACGACTTGTACATCAAATTTGGTTACAGTAACAATAAATTCGCTTTCCTTTTCTATCTTGTTGTGTCTCCGTAAGAGTGTGCTGGTGCCAGAGAGAGAAACTTGTGTGTTCTATTGAGTCCTCTCGTCTCGAAATTCTCGAAATCTCGAACGATTGCCAATGCGTTGGTCACCTGGAGGGCAAAGCCAAATTGGCTTTGGCAATACTTCAAGCCGGTTGCGCTTACAAAGCGCAGGTCCGGCCACATAAGCAGTATTGCTGTCATCTCTGATCTGGCGCATCCCAGTATCATCCAGCTCGATCCATTTAACCATACACCATGCATGCGCTTACGAGAATCCCTTGGAATCCGTGGGCTTACGGTTTCTCCAGTGGTCGTTAATCGAAGCCATTTCCAAATCACGAATGAAATTCCTCCTATTGTTCGATTTCCGTACTTCAATGTTATTCAAAATTAAAAATATTTTTTTTTCTCTCACAATCACATAGTAGATACACAGTTTAGCCACAAGTCATCGGGCCCCCATATTGCAAGACACATCTACTCCACTTTCAGTATGATTATAGAAAGTAATCACAGATGATTTCTGCTTATTTCCCGTATCTTGATCAATTTCTTTGCCATGATGACGGGAAGACATCACATAGACGAAATTTCTTGGATTTTAAATGTACGAAACAATAGTGACATTTTTTGGAGGCCAAACCGTGTGAAAGTTGTCGTACCTAATAGTTTGAAACATGGTGGAATTTAAGCTTTATTTTGCACATAAAGTACCAACTTTCGTTAGTTTATTTTTCTGCAGCAATTTTCTATGCACGATGTCTAAAAACCGATTTTCGATCTTACTCAATATATAAATGATAATATGAAATTTGATGGTTCTTCGACTAGGGTAGCGATTTTCTAAAGGCCGGCAACGCTCATGTGATTCCTCTAGTGTTGCAAGAGAATGTGGGCGGCGGTGATCACTTAATATCAGGTGACGCTCGCTTGTCATCCTCTTCCATAAAAATAATTATAAATATATTATACATACCTAAATCTAGATTTTAGAACATAGCTTAAGCTGGACTTAATAAAGGCTTACTACGCGATTTTAACACATAAAGATTGAAGATGACACAGCAAAGGACAATAAATATCTATAACGTCATTTTATGCGATTTTGAAAATCCGTACTGAACGTAGTGTTTAAATCCTGCTCCGGACAATTAATATTTCAAACATGTACTAACTATGCTTAATGTTTTTCGTAGAATTGATAAAATACTGTTTTATTCTGTCGACGTTTAATTGCCATTATTTATTTATTTATTTATTAGCATCGCCAACAAAATAATCACTAACTAATAAATTATATATAATTCTAAATAAGTCTTAGTCTAAGTGTTTTTTACTTCAGGCAAGTAAAACATACATCTTTTTTGAATTTTAACAACATAAGTACTAATACTAAGATACAATATAATACAATTAAATAATAAAATACAATACAATTATAAATAAATATGAACAAAACTTACTTTACTAAATTCGGCAGACCTAAAATATTACATTAGTTACATGAATATTTTTTCTTGAGCAGCAAATTATTCCGAAGTTTATACCGAAAAGCAGAGAGCTTATCATTAAAAACGTCTATACTTCGATCAACTTTTGGAAGGCTGAAATGAAAGAAGGTTAATGATATATTAAGAAAGATAATGATAGATAGTGAAAATTGGTTTCCTTGGAGCGTCTAAAAATACGGCTTAACAAAATATGTCAATATATTATATTATTTTATACTATTTAGCATTAAATGGCCTAAGGTTCTTCTTCAATATTTATAATATCTTCTTCAATTTTTAGCTTCAAGCTTATATTAGCTTTTTCTAACAATGGCCTGGGTTATTTCAAAAATAGGTATGGTCATATTAATGTACAAGGATTTAAATAAGATTAAAAATAACTTTCTACAGAATACATGGCAGTAGAGTAGAGAGAGTAGTAGAAACCATGATTGCAGTAGAAAGTTTAATTGGATTACAAGATATTATTATTTATATTTTAAGATGTTTCAACTTACAAACTCATTTTTTTTTAAATTCTTAATACTCATGACTCAACCTACTGACAGCTGACAGATGACCGCTAAATGTATTTCTCAATTACTCGGTATATACTCACTGTATTTCGAAATCGAAATTCGAAAAACATAGCTTTTTGCTTTTTGTTATGTAGTTAAATTCTTTTATATAGCTATAACCTAGTAAAAATTAATATTTAGATTACACCTTTACTAATATGGCAGAAGGCGATACTTACTGCAGATTATGTGCTGAACCAACGCCGAGAGAACTACTAATATCGCCTCACGAAAATGTTGCGGTGTCGTCTAAAATATCAACAAAGCTAAAATGGATAAACGTTGATATATCAGCTCCTAATTATCCAAACACTATATGTTTCTCATGTTTTGATCAACTAGAAAGAACATGGTCCTTTCTTAACACCGTACAAACTGCTCAACGAAAGTTATCGTCAATTTTTAAGCTACCAAACAGCGATTCCTCATCCATTGCTGGGAAACCTGTAGATGAAAACTGGGAAGAGTATGGTGAGCTTAAAAAGGAAATTAAAGTTGAATTATTACTTGCGGACCAAACCAACAACCAAAATGGTGTTAAGTATGAACAAGAGAGTGACCAAGATTTTGAAATGGCCTTTGAAGTCCTCAGTGCCAAGTCCAGTGATAGTGACATGCCTCTGCAGGTGACAGCAAAGAAGAAGAAAGTAAAACCTAAGCTGAAAAACATTAAGAAACCTATTGAGCTTGATTTATTGACTGAGATAGGGAGTTGGGAAGATGTAAAGTGCCAATGTGCTAAATGTGACGCTGAGTGCAAGAATATAGCATCTCTACAGATACATTCAATTAAAATTCATACTAAGTGCTGTGTTTATAAATGTCTTGAATGTGACAAGGTCTTGCACACATTTAAAGGGTACGTCAAACATGTGAAAACACACAGGCCAAGATTGCAGCACTACTGTGAATATTGTAATAAATTTTTCAAACTTATATCCGAGTGTACATTGCATAAAAACAAATATCACAAAGATATATTCTTGAAAAAATGCCGTTATTGTGGTGCGGATTTTGAGACTACAGAGGAGTTATTACAACATAATTTCATGTACAATGAACCGAAAACCGATGCTCAGATGGATTTGAAATGTACGCAATGTAATAAAGAGTTTAAGTCAAAAAGTAATTTGCAGCAGCATAAGCAGCTGCATAATATGGAACGTATCAGAGACTTTTCATGTCACATTTGCGGAAAACAGTTCTTTGCTAAAGGCACTCTAATCACTCATATGTCTACGCATGACGATAAAAAGCCATTTAAGTGCCCTTACTGTCCGCTAGCGTTTAGACTTAAAGGAAACCTTAACTCTCATATCAGTAGGCACTCAGGACTCAAACCGTTTATGTGTGAGCAATGTGGCATGAGTTTCCGGGTGAAAAGACAGTTGAAATCACATTCTATAGTTCATACAGACCTAATGCCTTATGTATGTGAATACTGTAATAAAAAGTTTAGGTTTAAGACTAGATTGAATTTACATCTCCGTCAGCATACAGGTGCTAAGCCTTACAAGTGTTTGTATTGCCAAAGAGATTTTACAAATGGGTCTAATTTTAAGAAGCATATGAGAAGACGACATGGCGTTGACACATCCAAGCAGAAGTTCAATAATGTGGAGGAAGTAGAAATTAAGGATATTATAATATGTGAGGAAACAAAAGTTGGTTGATTTAAATGGAGTAAGTAATGGTCCATGTGAAACTTTCAAATGTGTATATTTACAGCAATATATTGGTACAATAATATTAACTATATTTCAGCTTTATCAGCATAATTTCATATATTATATTAATAATGTATTATGTAAGTTGGAAATCATAAGTTATTTATATACCTATCTACATAAAAGAAATAGACTGTGTCAAAGTTATACATTTTCTATTTACGACAACGTCTAATAGTTGAGCTTTAATAAGAAGTGGCAAGAAACTCATGCCAATGCTTTCATTGTTAATTAACAAATATTTTAAATACATTCTCTGTGGTCTTGCAATAAAAATCAAATATTTAAACAGAACTTGTTAGTGAAAAAAAGAATAAGTAAAATAAAACCTCATGTCTCAATTTTATTGAGTACAGTGGATGCATTAATACATACACACAGTAAAAGTGACAGGATGAAAATGACTTCCACATACTACAAAGCTGTGGAATGAACTTCCTTGTGCAGTGTTTCCGGGACAATACAACATGGGTACCTTCAAAAAAAGCGCATACACCTTCCTTAAAGGCTGGCAACGCTCCTGTGATTCTTCTGGTGTTGCAAGAGATTGTGGGTGGCGGTGATCACTTAACAACAGGTGACCCGTACGCTCGTTTGTCCCCCTATTCCATAAAAAAAAAGGATCATCCATCTACCACAAGTAGCATCCATTTACAACCACGATACAGGATCAGCCATAGCTTCTCTCAACCATATTTGTTATTGCTTGTTTTGACTTCACTCACACTGAATTTGATAATATAAGAATTTAAAAAAATTTAACTCCTTAGTCTTTTTTAGTAGCAAATTGTAATAAACCAAATTATCTATTGATATTTCCTTATTTTTATACTTAAAACAATTATGTATGGAATTTAGTTTTTTTTAAATAAAATACAGCCCAAGATTCATGACGGTAATTCATCATGAAATAGTTTTTTAATGTAAGGGAAGTACTTTTAAGTTTTTTTAATTTTTAAATTTAATAAAGAATAATAAAATGAGACACTCTTGGTCATAAAATGGAGGTCTAAGCTACATCAATAATTTTTTTGCCGATAAACATTACGGAGGTTTTCGTGTACTGGAGTATATAGAAAAATGATTTAAATATTCTTCATTTACAGTATTTTGGTTTGAGCTGATGGTAACTAACGTAAACTCAAATTTAATACGACAAAAAACATATACATATTCGGCTTGGCAATAATGTCTACAGCAGTAGAGTATATGCAATATAACATAGGCACCAAAGAGTTAAAGCACATTACAAATCACATGGCAAACTTTATGTCTTGTAGACAATCATGGACTCATGAATGGTCGTTATAATTATACAGTTGAACTGATTTTGTTTAAATCAAAATAACCTGTCTACCAATCAATTTGAATAATTTTTTATTATGATGGAAGTCTAATCAATTCTTTGCCCATAAAAGTAATGGGGATTTTTGTTGTGTTTTTTGTTCTTTTTTTTATTGTATTTTAATTTGAACTGATAGTCATTACAAATGCTTTAAATAAAATGAATGTATAAAATAAATTGATAGACAAAAATCAGTAAAAAGCATCTATAGGTATCCTTAAAGAAGAAAATGCTATTCCAAACTGCCTTATTCTTGTGTGCTGGTTAAGGTTAATAATATGTACCTAAATAAAATGCTCTAAGAAAATTCATATGTCTAGATAGAGCCTTTTGCTGATAGTCAAAGCATGACAACAGGCCAGGTTTATAACTTTAGTACGTTTTCACAGCTGCCACAGTCTATCTAGATGCTTATATCTAATTATTTATTGTGTTCACAAGCCACAATTCAGGAATATTATGGTAATAATTACTCCGACTATAAGCCAAGTTTCATTCCGACAGCATTTAGAAATTATTCAGCCTTATGATAAAACATGTGTATTTTTTTATTGATACACTCCTACACAAATCATCTTGCCCCATATTATACAATATACTTTTTTTTTAATGAAAATAAGGGACGAGACTAGCAGGACGTTCAGCTGATGCTAATTGATGCGCCCTGCCCATTACAATGCAGTGCCGCTCAGGAGTCTTGAAAAACCCCAAAAATTCTGAGCGGCACTACTACTGCGCTCGTCAACTTGATACATAAGTTGTCAAGTCTCATTGGCCCATTAACTTCTCTAGCTGCGACGCCCTTCAGACCGAAACACAGTATTACTTACACATTACTGCTTCACAGCAGAAATAGGCGCCGTTGTGGTACCCATAATCTAGCCGGCATCCTGTGCAAAGGAGCCTCCCACTGGTAAACGTACTTACTTAAATATACATAAATACAAATAAACATCCATGACTCGGAAACAAACATTCATATTCATCATATAAATGATTGCACCTACCGGGATTCGAACCCGGGACCTCTAGCTCAGTAGGCAGGGTCACTAACCACTGGGCTATAGGGGTCGTCAAATTCGTTATATGTAGAAGAAACATACAGACAGCCATTGTTTCAGTTACATAATTATAGTAGTTAAATATTGTCTATTTGAAAGCACTACAAGGTGATTTTGTATTTCCTATCTTTTAAATTTTTTGTCACATTGTCTGTCTGTTATGAACTCCTAAACTAATGAATCGATTTTAATCAAATTTTGCACACTGTGTGCAGTTTTATCCAACTTTAGAGATAAAGTGTTTTTTATTTCGATTCGCAACCCTTAATATTTTATTTCCGTATGAATAATCATATGAGATTAATGTTTGTACGTTCAGTTTGCTGTGACCTTATTTTATTACAATAAAAGGGAAAAATTAAGTAATTAATGTAACGATTGAACTTCGAACAAATTACATAATTTATACGTCTAGATAGACTATACAAATACAAATATTTTATTTTGTCTCAAAACAAAACGTATTATACAGAAGAAGAAGTTACTACAATTTTACATACTGATAATACCTACTACACAACATTATACATCACAACCATTAGGTACATACATTAAGAAGAAGTTTACATAGGTACTTAAGTTTGGTAAATACATCTAGACAAGTAGTTGTTACTGCTAGTACTTCTTAAATTCAAATATTTTTATTCAAAATAGGATTTAAAATCACTTATTGAACGTCAAAATTTACCACCCATTCAAAAGAGACTGCCTCAGACCTGAAAAGAATGGGCGCAAGAAACTCAGCGGGGTTTTTTTTAAATATAAAATATGGATTACAATGTAATATCGTACAATAAACATTTATAATTAAAGAGCCTGAGGGTGTTCGCTTTTTCTCAGTCCGTGGTGTCATTAAGAAAATCGTTTATGCTATAATAACCTTTCCCACACAAACGTTTTTAACAAATCTAAAAGACTTAAATGAAAGACTTACTAACTCGACCAAACCGAGTAGTAGGCATAACAAGTTTATGTTTGTTCCTCGTGTTAACATTATGAATGTCACAGTTTCTAGAAAATTCCTCAATGTGCTTATGAACATACAAAACATTATCAAAAATGTATTGAGAAGCAACAGTCAAAATGTTTATTTCTTTAAATTTTTCTCTTAATGATTCTTTAGGACCTAGGTTATAAAACGCGCGAATAACCCTCTTCTACAGCACAAAGATAGTATTAATATCGGCCGCACTGCCCCATAACAATATACCATAGGACATAATACTACGAAAGTATAAACTAGGTACATACAGATAGTAGGTTTATATAAAACAGACATAAAAGCTTGTGCCTTTTTCCACAAAATAGCTATTTTTCTCGAGATTAGGTAAGTATGTAGTTTTCATTATGACAACAATCTACTAGTAAATAGCTGAGCTCTAACTCTTACTAAGTTTCCCTGTGTCTAGGATATTAGTACTCCCCGTGTATCGGTCGGTGATTGCATAGTTCAAGAATGTGTAGGTTTGACTATTATAATGCACAATATGAGTAGTAGTTTAAAAATTTAGAGAAGGAAAAACAAATAAATAAAATAATATAGTATTCCATGTAAGTAGGTAAAATATGATTTAAAGGTATGAGTAGTAATGAGTAAATATGTAGGTAGGTAATTATACCATCAGATAATTATCTGCATACTAGTGAAGGCTTATAAGTGTATATTTCATTGTTATATATTTATTATATTATTTTACTATGACAGCTTTGAAAACGTTGAAAAAAAACGTGTTCAGAACTAACCTCTATTTTGAGCAATTCACAAACACAAAATGTCATACAAATCGCGAGTGTAAGACGTAGCTTGTTACGCACAACTAATATTCCTGGCCTGTTTTTATCGGTTGTCTAACAACAGCAAGAGACTATAAAGTATAAATTACCTATCTAAGAATTTCGCAATCTACAATTTTTTTTTGTATATCTGCATTTGTTAAGGTGAAGTGAAGTGCACTCACTGGTCACTAGTACAATTATAAAATAATCAGTTCAGGATCAAGGACTAGTAAAAAAATAAGGACTCCGTGTCACCTTACATAACAGTGTAGCACCAAAACAAGCCGATTAACGTGTAAATACACAACCCCACGCACACACTTACACTACTCCAGGCCGATAGGCGGCCATTATGAGAATTGTCATCGTCTGACAGATCAGTTTGCGTCGCAATAAAATATTTTAAAAATGCCGTCGTGCGTTGTGAGAAAGTATAAAAACAATACTATAAAAGTATGTAATACTATAAAAGTATTTGTGGATATATGATTATTTAAAGGAGAAAAAATTGTGTAACTGGTATACCCCGTAACCGCACACACACTAGCATAACGGTGCTTCGCTTGCTAATATCACGGCGCGGAGTCCTACTTTTTTTACTAGCCCGTGTTAAGGATCTATGAAATGTGATTAATAGAAAAATTAATAATTAAAAACTTTAGTAGGTAAGTAGAAATATTTTATGTTAGAATATTCTATTTTTTTAATGAAACCAATTTTTAATTTATCTCCTTGTGTTTAGTAATGTACCAATTCATCAATAATAATATATTATGTTTAATAAAGTATTATGTCTTTAAAAATGTAAAATTGTATTTAGATGATTTTCAATTAAAATTATATTATAATTTGTCAATTATAATTAATATAAAGCCGGTATATTGTTACTAATTATTTTAATTTAATAATAATACCTACTTCTTGTTTTCTATATATTATGTTATATTTTTTATTTTGTTCAGACTGGATTAAATATTTGCAGACTTACATCAATTATTATGTTAAATAGTTTAAAAAATGGTTAGTGAACAATAACTACAAAATACGAATATAAAAATATCGTTTATACACATTGAACTTTTATGTAACCGAGACCAAAAATAGTTTCTAGAACTTATGTTTGTGTGTGCTAATTTCAGAAACAGCTCAACCGATTTTAATGTGATCTTCAGTGTTAAACTTTTTACAATCGGTTGTCAAAACAAAAAGCAAGATAATAAGCTTATAATATTAAATTATTATTAAAATTATTTATTTCAACCAAAAAAGGATCATAATACCTTTTACTTACGTAAGACTTATCTGAGTTTAAGCTTAGCATAATTTTTGATTACGTTTTTATAGCCAATTAACATCTGAAATTAATTCCAGAAAAACGTTCCAAACCACAATCTAGTCGAAATTGAGTTAAGAACACAAAACTGGTCACGTGATTCATATTAACCTTTCAAGTACCGAACCGATTCCGATAAGCGCATCATTAGCTGATGAACGTAACATATTAGTAAAAGCAATTTACATCGTCAAAATAATGCACCAGAGTTATTAATTAACAGACTTTAAGGAATTTAAGTCATTATTCTAATTAAACCTGATAGCTCTGTTTTACCGTAGGGTTCCTTACTTCGAAAGAAAAAAAACTGAACTCTTAACGGACTGACAAAAAATGGCAGCCTAAGAGACCCCGCAAACTGCAGACTTTTGATCGGCCGATAGTTTGGTTGGTTTCATAACCAGTATGAAGATGTATGAGAGTGCGCACATTATAACGATTCGGTATTGGCCCACAAAAAAGTTTGATGGGCTACACGATTGCCTTCAAACTAAACCGTCAGCAAACTATCGGCCGACTGTTAAATCAGTACAGCGCTCTTCTAGGCGCGCACACCACCGATTGTTTAGTCGGCCAGACTCATCAATAGCCGATTTAAAGCTAATAGCGAATCGTCCCTAAGACTGTCGGCCGATAGTTGTCTAGTGTGCGCACTCATCACAGACCCAACTGTTACGTCGGGCCAGTGTGCGCTCTTAACAGCCGAACTCAACCAAACTATCGGCCTAACGAAAGTCTGCAGTTTGCGGGGTCTCTAAAACATAATAAATTGTTTTACTTTAACTCTTTAAATGACACAAATAATTATTATTATTAAGTTAACAGACCAATACAAAGGCCAAATTTGCGTTTTATTATACTTACTCAGCAAAGTTATACGTGAGTATAGACTAAGTACGCTCTATACATAGAGATCTCAGGCCAAGTGTTAGTTCAAGATATCTTAAAATTCAAGCCTTCCTAACCTAGGACAGGACCGATTCCCAGTACATGTATCATACAGACTGGTACTGACAATCAAACTTGTGCGAAAATGCCCTCAGATAACCATTGAGGCTAGCCCGGACCCTGCGCAACAGGATTGTGCACCGCTTGCGCGTAGTCGCGTAAAAAACAATCTAAGTACACCCGCCTCAGAAAAGATACCCGACTCGCTGAACAGGCATCAAAGGTATTAAGTAATTATTTTCTCAAAAATGATTCCTTTAGAATTCTGTTTGATGTTATTTCTAACACAACCATCCCTTCGGAAACAAATGGCGCTATGAGAGATAAGAAGCGACGCAAGAAACTCTCCCATCATTCTTTTTTTGCGCTATATTTAATAAAATCCACAATTTTATACTGTGATTGATATTGCTTTAAAAAATAATCAGCTTTGCAGTAGTAGGATTTACTACAGAGCAATTTTTTAATAAAACATTTAATTTTATTTATAGATCATTCCTGAAAGCTGACTGGGACTTTACTATTATCGTATTATATAGTATCGGGGCAGCCCTAATGACATTCTGAACGTAACGTCATTTGTAAGTCGAAGTCGTGTCTAAAGAGTTTTAAAGAAACAGGTGGAAATCTGGTGATGAAAGGAATGGTTAAAGCATATCCCTGCTATATGGCAGATGTAGTTACACCTCCCAGCCAACCTTTACCAGTGGTAGTCTCCTTTGCACAGGGTGCCGGCTAGATTATGGGTACCACAATGGCGCCTATTTCTGCCGTGAAGCAGTAATGTGTAAGCATTACTGTGTTTCGGTCTGAAGGGCGACGTAGCTAGCGAAATTACTGGGCAAATGAGATTTAACATCTTCTGTCTTAAGGTGACGAGGGCAATTGTAGTACAGCTCAGAATTTTTGGCAGGGTGTATCAATTACCATCATCTGAACGCCCTGCTCGTCTCGTCCCACATTTTCATAAAAAATTTTTGGCGAGGTGGTAAACATTTGTGGGTAGGGTTACCATCCATCCGGATTAATCCGGACATGTCCTTGTCCTATACGGCTTTACAAATAAAATTGGTATTACATTATACCTGAGAATAAACCAAGAATATGCAAAATGTTGACTATATCGCTGACAACACTGTCAATACAATGATAATTGTGAAGTCTTCCGAATGTCAAGCAGCCATGCAAATAAACGCGGGCAATGTTATACGTCCGAATAAAGCAATCCTAAGCAAAATGTCTATTTGTAATCATTTTGCATATTCTTGGTTTATTAATAGGTGTAACTTAACACCAAGTTTATTTGTAAGGCCGTTAGACTCTAGTCTGGATTTTTTCTGCCTCTCTAACTTCTACGGTTTTCATTTTCAGATGGAGTATAGTACTAAAACCATATTAACTGATATCAAATAAGTCTTTAATCTTTATGAGAAACGATATTTGAACGAGACCATCTTAAAAGTCAGGCCTTATCGAAATGTGATGACTTTTCAAATTAGTAAATAGTACCTAACCCTATGTGAGGTGTATTATTTATTATCATGATGAAACCACACCCCTTCTATTGACCACTTTCTCTTATCTTCTTGCTTTAATATCTTCAGTTGTTGGTGGTATACCAATATATCCGAATCGATGGTTCTATTTGGTGGTAAAGGCGCAAAATGGAAAGGCATAAAAATCAAATCACGAAAATGACACTAATGAATGTCAAAAAGATATTTTTTCTTATTGAATCTACCGCTACTCCGTAAAGGGTTGAGCTAAAGAGAAGAAGAAGCAAGAAACTCATTGCCACTCTTTTATATCAAGATTTATATTTTCATCGATTTACAAATCATTTCAATTACAATATAGGTAATATGTAATGTGTCTCAAACGTCAAATAGTCAGGGCCTTACACGAGTAAGTCAAAAAAGTAAATGTAAATTAATATAAAAGTTATTGAGTACAGTAGCTGCATCATCCACACACACCGTAAATACATAAAGGTATTCTGTGAGCATTTTATAAGCGATTATAAATAAAAATATATATAATAATAACATAATACAAATAACTGAACAATGCCCTTTCAATCCCACCATATGCACAGCATTAAATCATTTTTAAACGTCTAGATATAGATACACTGTGACAGCTATGAAAACGTGGAAAAAAATTGACGTTGACAGTTTACTTCTAATGCACGCACACTAACACAAAATGTCATACAAACCGCGAGTGCAAGACGTAGCTTGTCACGCACACTAAAAGTAATAAACCCGGCTTGTTTTTATCGGTTGCCTAGCAGCAGGCTTTATCTTAACGTATAAATTAACTTAGTGCACAGCATCACCTTATTATAATATATATTTACTTTCCTATTGTGTCCTTAAAATTTTCAAGAATAACATGTGTTTGTATGTTTTTGTTGGTATGTATATAATTGTAAATATACGATATTTGATTAGTCTTGTTTCATTTGTTAAAGGATATTATGATTTCTAAGTCTTTTTCATTTAGAAAAAGACCACCATTGGGAGGCTCCTTTGCACAGTATTCCGGCTAGATTATGGGTACCACATCAGCGCCTTTTTCTGCCGTGAAGCAGTAATGTGTAAGCATTATTGTGTTTCGGTCTGAATGGCGCCGTAGCTAGTGTAGTTTTTCAAGAAACCGGAGCGGCACTGCATTTAATGGCGTATTAATTACAATCAGCTGAACGTCCTGCTCGTCTCGTCCCTTATTGTCATAAAAAAAGAGTTGTGTAGGTATCTACTATCGTCAAAATCAAAAGTAACTGTTAAATAAACAAATACACTTATATATTTATAAAAAAAAAATACTGAGCCTTTTCAATTTTTTTTTTAAAAACATTAAATAATTATAACGGTTAGTTATTGTTAACGCCACAAGTTAGGATATCAACCCCACCTCTGGATGTGTGGCGGTCGTCCACAGTGCGGTTTTCAAGGAGCTTTCTTCCACATAGGTACTACAAAGCTGTGGAATGAGCTTCCTAGTGCGGTGTTTCCGGGACGATACGACATGGGTACCTTAAAAAAAAGCGCGTACACCTTTCTTAAAAGCTGGCAACGCTCTTGTGATTCCTCTGGTGTTGCAAGAGAATGTGGGTGGCGGTGATCGTTTAACACCAGATGACCCGTACAATCGTTTGTCCTCCTACTCGTATTCCATAAAAAAAAAACGGTTAAAATTGTTACAATTGATTTTTTTCTGACGGTATTATTGCGTTACGTAACGAAGCGGTTTACCCGTTTTATGAGAGGGTTCTCATAAGAAGATATAAAAAAATGGCATGACTGCGAGGGCAAGATCCTTCGTTGCTAACTGCTGACATTAATTAGTTATATAATCGTGGCACATGTGATTTTTGTATGGTGGCCATTTTGAATTCCGCCATGTTGGTTTTTATCGTTACAGTAGCATTTGTCATCTGTTAACTATTACTTTCTTAGACACTTGGTATTATGGTTTCCGTTTGATACTCTTTAGGCTAGGAACCTATAGATTTTTTTTCGGGTCGCATGAATCCTTAGATTGTTGCACATCGTAAGCTTTTATTATAATTTATGTGCTCACTTTACCGCATCTTGAAACAGTCTTAAAGTAAGTAACAGCATAGACACGGCAAGTCACGAACGATAACAGATCTTGGCACGGTTTCAGTGAAAATGTCGGATTATCTTGGAATCACAGCTACGATAAGAATTTAGACGATCATTCTGGGTCCTTGGAACTAGTTAGAAGGAGTCCTATGCGGAAGTTATGGATATGTAATAATAAACTTTTTTTAACAGCTGGTTTTTATGAGGAGCTTGTGTGTGAAGGTTGGCCCTGTATTATAATAAAACCAGGACCGTAGGCCTGGATTTCAGGATCAGAATTTCTTAAACATTACACAAGTGTAGTGTGTGTGTCTGAGTGTATGTATATAATACCTACTCTTGGTTATCTATCAGTGTCGGAAGTTTTCGGTTGAGGTATAGTCCAAAGCAACTATAGAGTTATAGATCTATATGTATATTTATAATGTTTTTATAGGTTCGTGATGTTAAAATGCTTTTGAGATGGGTTATAAAGATTTTATAATTATTTTTTGTCTTACCTATGTTATTCCTAAGGTATTGTATAGTAGGTAAACAAAAATACCGTTACAAAAAAGGTGAAACATAGAACAAATAATTGTTAGAACTTAAAAACTTTTTTATTTGTTGAATTCAAATTTGGAACTTGTTTAGTAGGTTAGATAGAAACTTCGCCTTTCAGATATTTTTCAATCCTGACAATCACTTCCCGCCATTTCAGATATTTTATCGAACATTATAATAAATCATAATAATGGGGTGTTACGGCTTCATTTTTCTTGATCGACGGAACATAAAGTACAAAAATATTCTCCATAACCTAATAATAAAGTGTTTGCTCATCGCTCTCACGAATCTTCACAAGTGATCGGAAAAGTTTAACGTCAAAATGTACAGTCATGGTCATCATGAAACAATCAGACATGAAAAGTATAGTTCCTTGAAAAAAACAAAACATGTTGTGAAACATATCTCCCAAAGGGCAAAAAGGTTTTACCCTGGAAGTGGGTATTTAAAACAAAAACTAATAACAGAGAGAAAGCAAGGCAAGGTAATATAGGGCTTTGCCCAAACAAGAGATGCTGACTATGAAAAACTTACTCACCAGTTTTCAGATATATAATATGTAATCTACAACTGGAGATCAAATGGATGCAGTGCCAGTACTTGTTCAATCGATAACTAAATCCACACAGCCAAAATATAAAGATCTTGCTACTTATTCGTGAAGTCAAATAATTATTAATGTATATTTATACAAACAAAACAAATCTTATAACTATATTTACAATACTATGATTACATTCAAATAAAACTATCATTACCGGGAAGCGTAAGCTGCTCCGTTCTATTGTGTATAAAAATTAAATGCAGTTTTACCAATGTATTGCTAGAGATCTAACTTAAAGTATAGACACCGTTTTATTGCAGGAAAATTCCTTAATCCTGGTATTTCCCATTTTACTGTCAACTGTCTCTAGAAAAATAAAAATATAGATACTTAATGCTCAATTTCACGCGTAGGTAGAAAGACATGGGCAAAAACTAGTACCTAATATTGATGATCTTTTGACACTGGTCGGGAATCCTCATTGGCCAAGCTCCATTCTGTATCTAATATGTCTGCGGTATCTTCAGACGAATCTAGAATACAAAGTTGTTCCTTCTTAATGTCGTTGAACTTCGTTTTACATAATATCTAAGTTTTGGAATGTAGACGGATTTATGTTTATAGCTATCTTTTACCGCAGTAGAAATGTTTACTAAAATATTAGTTATGTTATAAAATAAGTGAATTAAAAAGGAAAACATTAAATATCTATCTCCTTCATTAGATGGGACCGAAAAATGTCTTTTAAACGATAAATACCCACAACACCTCTGTGAAATGAATTCTCTTCATCTCTTCTGCGATTATGGCCCACTAATTCATAAGCGTAACACCATCCTAGACGACTACACCCTGCTCCTAGGTGATGTTTGTAATACTCGCGTTAAGAAGATACCTACTGCGGTTCGAAAATGCGGCAGGGCTTGTCGACGAGCTATAAGTATGAGTGGCGAACTTAATTAATACTTCAATTTTTGACGCGGTGTTACTAGGACTCAGTAGAACTAGATAAATAGCCACCCTCTCCAAATCATAATAATATGGCAACTTTGTATTAGGGCTCTCATTGGTTACAACACTCTACCTAGGTACAGGGCCTTTCAACATGCGCAATTCCGTACACATAACATATTATTATTGTGATTTGATAAGACCAAGTTAACTTGGATTCGGAGAAGTTGGGCGTCATAAATAGAGCAATACTTCAAGTCAGCTTACATTCTTGCGGTCAACAAAGCGGGTTCGGCCACATATGGAGTTTTTTTTTTTTTATGACATAGGAGGACAAACGAGCGTACGGGTCACCTGGTGTTAAGTGATCACCGCCGCCCACATTCTCTTGCAACACCAGAGGAATCACAAGAGCGTTGCCGGCCTTTAAGGAAGGTGTACGCGCTTTTTTTTGAAGGTACCCATGTCGTATTGTCCCGGAAACACCGCACAAGGAAGCTCATTCCATAGCTTTGTAGTACGAGGGAGAAAGCTCCTTGAAAACCGCACTGTGGAGGACCGCCACACATCCAGATGGTGGGGATGAAATCCTAACTTGTGGCGTGTCGTGCGAAGGTGGATTCGGCGGCCCCGTGATAAATGCGGTAGAAGACACACAATGAAGCGACGTCTCTACGCAACGCCAAGAGATCCAGCCGTTCACAGAGCACTGAGTCCCCGACACTTCGAGCTGCTCTACGTTGCACGCGAAACTTGTGTCTTCTATCGAGTCCTCTCTCGAGAAGGTCGCGGAATGGGGTAAATTGAACCTTGTCCAATTTAACCCCCAGAAGACTCAAGTTTGCGCGTTTACCACTAAAAAAACCCCATTTGTCGTATCACCGCTCTTCGAGAACACTTCTCTTAAAGCCGCGCCTAGTATCGGAATACTGGGTCTCTAAATCTCGAGCGATTGCCAATTCCGTGGCCATCTGGAGGGCAAAGTCAAATTGGCTTCGAAGAACGCTGGGCGTCATCAATAGAGCACGGCAATACTTCAAGCCGGCCCACATTCTAGAGCTCTACAAAGCGCAGGTCCGGCCACACATGGAGTATTGCTGTCATCTCTGTTCTGGTGCGCCCCAGGATCAGCTCGAGCCATTTGACCGCGTGCAACGTAGGGCAACCAAAGCTCTGTGAACGGCTCGATCACGTGGCGTTACGTAGAATTGTCATTTCATTGTGTGTCTTCTACCGCGTCTATCACTAGGAGTTTTCCGAAGAGCTGTTCGAACTGATTCCTGCCGCTGAATTCCACCTTCGCATGACACGCTACAAATTAGAATATCATCCCCACCATTTGGATGTGTGGCGTTCCTCCACAGTTCAAAGCTGTAGAATAAGCTTCCTTGTTCAGTGTTGCCAAGACGAAACGACATGAGTAGGTACTTACAAGAAAAGCGCGTACACCTTCTTAAAGGCCGGCAACACTCCTGTGATTTCTCTGGTGTGAATGTAGACCGCGGTGATCACATAACATCAGATGATCCTTACACTAGTTAGTCCACCTATTCCATAAAAAAAGATCATATAATATGACTTTAATATGATAATGTATCAGACAGTTAGACAATAGTTATTTATATAACTATTGATTTAATGATTCCGCTATACAAACTCAATCTCATAGTAAAAAACTTACTTGATATTCTTTCATCGTTTCTAAACTTCGACTTCTATTCTCACGGTCCCGTAGTTTTTGGCCTTGGATTCTAATGGAGTCGCCAATGGCATAAAATTATATATTTTATTATATTCACTGTCTTAGCTCGGTTTGGTTTAAAATGTAATAAATTTGTTTCTTATGTTGGCTCGATACCTGTGATATTAATTACGATATTGTTTACGTCGACTACCATTACTAAAATTTATTTTAAATGGTTTTTTTTTGGATAGTAGTGTGTTTGTTTTCTCTTTCACTGGAAGTAACAACACGCTGGAAATCTTTGGGGCAATGTAGACGGAAATGTAATATGCGCTGTCTATCCCTTAAACAAGCACATATTTAGCTTGGGTGCTATATGTACCTCTTTATATGTGAGACACATATAAGCAGTCGAAAAAACGACAAAACATGCTTACAGAGTGCAGGAGTATGACTGTGCATCGGGCACAAATCTACAAATCTTCAGTGTCGCTTACAGGTGCCTGTAGCTGCTACAGTTATCGGGAAGCAACACTGGACTACACTGAGTGTAGCAGACCGGAAAGGTAATATTTTAGTGAAGCGGCCTTGGCTGATTAGAGTAAGAAGATAGACAAGGACGAAGAAGGAAGGCTGGGTGCGTAAAAATCCCAGTCAAACTAACTAGCTACACGCAGACTTATTTATTTTTTTATTCATGTATAGGAAACAAACAGTAATATGATATATATGCCGCCTTCTTAATTCAGCTGAAATGTGCAATTCTCGCTTCATATTAATGAAATATTGTACTAAAACTTACTAACAAAGATAAATCTACTGTAACGAATCAGTCATCCATATTTCAATAGGCAGATGGTTTACAACACAGACAGTTTGCAGTCTGCAAATTTTCAATCAAAATATTGATAAACATAACATAGGGATTTTTAATGTAACATTAAATCGTGTCGTGGATGTACCAGTCGGATTTGAAATATTATTTATCTACACCCATGCTTTAAATACTCTATTAAAGATTCTAAAACAGTTAGCTTATTGCCAACATTAAAACACCCAATGTCCTAAGAGGCTTTATGCCGCGGAGAATTCATTTACATTTTTGTACTAAATACAACATGTGTCCCAATTAAGACGTAAAACCATTTATTATTTATAATTCACAATAATTTGTTATAAAATAAATGCATTTTATCACTAGAATTATAATTTTTAAATAGGCTGTATCAATCACTTCACATTTGGCACGTGCAAAAAAAAACTTGCGCGCCATTTTCTTTTTGTATTGTTTTATTTATACAGTATTGTTTGGTTTTTTTCTTCGCAAGTGTGTTGAAAGATTGTGTATGAAACTTGTGAGCAACTTGCTCACTAGACACTCGGCTGATTTAAGTCCTCGCCTACAGCTCGGGCTGCAGCCCGCAGCCTCGTGTGTAAAAAATAGTATATCTAATATATATTCAAATTCAAATTCAAATATTTTTATTCAAAATAGGATTCAAAATCACTTATTGAACGTCAAAATCTACCACTCATTCAAAATATATAAAATTCTCGTGTCATGGTGTTAAACTTTGAACTTCTCCGGAACGGCTTGACCGATTCTCATGAAACTTTGAGTGCATATTGGGTAGGTCTGAGAATCTAACAACATCTATTTTTCATCCCCCTAAATGTTAAGAGTGGTCCACACGATTTTTTTTTAATTTTTTTGAATTTTTTTTTTAAATTTGTTTGATTATGAAGCATTCAAAAATACATACAACTTTAAATTTTCATCTACGTTCAACAGTTACTTTTGTATCGCGATTTTAATATCGGCAATAGAACGTTTGCTGGGTCAG
This sequence comes from Leptidea juvernica, assembly GCA_949711755.1. Lineage (NCBI taxonomy): Eukaryota > Metazoa > Arthropoda > Insecta > Lepidoptera > Pieridae > Leptidea > Leptidea juvernica. Next base: position 15,148,784 of record CATIXQ010000016.1, on the reverse strand, counting down.
TCATGATATAATAATATACTATTTTGTACATGATGGTCAAATTCGTTATGAAGGTTAGATTATCAATAATTATCGTTAGACTAAATAAAAAGCACTATTAAGCTTCTTTTACCCCATGCTAAGTTTATAATACATACCTACATATTATTTAAGTACCAAAATTAAGTAAGACCTTTTGTAGTTTTGAGTAATGTTCTTGATACCAATACTCATCTTTTGTAAATAAATCACAATACAGGATATAAAAATAATTGAAAAACCCTGTTCGCACGACAATAATCTATCAGTGTAATAAATTGAGTGAAGTAACCTAAAAATTAAAATAAAGGCCGCTCTTTGTATCTCTGTGATTTTGAATTGTAGATTGGTAACTTTGATGTTCCAATAACTTTTTCGCAATGCTGTAGAGTGTAGTGTATTGTTCACCTCATATAAATTATTCTCTAGCATTCTATCATGTTGTTGTGTTGAATCTGGCTTTAATATATGATACACATTAACCCCATAAAGACACATAAACCATAGATAGGGTTGGTATCATAGATAGAGATATAATTATTTCACGTGAATAACCAAAAAGGTAGTAAAATCATGGTTTACAGTTCAGTGAAGTTGTTGCTACATATCTAGTATCCATATTCAATGTTAAATTATGCTAATATATATAGCTAATGAGTCATAGATATGTTACGTGTGTGAGGGCTGTTGGTATTGCGCAGGGTGGATTTTAAGATATTTTTGATACGTCACATAATGTCCGTTCTGAATAAACTTAGACAGAAGAAGCAGCAATGCTCGTTAATGCACTATCACACCCTATTACACACACACACACACACACTAACACACACACACACACACGCACAAACACAAACCCCCACACACACACGACCACACCCAATCACACAAACACACACACACACACACACACACACACACACACACACACACACACTCAATTTTATATTTAGACAGTATTTATATTTTATTTTATCTGATTTTAATAATTTGATTTGACTATGTAGGTAATTATGTCTGGTATCGAGAAGTCACTGAGAGCTGAAACACAGTTCATACTAGTTTCGTTGTCTTTGCTGCCTCTATTGTATGTAAATCTACCTATATATATAAAAGAGAATGTATGTTTGTATGTTCCCTAATAACTCCTAAACTATTCGACCGATCTCAATGAAACGAATCTTTTGTAATAGATTCGTTGAAGCTCAAGGAAGGTTTACATATATAATTTATATGGTAAAACAACGTTTGCCAGGTCAGCTAGTAATTTATAATATAATTTAGAAAATTTTTTAACTTGTAATACTATTATTAATTATTGTAGTTTTTGGGAAATAAATTTAAAGTTATTATTATACATAAATAAACACATATCATTTGCAGTCTGATAGCGGAACGGCAAAAGTGTGCTTAAAGGCAATATAAGCACACTTTACTAGTTAGTTGTGTGTGAACTGTGACTTACTGAATCAAACCTGAACCAAATGAAGATTTTACATTGCTTCTTATTCACCAAGGTTATTTTAAACAACTGGAATAAAATGCGGCAATGTAATAATAATAATTAAATGTAATAAATATTTCGGTCATTTAAATTAGATTATATATTAGTATGTACATACAAATAAATAATAAGAAATTCACTTATGTAATTCTTAAGTTAAAGGAATTAATCAAGCACAAATTAAAAGCATAAAATTAATATTTTTGGGTAGATACTTTTAATCATTGAAACAGACAATATCATAAATAATTAAAAACATAAAATATCCATAGTAAGTACTTCAATAGACTACACAATACTTTTAAAGTAAAATGTTTTCTAAACTTGTCATACCTAATGTGAAGCCATATTCAGTTATCTTATTCTGTGACGCGCGATCCGGTTCTGTTCACTTTGTTCGTGCTGTCATATTTCATTTATTGTTCGAGTGGTTTGTGACTAATTGTAATTGTGACTACTCACCGATTCTCATATTATTAGTGTGTTGTTATATTTTGTTGTACTATTAGATATTAGTGAATCTTTCTTTTGTTACTTTTCGTACTCGTTTGCTTTGTACGTAAATTACTTTTTACTTTTAAGATAATTTAAGTTTTCTCAATAAGTGAATTGTTAATTCTTTTGAGAAATAAAGATTCTTAAACCATAATGTATAAATACAGTCGAAGCTTATTATGTTGTAATTTGTGGACGTAATTCGAACGTCATTGGCTCTGATAGCTTTGAAATAAATATTACATTCATATGCCAAATCAAATGACAAAAAACAATGAGTAAACAATTGACAAAACTCTAAAAACAGTGTGAAATAAATAGCATGAATTCGAGCTGTTTTATTACGAATTAATACAAAATAATGAAAATGTGTTAGTGTCGTAAAACACTGGAACAAAGTTATTTTCGTTTTATATTATTATTGACAAACGTATTATATCATTGATTTACAAATACAAATAAATTATTAAATCAAGTTAATTATTTAATAACTACAAATAACTGCGAATTTATTGGTTGCCTTCAACCAATAAGCGCGCACCTATGACTCGGCACAGCCAATAGCATACGCGCTATGGATAACCATTTACACTGCATCTACACTATAGAAAGCACGACGTAACTTACATTTTCTTTTTGACTAGCCCCATCCGCCAAGCCCGCACCGAGCGATGAGGAATTTTGATTTGAAGAATATTCACAATTACAATTTTTTTTTTAATAAAAATAAGAGACGAGACGAGCAGGACGTTCAGCTGATGGTAATTGATATGCCCTGCCCATTACAATGCAGTTCTCAACGCTCGTCACCTCGAGACATGAGATGTTAAGTCTCATTTGCCCAGTAATTTCACTAGCTACGGCGCCCTTGGGACCGAAACACAGTAATGCTTAGTCATTACTGCTTCACGGCAGAAATAGACGCCGTTGTGGTACCCATAATCTAGCCGGCATCCTGTGCAGAGGAGCCTCCCACTGGTACAATAGTGATAAAGCACAAACAAGCATACGCACGGGCCACCTTTTGGTTGTGATCACCGTGGCCCATTGTTATAACACCAGAGGAACACAAGACCGTTGCCGACCTTATAAAGCGACGAATACATAATATGAATTAGATAGCTGAAAACACGTTGGTACGTGGCGGACGAGGATCGAACCAGGGGCACCTAGGTGAGAGTCATCGGTTCTACATATAGTGCCACCAACTTTAAGTTTTTCCGCAATAAAGTGTTAATAAAAATTTACACGTGACTGTACCAAGTAAACTCTAATGTGCCAGGACCGACTGCGTCAGTGCCATATAGTGCCTTATATTCTAAGGAGTGATTTTGGCTTCTTTGATTTCAGGCAATTAATTAAAGTTTCCCACAAGTAAAAAATATAACAATTCTGTGTAGGGATGCTAGTCTTTTTCTTAAAACTATTTAAAGAGTGATAAAAAAAGTCCATCGCGGAGCAGCTTGAATTGTCGGGAACCCAGTGCTCTGTGAACTAATAATGGGCGGGGGTATCGTCAGTGAATCAATATAGATATTGACTGACGCAATCCCTACTCCCAGCGTTTGTCCGACACTGGGTTTGGCGAATGGTCTAGGGGAGTTCCATTAAAGTGACCCCCTAAACAAGGCCAGTGGACTATCCTTCACGAGGTTGCCTCCCGTTTTTGGCCAATTACCTTTGTAGAGTCACAAATATTTACAGCAATTGGCTAGACAAAAACCTCTGGCCGCCCCTCAACCTTTACCCACTCCTAATCCCTTCCTCCCTCCCTTCCTCCTTCACTTCACCTCATGTGGTCGTGAGGTCGAAGGCTTATTACACTAATGGGTAAGGGACATTCAACCACCCACATGTTTGTGCCGTGTGTGGATACCCCTACGGAGGGAGCAGGGAGTCCTAGTGGTTAAGCGGATAGCGGGTCGGTCAGTTACCTGCTTGACGTAACACACCTCTTTGGTCCTGGGCTTCCTCTCAAACGGGCGGGCGAGGGCCAGCCACCCTCGACCAATCGGCTGTGGCTTCCCGTCAGGAGATGGCCCGGTCGCGGGTGCTGGGGTGAGCGCGGGGGCTCTCTTCCCCCCGTATGCAGCTCCTGCATTTCTCGACCGTCAGTCATCAGTCACTCACGGTGAGGGTCGGTATATCCCCGCAGTAGTCCTGGCGCCGATGCACAACAGGGTGCATGGCGTCCCCTACTGAGGCTGCTCCTACAGCGCCAAAAAAGACGTTAGACCTCTCCACTCTTAAGGAAGCTATACGGGCAACAACCTTCACGGACGATGCCTGGACGCTTCCTATCAGAAAAGAAGAGAGCAAGCCCAGCTATAGAGCACCTAGTAAGGCTGCATGCAACCGCGCGCGAGCTGAAGCTAGGAAGGCGAGGAAAATTGCCGCCAAAGCCAACCTTCCCAAACCCCAAGAGGTTAAAGGAGGTGGCGCGGTGGGAGACAAAGGCAAGCCCCAAGGACAGCCTCACATCCCACCAACAGAATTGGACAAAAAAGCGCAAAAAAGGCCACGCGGGAAACGCGCGGGCAAACTACTCCACGATAGGGCAGAAACTCGAGTTGCTTCCGGGCAGGGATGTCACTCTCCCAAAGGCAACAAACGAGCTCGCCCCGATGACACTTTGTCACCACGCAAAGCGCACGCGTGCGAACCCGCGGGTCACTCCCAAAAAGGGCCTCATAAATTATGCGGACATGTGCAAGTTCTAACGACCTGCTAGTGGCCATAATGAATGAGCCCTTTAAAGACATCAAAGCTGAGCAAGCCGAGGCAATTCAGATGGCTATAGAGGAAGCGATAGATGCAGACATATGCGCCGCCACCTCCTCCACAGACCCGCTAAGGCTGCCCAGCTTCAAAGGCAGAGCCAACCACGGTGAACCCTCACCGTGGTTGGCTCTGCCTCTCAAGCTTTGGTGCGAGGATACGTACACTGTAGAATGGCTTAGAAAAACGGTCGTCAAAATTAGCTCGACACTGCCACACACCAGACTGGTTGTTCGGCGCCAAGCCGATATTCCCAGGAAGGTGAAGGCGGTGATGATAATTCCGAGGTTCACCAAGGGCGAAAATCTGAGCCTTCTACAAACCAGATTCGCCGGTCAGAATCCCTGGTACAACGTCCGCACCTGGAGTCTGTACCATATTCCAGAACCGGACGAAAATGGCAAAGTACGCATCGTCCTTGGTATTCCGGAAGAAGACGTAGCGGAGCTCAAAAAACGAGACCGACGAGTCTCGTACAAATGTGGCTCCATATTTGTACATTTCCCCGACGAGGAAGGTAAGGGCAGCGAGCCTCCGAAACCCAAATCGGACTCGGCACCGAAGCCGAATCTGCCTACCTCGTCTGCTCCTAAGGCATCGCCCGGCATCCGTATGGATGGCGAGCCAGAGGGTGGACAAGACCTCACCTCAGGCACAGCCTCTGCGGCCACCCGTCAGGGGACAGCCGGCGTCTCTGTGACCACCACTCCTAAAGAGGGTGGAGCTCCCACAGAGACCAAGCCGCACTCCAATTACTGGTGGCAGCAAGGGGTCGGGGAAGACCATCAATTAAAGGAGCTGGAGGAAAGTCTGCTGCATAGTAATGGCAGCCCAGACCCATCCACCTCCACTCCTTAAAATTCTTCAAACCAACCTCCAGCACAGTTATACCGCAAAGGCTAACCTGCGAAGGGTGCTGGAGGAAAACACCGGGACCATAGCCCTAATCCAAGAACCGTGGATTAGATATGGCAAAATATGTGGTCTGAATAACATCGGAGGCAAAATTCTAGTGGACACTGCCACCGAAGGTAAACCACGTTCATGTATTTACACACCGAACCATGTAACGACTACCATTATAAACGAGCTATGTTTCAGATTTCTGGGACGATACAACATGGGAACCTTCAAAAAAAGCGCGTACACCTTCCTTAAAGGCCGGCAACGCTCCTGTGATTCAACTGGTGTTGCAAGAGAATCTGGGCTGCGGTTATCACTTAACACCAAGTAACACTCGTTTGTCTTCCTTTTCTATAAAAAAAGCTTGATGTGACCTTTTATTAAATTATTGTACTCCTCAAGAGTAGATTCGATCTTCACGGTGGGGTATAGAAAATTTCAAAATATTTAGCTCTCGGATACTTGTAAGGGACCTTAAGTGCAATACGACTGAGCAGGTACTAATAATTTACGTTATGGTTTATAGTGCTATGAAGAAAACATAGGTCTTATACATAAAACTCCTGTCTCTCAGTTTGACCATGTTAAGCTCAGCCAGTGGTTACTCAAAGGGTTGTCGATGTGTATAAGGCATTATAGCATAAAGCGATTTATTTTGTACAGTTTCGGTTTTCGTATACCAGCTACGCAATATGTTTCGAACGATGACTTTTTTAGAATAGACATCTACCTAATTACGAGATTAATATAAATATATCGAAGATAAGAAAATCTAATCTACTCTTATATTTCCCTAATTTGCCATAATATGTAGTAGTGGCGGTAGTAGTATTAGAAATGATATCAAAAATAATTCTAAAGGAATCAATTTTGAGAAAATAAATGCCTTTAATGCATGTGTCTGATTTTTATTAACTCGAAATAAGAATAACACTAAAGTAATAAGTAAACTGGGTATTCAAAAATACATACTTTTTAAAATAAATTATTATTACTTTTTCAAATAAATGTTATTCCATATCGAAAACTTTTTACGTTTTTGTATTTGCGCGGCAAGTGCGACTCTGTATTTCTATATGTATATATCTCGCGTAACGGTCCTAAATCTGACGCTCTTGTGTAACGCTTAGGACGGACAGACAGCCCGAGCGGCCAGCCGTTCGAACGTCCGTATAAAAGCTTCGCTTCTAAACAAATCCTGCTTTAGCATACTGACGTCACATTTTTTTTTTTTGAGAGGAGGAAATACTGTAACGTATTTATTTAATGTGTCGTACTCGAGTGTCCGCGTCAGCGGACGCCCCATACCGACTAAAACCTCCTCTGTGCTGTTAGCCCTGGCTTTCACAGCGAAGTAGGACGTGGGCCGTGGAGGCCGCAAAGACTACGCAACAACAGTCGCGGGGCGTCTCCTAAGGAGACTCGAACCTCAGACCGGCTGTGTGCTTGTGGGAAGGAGAGAGAATGAAAATGAAAATGAAGATGAAAATCCGGGTCTACCGTTACGTGTCTGGGACGTCTTATTGGGTTGAGACTATGGTGAAGGGGGGTGTACCCGCATGCCTTCCTAACCAAGATGTTGGGATGGTTAGGCGCCTTGTCAAAGAAGCGTCGCGAGATCTCTTTAAAGTGTTGAGCTATCGTCGGAAGCTCTAGGTCGCGGTGAAGGTCAACGTGTCGGATGAACCACGGGGCTCCGGTTGCCATGCGCGTGAATTTACTACTTGCAAACGACGTAAGTAGCTCGGTCGGGTGTGCGCGAAAACGACGCTTGCGTATGACAGTATGGGCCGTACGATGGTTTTGTACAGCGTCACTTTGTGTTTGAGCGGAAGTTTGCTTCGCCCACACACAAGTGGATAAAGGCGACTGAGGACAAATCGGGCTCTATTGCATACCGTATCAATATGTTTCTTGAAGTTCATATTGCTGTTGAACGTGACTCCTAAGTATTTGTAATCCTTCACCCACGGTATGTGTGTTTCATACAATTTAATGACGTCGGTCGGTCGTTTTTTAGCGCGGATGCTATTCGCGTTACCGAAGAGTACCGCTGCACTCTTGGTGGGGTTCACTTCAATCCGCCATTTTCTGAACCAGTTGCCTAGTTCAACGACGGTGGCTTGAAGCACTTTAATGTTCCTGCTCAAGGTTGAGCGGTTCAATAGAGCGGAGCCAAAGTAGAGTGCCGTACCGTCAGCGTACTGAGCGAGCTGGACACTCGGAAACTTGGGAATGTCGCTCGTGAAGATGGAGAAAAGAGTGGGAGAGAGGACTGAACCCTGTGGCACGCCAGACCTGATGGGTCTGGGTGAGGATAGGGTGCCCTCTACTCGATATCGGAAGGAGCGATCAGTAAGGTAGGCTCGTATGATGCGCACGAGCCTGTCTGGCATTCCCAGTTGATACAGCTTGAATACTAAGCCGTTGTGCCATACCTTGTCGAATGCCTTCGCGACATCGAAAAACACGGCTGCCGTAGTAGCGTGAAGTTGACGCCGTACGAGAATGTACTCGGTGAGTCGGTGAGCCTGCTGGGGACACGAGTGAGCGGTTCTGAATCCGAACTGTATGTCGGGCATCAGGTTGAGCTCCGCGATGTAATGATTAAGACGCGCGAGAATTAATCTTTCGTAAAGTTTCCCGATCGCGTTAATAAAGCTAATAGGCCTATAGCTACTCGGATTAGCTTTAGGTTTATTGGGTTTTGGGATACCGATAAAAATGGAATCCTTCCATTGTTCGGGGAACGCGCTATTAGACAATAGAATATTAAAAATGGTAACCAATAAAGTAATAAGAGTCGAGGGTAGGATTTTAAGAACCCTATTGTTTATAGTGTCGGGCCCCGGGGCCTTCTTGGAGTGAAGCTCCTTAATGATTAGCTTCACCTCTTCGTAAGAGGTGGGTTTTATTACATCGCCTGAAGGGCTCAGAGCGGAGCGACGTTCAACTTCACGATCAACTTCGTCAACGTGTGTCGGGTCGGCTGCTGCATTTGGAGAGCACTGACTCTCAAGACTATCGGAGAGGCATTCAGCCTTCTCATCGTCATCGAGCGCCGGCTGCAGTCCCGGTCTGTCCAAGGGAGGCATGACAGTGGGCGGCTCCTGTTTGAACGCGCGAGGCAGCATCCAGAAAGCCACATGTGATGGCTTAAGGTTGCCGAGCAAGCAGTCCCAACGTTCGCTGCGGAGTTCCGCGATACGTTCCCGTACCACCCGCTGTAGGTAGCGGAGGTGGCGCCTATTCTCGACCGACGGATACCTGTCGTAAAGTCTAGTGGCTCTGTGCTTCTGTGTGAGTAAGTTCCTGACCTCTGGAGGCAGGTTTAGGCGATGCGGTTGCATCGTCGGAACCTGCCTGCAGCAGGCCTTGATCCTATTCTGTATATGTGACGTCACATGAGAGATAGCACTGTGAGCCGTGTCGACCGAGTCGATGACGTCCGGTATAAGGTCAAGGTCGTCGGACTTGATAGACTCGAGATCCTTTTCCAGCCGTTGCCAGTCGATCACTGTTTTCGTCGGTGGTTGAAAGTTAACCGGTGGGCCTAGATTTAGGAGGATGGGCCGGTGGTCTGACTCTAATTCGTGAAAAACCTCGATTGAATTTACATTGAGCGTTACGTTCTTAAGTAACGCAACGTCTAGGATGTCGGGTCGGTTCGCGACGTTATCCGGATAACGTGTTGGTTCGTCGGGTGCTATTACTGAAAAGTTCAGCTTGTCTGTCAGCGAATCTAATAAGATTCCGTTTCTATTTGTGGCTCTACTGTTCCAGCTGGAGTGTTTGGCGTTAAGATCGCCGCCCACTATGACTGCGGCCCCGTGGCCGAGTAATGCTTCTATATCTGTGTCTAATACTTGTTTGTTGGATTATCGAAAGATATGCTGAAATAACAGTGATCGGCTGGTGATTCGCCATACTGACTCGGATGGCAGAGGCCTCGATGTTAGTGAGGACCGGAGGATCTATAGGTATACAGTGTAGAGACCTTTTAAAATAAATGAGGGTACCGCCCATACGGGTGGTGCGATCATTCCTGACTAAGTTGTAATTAGCGATACGCGGATCGCGTATACGTGGTTCTAGAAATGTCTCTTGCACTAAGAATAGGTCTAATTGATGTTCGTGAGCGAACTCCTTCACCGAGTCTAGTTGAGGCTTAAGGCCTTGAGCGTTAAAATACGCTATACGGAGCGTATGTGGTTTAACCCGTCCGCTTACGTAATTAGGCATCGCGAATGTTTTTATACTTTCGCCCTATATCGGTGAGGGCACGGAATATTTTGGCGTTAGTAGTAGGGATTCGCCGGTTCTGGCTCACAGTAGTGGGGGTTCGCCGGTTCTGCCTCCCCGGTTCTGGCTCACTTCTTCGTGATGCCTACTAAAAAAAAAAAAAAAGATGTTTGGTGTCAAACTGGGGGTTTTGATGTATTTCCGAGCGATTGCGCTGATCCGTTTTTCGATATCTCTTATAGTTACAAAGTTAGCTTTTTAAGTTAAACAGATCCATACTCATTACTAATCAGTGGTAATTAACCTAATGATTGGTGAGCGACTCAATGTCGATTCTTTGAAAGTGATAGATGTAATTAGTAAATTACCTCCCACATTCGTTACTACGATTAAAACGACAGTTTTGTGCTGTGTTTATTATTAAGTTAACAGATGATATAAATAAAGTATATAATAAAACATCGTTGCAGATTGTATCATTTTAAAAATATTTGATGAAATCATTCAAACTCTTCTTATTAAACTTAAAGTATAGATACATTAAACAGTACTCGCAACACATGCTGCGGTAAATAAATTCTTTACTCTTGTAGTATTGTGGATATACATTCTGCAATTGCTTTGTAAAAACCTCAGCTGGAATCCCTGACTTGGACGATCATATGAATTGAAGTATTGTCCAATACCCTGCTCACCAATGTGTATTGCAACCTAGTGAGAGCCTGGCTTATTTTCACTATCTACATTGTTGAGAATATAACAGGGCGTTACAACGTATATCGACAATCGGTTTGCTGCGTAAACATTATTTTGAATACTGAGATTAATTTTCTTTAAATTTCATTGTATTCATATTACCGTCGAATAATGTATTTAAAAGTTATTGGATTACAACTTACAATAAAACAAAACATCATTTTAAGTATATATTTAATTTCAATATTATAAGGCAATATAGTAGTAAGTTTAACTAAAACTATTACACACCTTTACAAACGATCAAACATAAACATAACTGCGGTAATCTACTGAAATATTATGATTTTTATCAATTTTATTGTACAACTTGAGTTAAGTGATAAAGCTCTTTGTCATTTTCTTAATGTAACAAATTTTGAGATAAATAAAATACACTTTAGTTTCTGTGATTATTTCCTTTCGCGAATATATCAACAATTCGACCATCAGATTTCCTCATCGGGTTATTAATTATTTTTAGTATTAGTTTAAGATTTTTCTTTCGCCAAACATATTATAGAGATCAGGTAGTTATATCTTGAAACTAATTGACATGGTTGAGATTGTATAAAGGTTGCAATTCATCAAAGCATCAGGTGATTTAGATGCAATTTGTGTCACTGACATCATTCAAAAATATTATAAAATTATTTACGAAAACTGATTTTCCACACCCACACACAGTGCACCCTCTACTACAAAAAGGTTTCATATAATATAATGAGACAATTTATTGTTAAACTACCATTTATTGATTATATTTAAATAGAACTATTTATAAGTAAAACAATATACAGTACCTACATCACAACTTACTCCACAAGTTATATATCTAAATAAAAGATGTATCTACTCTCATTCTTTTCAAAAAAAAAAAAATCAAACTTAAAACTTATATAACATTTATTTTATTTTATGATGACTCCAAGCTAAGGTATCAATATAATTTGCTTAATATACCGTTTGGTATGACAAAGTAGAATTATTTATTCGTTGAGTGAAAATATTATGCTTTATTGACTTAAGTCTATGCATTGAACAATATTCATTCTTATTTTTGAAATAGGCATTATTCATTTTCATATACTTACTTAGTAACACTTATAAAATTTGGAGTTGCAATTTCCCGCAACATCTTACGCATATATTTAGATCTAAGTCCTAGGAATTCATTAAATATGTTAACTTTGTTCCATCTTTAAAATAGCCTAACTTCTTATTATTGAGTTTTAGATAACAAAACATTTGTTCTGCATTGTCAGATGTTTCGAAACGCAAATCTAAATCAGGTTTTATAACTCTTTAAAAATTTATATATTAAAGTATAAGTATCAGTGTACAATAATTTTAATATATTTTGAAACTTATTTAACATATAGTTATAGTAAAAGTCATCGTATTAGAGTTTTAGAAATATTCAATATACCTGCAATATACCAAATAAATATGTTTATTGAGGAACAATTTAGTCTTTTGTAATTGAACTGCAACCAATTTTCATTTTAAAATAGATAAACTATGGAATTCTATCTTGGCAATGAAATCATACAGTGCAATTTTACATTTACTCTTTTTTCAATATTTTCCGTTGGTATTTATATATTTGAGGTATTCATTAATTTATAAAAATCTTTTTGAAATCAGATGTAGTAGGTAGCTTGTTTATGCATGTTTGTATTTAAATCTATGTAATTTTGTAGCCATGCGCTTTGTTTGAATTTTAAAATAATATGATTTTTTTTATAATGAGACGATTTATTGTTAAACTACCATTTATTGATTATATTTAAATATAAAAAATTATAAATAAAACAATATACAGTACCTACATCATAACTTACTCCACAAGTTATATATCTAATCTATTCTTTAAAAAAAAAATCAACCTTAAAACTTATATAATATTTTTCTTATTTTATGATGACTCCAAGCTAGAAATCAATATAATTTGCTTAGATATACAGTTTGGTATGACAAACTAGATTTATTTATTCGTTGAGTGAAAATATTATGCTTTATTGACTTAAATCTATGCATTGAACAATATTCATTCTTATTTTTGAAATAGGCATTGTTCATTTTCATATACTTACTTAGTAACACTTTTATTAAATTTGAATGCGTATTTTCCCACAACATCTAATACATACGTTTAGATCTAAGTACGAGGAATTCATTAAATATGTTAACTTTGTTTTCATCTTTATAATTATCGTATCGTACTTCTTTTTATTGACTTTTGGGTAGCAAAAAATTTTTTTCTGCAGTCAGAGGTTTTGAAACGCAAATGTAAATCAGGTTTTATATCTGTGTAATTTTTTTTATATTAAACTATCAGTATCAGTGTATAATAATTTTAATTTATTTCGAAACTTATTTAACTAGTGAAAGTCATCGCATCAGAGTTTTAGAAATTTTCAATATATAAAATCCCAACTAAATATGTTTATTGAAGAACAATTTAGTTTTTCGTAATAGAACTGCAACCAAATTTTCATTTTAAAATAGATAAACTATGGAATTCTGTCTTGGCAATTAAATCATACAGTGCAATTTTACATTTACTCTTTTTTCAATATTTTCCATTATTCTTTATACATTGAGTTATTTATTAATTTATAAAAATCTCTTCTAAATCAGATGTAGGTAGCTTGTTAATGTATGTTTATATTTAAATCTATGTAATATTTTAACCATGAGCTTTGTTTGAATTTTAAAATTCTATGAATATTTTGTTTTTTCTGTGTGTATGTGTGTGTGTGTGTGTGTGTGTGTGTGTGTGTGTGAGACATTGCTTTAAATTTCTGAAGTAAATAAAATATGTATTTTTATTACGAAGGTTTGGAACAAATTTTATGCTTTTCATCCGGAACATCAAAATTTGTACGGACATCTACCCATTCAAAACCTTCTGTAGGTAGGAATGGAGATACAGCCTATCCATAACGGTTATTAGCATCAAAATAAGTTATAAACGACG
>CATIXQ010000016.1:14959596-15134726 GCA_949711755.1 Leptidea juvernica | reverse complement strand
CTTCTCCTCAGGCAGGGCGTACGTGTGGAAACCCACACTCAGCTCTCTAAGAAGAGATGTCAAGGCGCGGGCTGACGTCACAGTAAAATTAGCCAATCAAAACCGCTTACGATCATGTCGTTTCAACTGAAAAAAAATAAGTTTACTTTGTGGTTTTTGCCAGAAATACTCAATATTGTTTATGTTTTTAATGCGACTCACTTTTAAAGAAGGTACATAATCTATCTACGCGGATAATTATTTTACATACTGTCAACTAGCCTATTATATGTTAATGTTGTAGTATATGAAATTGACTACAACTACTACTTGATACATAAATAAAATAAAGAATTTCTCGCGTCTGGCGAGGAATGTCCAAACAGTGAGTTACGATAATCTGTAACGGTACAAAGGTCGTAACTGTACAGACGACCCGAAATTCGCGACGTGATGAGAATACCTGTCGTGGATCAAGATGCAGAGATAGTGGGATACCTCGTTGCGAATAATGTATTTTTGAACGAAACTGTATAGAGTATATAAAATTCCGACTTCATACATGTTTCTTAACACAAGGTTGCTGAAATTTAAATATTCTCTACAACAATTTGAAAAAGGTGCCAATTAAAACATGAAAATTACTGTATTTTATTTTATTCTAATGCCAGCACCAATATGCATTTATTCATGCCAACACAAAATATATTATATAGTAAAATTAAAAAAATCAAAAATACGACGTCTTGAAAAGGACACCCCTTCAGCATTCTTGGAAATGATTTCGAACACTGATTTTCAATAGTTACCTACCATGTCGACCTGTTGACAGCAGCTGTAGACAAACACGGTTCGTTTTGTTATAGCTCTAAAAAGTGACCGTCTCAAAATAATAGATATTACCCGCCTCATATCGATTTCTAGAATTCTACAACTACTTTTGTGCGGACTTCTTACCTCGCACAACCATTCTGTGGAATCAATTACTGAATACAGTTTTCCCGAACTGATAAGCTTCAACCTTCAAGCTTCTAGTATTTTTTATGACAGTAAGGGACGGGATGAGCAGGACGTTCAGCTGATGGTAATGGATACGCCCTGACCATTACAACACAGTGCCGCCCCAGATTCTTGAAAACACAAATATTATGAGTATTACTTCAATTCAAAATACCCACTTAATCTAAAAATATACACTCTTGTGATTTTTAGTGACGAACGTATGTGCTTTAATAGAAAAATAAAAAAGGCAATTTATAATAACAGTTTTATATACAATTCAGCTTGAAGAGAGTCATACAATTTAGTTACAGATATGTCGAATTACAGGTATGAAGAAATTGTTGTACTTTAGAAGTTAGCTATATTTTTTTGTATTAAGACGCGGTATATAGCCTCAACTTTAGTATTAACAACATTGTAGTAATAACAAATTGTAAATTCGATATAATCCGTGAAAAATATTGGTGTACTATATACATAGGAAAATAGGTTAATACTACTTTTACTTTACAGGCCGTTGCGCAAGAAATTTGGAAAACATTTCGGATGGTGAAGACAAATAGAGAAAAAGTGATATGTATTCTACCTTGCTGATCCCGACTGCCCCACTGATGAAGAGTTGCGGGATGAATATAATGTGACGCTGAAAAACTTACCAGTTTCAACCGGCAGAAGCATCGATACAAGGGCATGTTTCGGTGAGTAACACAGAAGAAGAACCATCTGATTCTACATGTCGAACAAAAATTTGGCGAAAAAAAACACACGTGGTTGAAAAAGAGATTTGGATTTTTGCCAGATGCCAAGATAAGCTCTAAATTGATTGGCTTAAAAACTGCATAGATGTAGATGCTATTCCCTTGTTTGTGAAAGAGTTACACAAATTCCGTAAAGAAAATTTTCCTGGAGACATAGCCGTTAAGGATATGATTTGGTTTACTGGCAGATTTGGCTGATGAGCTTGATGCAGCTGATGAACTTAGAGTCGTTATACCTACATAGCTCCATCGAAGAATAATGTGCTGTGAAAACTATCCTGATATAATGAATTTTTTGAATAGCTCTGCTATGACTAGGGATGGATCGGACTTTATTTTTCGCCACCTTCGTGTCAATAATAAATAATCTGGACACTAATAATACATTTTTTTTATGTAAATAAGGGACGCGACGAGCGGGACGTTCAGCTGATGGTAATTGATTCGCCCTACCCATTACAATGTAGTGCCACTCAGGATTCTTGAAAGACCCGAAAATTCGGAGCGGCACTACAATTGCACTCGTCACCTTGAGACATAAGATGTTAAGTCTCATTTGCCCAGTAATTTCACTAGCTACGGCGCCCTTCAGACCGAAACACAGTAATGTTTACACACTACTGCTTTACGGCAGAAATAGGCGCCGTTGTAGTACCCATAATCTAGCCAGCTTCCTGTGCAAAGGAGCCTCCCACTGGTAAAAATAAATAAATAAAAAAAAATTGGACTTTTCTCCTCTCGAGAAGCATTACAGTGTAGACGAGGCCATGATCCCTTATTACTGGTGGCATGGATGTAACCAATACATAAAAGATAAACCTATTAGGCATGGGTTGAAGTCTTGGGTTGGTGCTATTCGATTGGGGGTATTTATTTTGGATGTAGCCACATCAAGGTGCTACAACAATTGCTATCCAATATGAATTTAAACATCTAATTATAAATAGTTAAACATCAAGGTCGCACTCGACAGTTGAGGTGCCCATAAAGCTAAAATGTCACGTCGATGAATTGCCAAACTTATTCCGTGTCAGAGGTACGTGCTAGACTTAAATTCATGATGCTTAGTTAGCAAACAAAATAAAAAAAAATCGATAGGATAGGTATTGAACAGTCCTTCATAAATATATTTCACGCCTATTCCTACCGCACTAAAGACTGATCCCCTTATTCATAATGGTCCGCTAACTTTAAACAGCCGCTTAGGAGTGTTTTTTCTCATTCTGACTTAGGTCAATAGAAGAAGATAAAGTGAGAATTAGGAATGCTATAAGTTAGCAGACTATTATGAATAAGGCGGTAAGTATTAGTGCTGTTGTGTGAACGGTAATAATAATATTGACACACTCTTACACAAATATATCTTGCCCCAAACTAGGCATAGTCTGTATTATGGGTACAAGACATCGATATATTTACTTAAACATACATAAATACATATAAACATCCATGACTCGGATACAAACATTCATATTCATCATATAAATGATTGCACCTACCGGGACTCGAACCCCGGTCTCTAGCTCAGTAGGCAAGGTCACTAGCCACTGGGCTATAGGGGTCGCCTATGACTGCCAGCATTACTACCTGTGCACTTTAGGTAACAAATACGGGTGCAATATTGTGTCGTTATAAGGGTATGACAAGTGACTATTATGGTCAGATGAGATCGTTTAATATCTGGCTATCTGTTCTTACCGTGACTCAGTACCATAAAAACAAATGTCGCGTAAATCGTATATACCTAATATTACCTGGTTTATTTTTATTTTATTTCTTAAAGATGAACTTACAGTACTAAATAACAAAAAAAAGGACAATAAAATCGTATAGCTACACGTACTACTAAGCCGATACCTTCCTTAAAGTATGGCAACACTTCTGTGATTCCTCTGGTGTTGCAAGAGATTGTGGGCGGCGGTGATCACTTCAAACCAAGTGACCCGTTTGTCCTCCTATTCCATTAAAAAAAAACTAGAGGTTAATTACAAGTTGATACAAATGTTGAAATATAATGATATAAGATTATTTAATCTAATTGTTCTCGATATTTTCGTACGGCGCTGAGACTTGGACACTGAAAGCTGCAGACCGCAAACGCATTGACGCCTTTGAGATGTGGTGCTGGAGAAAGATGCTCCGTATCCCCTGGACAGCATTTCGGTCTAATCTCTCCATACTCCGTGAACTCAGTTTCTCCTCGCGATTGTCTTCCGAATGTCTGCGCAGAGTTTTAGTATACTTCGGTCACATCGCGAGGAAGGACGATGGAAACCTTGAGAGGCTCATTGTGGTCGGCAAAATAGATGGGAAGAGGCCTCGTGGACGCAGTCCAACACGATGGTCCGACCAGATCCACTCCGCCCTCGACTCTACGGTTCACAATGCCTTTCACACCTCCACAGACAGGAATAGATGGAGAGCGATCATACGTGAGAAATTGATACAGAGGGGTGGTCACGACCCTCAGTACTTAGGATTACGACGCAGGCAGGAGGAATCTAATTGTAAAGTACTGTATACTGTATATACATACCACTATTGTTTACAAAATAATTTCCAAATAGTCGTTTAGCATTAGCTGGGTTGCTCAGGATTGGCAGCCGTACTGCTATCCACTCGTGCTCGTTGTCAACCTTACTTGATGAGTCGCTTTATTTTAAAGCTACCCTCAGTCAGCGCCGTGCCATCATCCGTGGTTCGAGGAGACAAGCTCCATTCTCCGGCTACTTAGCTGCCCTTAAAGTTTAGTGCCTAGTGCCCGGATTCCCACGGAGAACGGCGCAACTGCAGGGAGGAATATGCTGCTAGCCTTGAGCAGTGAAGTACGGTACCAGCTCCATCGTTTTACGTTGGAGCCGCCGCTATGCCTTCCAGAAAGCACTAAAAAAAATGCATATTTTTATACAATCTAATCAGTCTAATTCTAGTTATAAATAATGTTATTTTTGGAATAAGTATTCTTTCAAATGAAAAAAGAATTATCGAAATCTGTTAGCGAGCTATTCGTCCATTAAAGACTTTTATGGTCTTTTCATAGATGCCATTGTCAGATCTGGACTAAATTGGGACCGCACCGGAAGTACCAGCTTTCATATAAAAAAAGAATTATCAAAATTGGTTCACCCAGTCGAAAGTTCTAAGGTAACAAACATTAAAAACCGTAGAATTGAGAACCTCCTCCTTTTTTGAAGTCGGTTACAAAGAGGATAAACGAAGACGCTACAGCTCAATCTAAATTCAACAGCAGTGTAATGAACTGTATATTACTATTTTGACTGGGCGTGAGTTTTATACTAAACAGTTTGCGCAATACGCTCAAATATTTGCCAATGATTAGAATGAATTTGTCACGTGTTTTTCGGAAAATCTGATGATGTGAGTTTGAAGATGGGGAATGTCCCTTGGTGGTAATTCATCAGCTATTCTACCTACTAAGCTAGAAGTCCCGGGTTCGAATCCCGGTAGGTGCAAGCATTTATATGATGAATATGGATGTTTGTTTCCGAGTCATGGATGTTTAAATGTATTTATGTATGTTTATATGAATTTATGTATGTTTAAGTTATTATATTGTATTAAATATATCGTTATCTTGTTACCCATAACACAGGCTATATATGATTAATTTGGGGCAAGATAATTTGTGTAAAAAGTGTTTCAATATTATATTATTATATTCTAATAATAATATTGCCACACTCTTACACAAATTATATTAGATAACGATGTATTTAATACGATATACATACTTTAACGAATAAAAATACATATAAACAAACATCTATATTCATCATATTATAAAAGCTTGCACATACCGGGATTTGAAGCTGGGACCTCTAGCTCAGTAGCAGAGTCACTAACCACTGGGCTATATAGTTCGTCGACTAATAGTAGAAAATGGTAAAGTTTGTGAGGTTGTAAGTTGTATGGGATAATCACGGGATCTACTGAACTGATTTTGATACTGAAAATTCTGTTACCGATAAAAAGCCACATTTTTTGTGAGTTTCATGGGCTATAATATAGTAATTCGAAAAATATTTTTTCGTTGTAGTCGGAATTCTAAATTAAGTTGAAAAAAAAAACGCTCCAACAAAAACGTTTAAGAACGGCGAAGAGTAAGCAGAAAACACGCAAACATGGTGTTTTTAGACAAGTTTTGTGGTGAAAGTATAGCATTTCGAGCTATGGGCACTACTTAATCCTGTTACACATATCCTTAAGTCTTATTTGTAGGTTGCTAATGCTTGCTGTTGGTTATAGTTAACACTGCAGAGCCTTTTTGAACTACCAATTTTCTTTGAAGTTAAACAAGTTTTTTGGCATGGCGTGACACATTTTATTGGTACTTCTCTCAGAAAAGTTATTCTTATATCTTGTACTTTTTTATGTAGGTTCATTTATTCAGATTAGTAGTGAATAACGAGGATTGTTAGCATATAAACTGTTTTCCACCCAAGAATTTTGAAAATATTGGCTTTGTTACATAGTTGGCGGGCCTGCAGCCGTGAATGCATATCGCTCAAGGTCGCTGGCATTTAGTGTCGCCTTAAGAATGCCTCTTTAACGATGAGAGGTATATTTTGTATATATATGTATATATTAAAACACGAACACCAACTAATATGGTTACACTGGTGGATGCGAACGAAGTCACGGGTAACTGCTAGTAATTGTATAACATATTTATTTATTTATAAAAAACAAATTTTACATGGAAGTTTCAAAGCAATAATAACCACTGAGGCTTGTACAATTGCTAAATTTAGACTACACCAATAGAGTAAAATTACCAAAAGAATAAATAGTTCGCAATCGTTAGAAACTTAGCTATACAGATAATACTTATAATTTTACAAATAAAAGTAAAAGTACTTAATACAAATAATAGTTAAGCATGATAAGTTGATCGGTGGTCAGTCAAGTCTTAAAAAGTATTTTTTTAAATTCTGTTTTAAATTTGTCTCTGTCAACGAGTCGGTCAAGTCACGTGGCAGTTGATTAATCAGTCTAGGTACTATATGAGACCAGACGAGCAGGACGTTCAGCTGATGGTACTTTGATATGCCCTGCACATTACAATGCAGTGCCAACAACCGAAAATATTAGCAGAACTGCGATTGCACTCATCAATGACTTAGGCTGAAATCTATAGAAATTACTTAGACTTTTCTCAGACTTTACTTACGTAAAACTTAGCCGAGTTTAAGCATATCATAATCTTTGATTTGACATCTGAAATTATACTAAGCTAAGACAATGCAAAAGTTAAGATCTCATTTAATCACACTCACCTACCTACGTAGGTAGTAGTATTTATAGATCTCAGCCTTAAGATGGTAAGCAGAAAACACGAAAACAAGGTTTTTTTAGACAAATTTCATGGTGAAAATATAGCATTTGGAGCTATGAACTCTTTATCATAATATTATACATACCCTTAAGTCTTATTTGTAGGTTGCTAAAGTTTGCTGTGTTAACACTCCAGAGCTATTTTGAACTACCTTTCATTGCAGTTAAACAAGTTTTTTCTCGGCATGACGCATTTGTTTAGTACTAATCTCAGAAAATTTATTCTTCAAGCTTGTACTTTTTTTGAGTAGTTAGGTACATTTATTCAGATTAATAATGAATTACGAGAATTGTAAGCATATAAACTGTTTGCGCCTGTTAAAATATATGGTTTTCCATGCAAGAATTTTGAAAATATTGACTTTGTTACGTAGATGGTGGGCCGGCAGCCGTGAACTCATATCGCTCAAGGTTGCTGGCATTTAGTGTCGCCTTAACATAGACATCGAGAACATGGTCTATAAGCATGTTGTTGCATCCAACGCATACCGCCTCTTGACGGCAAAGCAAGAGAGAGAGCGATAACATTTAGCGAAAAATTGTGAACAAAAATGACATAAAACTTCTTCTAGGAAATACGTGTATTTGAGTAATCATTACAAATTTGTGAATAAACGTTTATTATATAGAATCGCCATTATCTCTCTCTCGTTTCTATTGCAATGTTTTCTTTACTTTTACAATGTATGAGTACATTTAAATGGTCAAAGTTCAGTTAAAATTTGTGCAAAAATGCTATACTGAATTTGTTTCTTGAAACTTGTATTTTCTGCTTCAATATAATCCTAGATACAATGCACAAGATGCGTAGAATCACGTACGAGTTGTATGGAAAATATGACGGGTGGGCCGCTCATAAATCTCATTAGGCCAGTAATTTCACTAGCAACGGCGGCCTTAGAACCGAAATAATAAAAGTGTTTTCAATTCAAATTCAAATTCAAATATTTTTATTCAAAATAGGATGTGAACTTATTGAAAGTCAAAAAATCTATCACCCATTCCAAAATGAATGCCTCAGGCCTGAGAAGAATGGGCGCAACAAACTCAGCGGGCTTTTTTTTCCATCAAAAATATGTTTTACAATTAAAGTAACATTTACAAAGTAACATTCTACAATTAAACTTATTATTTAATAGCCTGAGGGCGGTCGCTCCATTCCCAATCTGTGGTATCATTAAGAAAGTCATTTATGTTATAGTAACCTTTACCACACAAACGTTTTTTAACAATTCTTTTGAATAACGTAATACTTTTGTTTTGAACATTTTCTGGGATCTTGTTGTAAAAGCATATACATCGCCCCACAAAAGACATACTTACTCGACTTAGCCGAGTAGTAGGCATCATCAGTTTATGTCTGTTCCTGGTGTTAACATTATGGTTATGACAGTTTCTGGCAAATTCACTTATGTGTATTATCAAGAATATATGGAGAAGCAACAGTCAAGATGTTAATTTCTTTGAATTTTGCTCTCAATGATTCTCTAGGACCTAGGTTATAAATAGCGCGAATAGCCCTCTTCTGAAGCACAAATATTGTATTAATATCAGCAGCGTTGCCCCATAGCAATATACCATAGGACATAATACTATGGAAATAACTAAAGTATACTAGTCGCGCCGTATCTATGTCAGTTAATTGTCTAATATTTTTACCCGCGTATGCTGCAGAACTAAGTCTGTTCGCCAATCCTTCAATATGGGGGCCCCATTGTAATTTGGAATCTAGAGTTATGCCAAGAAATATAGCAGATTCCACCGGTTCTATCACCTCTCCGTTTAACAAAACATTTGGATTTACATTCTTGATATTTGGTACGGTAAATTTTATGTATTTAGTTTTCTTGCTATTTAACAATAGGTTATTAGCGCTAAACCAGTACACCACTGATTAACATTGACTTACCCCCTTATTCATAATGGTCCGCTAACTTTAAACAGCCGCTAAGGAGTGTTTTTTTCTCATTCTGACATAGGTCAATAGAAGAAGACAGAGTGAGAATTAGCAATGCTTTAAGTTAGCAGACTATTATGAATAAGGGGGTAACAATATACTAAACAATTTGTTTTTGTACCAACTTTATCCAAACAAAACAAATCTTATAACTATATTTACTAAACAATTTGTTATTTTTTTAAAGTGATAACCCTTCACTTCTGGGATAAGTTATACAAATTAAATTTGTTACCAAAATTTATGAACGATGCGGCACTCGAACCCACGACCTCTCGGGTTCCGTCCGAGTGCTCTTTCCAACTGAGCCAACCATTCGAGTAAGCATGGATCGTAAATTTTGGTAATCTTGATACAGCAAGATAGAGGTAAGGTAAGCGAATCTATTGTTACTGTAACCGATTTTGATTGAGAAGTAGTAAAAAGTCAGCCACTCTTATTCCAAAGTAAGAATTATCTCCAAAGTATTTTGAATAATAAACTAGCTAACCACTAGCTAACGCATTGACATCAAAATTGGTCACGCATATCGGGCTGTCAGGTCAGCTATACGCTAGTATATTCTCAGTCTATGGCGGCGCCGTGGGGCGGGTCGATCCCTTCCCTAAAATATGGTCGAGGGAGGCGATGGCTGATCCATGCGTCATGCTCGTGAACGGGCGCTACTTGTGGTGGCTAGATGATCTTGTTACCGGGAGGTCTGCTTCATGTTTTTTTATTTCCTTTATTTAATTATCTTGAAATTAAAGGTATTATGTGTGGATTGATGCATTTATGTACTCATTAACTCTTGTGTTTACAATCATTAATTTACCTTTTTTTTTGACTTTCTCGTGTAAGCCTTTTAGTTATTGACGTTTGAGTATTTTTGTTACGTCACTTTACATATTATTATATTGTAACTAGCTGAGCCGACAGACGTTGTTCTGTAGATAATTAAAAAAAATACTGTTCTAGAAGAATTTGTCAATAATATTTCAAAACATCAAGAATTATTTCGTAAAAAATGCTCCCTGTTGTTATAATGAAATTGTTTCACAGTGGAACTGTTCAACCGTGCGTCACTAAATTCTCTCATAGAAAAATGTCCATACAAAACAAATATTGAAAATAAAAATATTTATGGGTCCATGTTGAAACTATCCTATCTCTCAAGTTGAACTAAACTGCACTCCATGAAGTAATCCCCATTAAAACCCGTTCATTAGTTTAGGAGTCCATCGCGGACAAACAACGTGTCACGTAATTTATATATATTAAGATTAAAATGATTTGTTAATTGCATTAAACATAAGAACTTGTAACATGTAATCTGTTTTGAAGAGAGCAACCTTAGAGCTTCTTGCTCATTGCTCGTTTTCCGTACACGAGGAGAATCGTTTCGCTAAGACTCCGTCTGTTTCGCCGTGTGTCTTTTATCGAGTTTACGAATACAGCCTGTATTCGTAAACTCGAAATAGGAAGCCGGCTGAGTGTGTATTACAATTGCCGTTATAGCAACAAATAATAAAAAAACAAAAAATAAAATTCCAAAACGATCGCAATGCTAATAAAAAGTACGTAGTGTAAAAAGAAGGTACATGAAAAGTACTGTAGCGTTTTGCCCTGTATGGGACCTTTCAAATTATTACTTACTTATATTTTAAAGTTATCTATCTAATACTAGCTGACCCAGCAAACGTTGTATTGCCGATATTAAAATCGCGATACAAAAGTAACTGTTGATCGTAGATGGGTGAAAATTTGAAGTTGTATGTATTTTTAATGTTGTCTTATAATCAAACAATTTAATAAAAAATGACAAAGAAATTAAAAAAAAATTCGTGTGCACCACCCTTAACATTTTGCGGGTTGAAAAAATAGATGTTGTCCGGTCAAGTCGTTTCGGAGGAGTTCGGTCCCGCACACCGTGACACGAGAATCTTATATATTAGATATAAAAATCTCATATCGCAGTGTTTGTAGTTAAACTCCTTCGAAACGGCTTGACCGATTCTCATTAAATTATGAGTGCATATTGGGTAGGTCTGAGAATCGGACAACATCTATTTTTCATCCCCTAAATGTTAAGGTCCACACGATTTTTTTTTAAATTTTTTTTTAATTTTTTTGTCATTTTTTTCAATTTGACGGATTATGAGTCAGCATTAAAAAATACATACAACTTCAAATTTTCACCCATCTACGATCAACAGTTACTTTTGTATCGCGATTTTAATTCGGCCATACAACATTGCTGGGTCAGCTAGTACATATGTATCTCAGAATAGAAAATTTATTGAAGTAGGCGTTGCTTTGCAGAAATCAAGACAAGATTTTGGAGAGACAACACGTCCTGAGGATGCCTCGTGTAGAGGCAAAACACGTGTCGAATTGTTTAAAGACAAATATTGGCGGAATTAACACTAAAGAAAACTCAAATCATTTGGATCTCAGAATAGTATTATGCCTATAGAAATAATTCCGCTAAACTGTATTATTATATATATTTATTAATATGTTATTTGTATTTGTATGTTAGTATTTAAGTTATTTTGTGCGTTTGATAGGTAAATAGTAAAAGTTATAATCTAACTGTTAATCATAAATATTGAATTTGCGACTTATTATTTCTGTTTAAAAATAATGAATGGGAAAAATTAACTGCCTGTAGTGCGAGATTGACCTGTTATAGTTAAAAAATTCAGTGCATTTCTTGGATGCTATTATTAATTGTGACAGTAATCACGACCATCACGTTCACGAAGCATCCTTACACAAGCTCTAAATGTTGATGCATCCAATATTAAAGATAACTTATATTTATACAGTTTATTCTTTATTACTTTTTATTAAATATTTACCCCCTTATTCATAATGGTCCACTAACTTAAAACAGCCGCTAAGCAGTGTATTTTCTCATTCTGACTTAGGTCAATAGAAGAAGACAGAGTGAGAATTAGCAATGCTTTAAGTTAGCAGACTATTATGAATAAGGGGGTTGGTATTTAAAACTCTTTTAGCTAACACAATTCATATATTGGATGCAACACCCTACAACCTCTTTTGTATATTACAGCCATTGTAAAATACTGTATAGATTGAAAAGAGTGGCCGTTGAGTTTCTTGTATGTTCTTTTCATCAGGTGACCCACTAGTCCGTCCTCCCATCCCATAAAAAAGATAAGATCAAAGTCTGATTCATTGAAAGAAGTTAGCGAAGATGGCACCGATAGATATTCACAAAGTCAAGGCTGTTTTCAGATATAATCCTTATTTAATTTCGCGTCACATAATTTTGGTATAAATGTAGCGTCGGCATATAAATTTATTAAACTCAATTTGTATTTCTATGATTTTATATTGAATTATTTGCAGAGTTATAATGAAAAGTGACTTGTAAATAAATAGATTATAGTGATAACAAAATAATTAGATGTTTCGACGAAATTATTTCTTTTTTATGAGAAAATTGAGGATTTTTTTTGACTTGCTGGAATTTTAGAGTTAAATTTCAAACAATTTACAATATTTTATTGTATGACTTCCAATTATTATTTCGTCTCTGAAAGTACAGGTAGATACTTTAAAATTATTCCCGGTTCAAGTAAAGAATCTTAATCCCGGATCGAATCCCGGTACATGCAAATGTTTTTATATAAATTATGTTACCAAGTTATCCACATTATTATTATTAAATTAAAGTGAAACTTTTATAAACTCGCCTCAATATTTTTCGGCCATATATTCGGCCATAGGCCATTTGTCGCATTGCAGCCGACTGCGGAGTAGGGGTGAAGTGAAATCATTTATTTAAACTACTACTTTCAAGTCAGGTTCACCGAGTATTCGAAACAGTACAACAATACACAGATTTTTTAGATAATAAGGTTAGTCGTTCATACCCACCCAGAAGCTGAGATTGTCACTCAGTGGGCAATGGAGAGGGCTATGCTCGGAGATTCCCTGCGAAATCGAATCAGAAATGAGGAGATCCGTAGGGGAACCAAAGTCACTGACATAGCCCAGGTAGTTGCGAAACTGAAGTGGCAGTGGGTAGGGCACATAGCTCGACGGACAGATGGCCGTTGGGGCAGTAAAGTCCTCGAATGGTGACCATGTACCGGAAGACGTAGTGTTGGTAGGCCCCTCACAAGATGGTCCGACGATCTGATCAAGAAAACCCGAAATAGGCTGGATGAGGGCAGCACAGGACCGATCGTCATGGCGATCTTCGGGGGAGGCCTTTGTCCAGCAGTGGATGTCTTTCGGCTGAAATGATGATGATACACCCAGAATAAAAAAGGACCGAGTATGGATCCCTGTGGTACGCGTCATTGAACCCATAAATCATTTGATTTCACTCCGCATATATCAACGCATTGAACTCTTTTGTAAAGGTAAGTTGATAAGACTTTAAGAGCGACGCCATTTAATATAAATAATAAATACAAAATATGGTGCTATTATATATAATAAAGTTTTTCAGAAAAGAATTAGAATTAGATTATACTCGTAGAAGCGGAAGACAAACCAGTATACGTCTAATCAAATTTTAAGTGATCACCGCCACCCACATTCTCTTGCAGCTCCAGAGGAATAACAGAAGCGTTGCCGGCTTTTTAGCAAGTGGAATCAGTTCAAACAAATCTACAGAACCCTTTCCGTGGAAAATGCGGTAGAAAATACAAAATGCAGCGACGTCTCTACGCAACGCCAGGTGATCTAGCCGTTCGGGTCTCTACTACTACTAATATAATCATAATCATAAAAAAAAAGTTAAATAATTAATTTGAAAATTTTCTAACAGCTACGGCGCAGCGTGGAAGAAGTGTGAGCGCCTACGCTAGCTCGCGGTTACTAGATTACTTACAGGATGTTCCAAAATGATGTTATGGAAAATTGATTTATTTAAGTGAATAATGTATTTTATTTCTGAATTTATTTCTTTATGGTTACGGTTAATTAGCTCTACCCGTCTGTCGCCATTGTAGCGATATGCAGTATAATAGTACTTTCTGACATAACGAAAAATGGAAACGAAATTCCTTCTTCGATAAATGGGCTATCTAACACTAAAAGAATTTTTCAAATCGGACCAGTAGTTCCTGTTATTAGCGCGTTTAAACAAACTCTTCAGCTTTATATTACATTAACATTAATATGTTTCGGTGTGAAGGGTGCCATAGCCGTCTCAAGGCGACGAGTATAATTGTAGTGCCACTCAGAATTTTTGGGTTTTTCAAGAATTCTGAGCGGCACTGCATTATAATGGTCAGGGCGTAACAATTACCATCAGCTGAACGTCCTGCTCGTCTCATCCCTTATTACCATAAAATAAATAGAATTTACTACACATTATATCCGATTAGGCTGCCAATCGTATAAATAAAGTCGCGGTAACGTTACCCTCAAAGTTATTGTTTAAGCATTTTTACCTTCAGTAAAGTGAGTAGATGTACTTACACATTGCTAAGTGGCCATAGTTAAATCATTTAATGCAGATTAAAAAAATCTATAACAAATAATAATATTCTCTATCGCTTTATGCTGACGGTACTTAATCCTTATTGCAAATTCCAGTGAACTCCTGCGCAGGTTTATAAAAGACCATCTACGGTTGAAAAATTTCGCATTCCTGGAGTTTTCACTGAAGGCACCGGTGTTATGTGAAGTGTACTCTGTGTAAATACTTACTGATAGCTGATAAAGTAAGTTTATAGTTTACTTTAAAATTATGATTTTGTGCTTAGAGTAATGTAATTATATTCATGTATTAAGTAGTTTCTTTTCGCGACTTCGAATGTAATGTATAAAGGATGTCCCACGGCTATGCCCCCTCTAGGGAAGTACCTTAATTATTGTAGATGTAGGATTTTTTTGAAAAAAAATAAAAATAAAACAATTTAAAACGGATTTATAATTTTTTAAATAATTATCTGTTTGAACCCAGAATCGGCTGTTGAACATAATTTTACATGAAATGTTAAAATTCATGATGTTCCTTTTATTTCTGATGCTATATTATGTGGCAAAAATAAGCCTTATGATGAAGCCTTTTGATCTGTATGATAAAGCTACATACACTATGTTTTTCTGGTGTAGTGGGCTCGAATCGCGGTTCAATCAGGCAATTATTAAAGAAAAGTAAAATTGTTTTTTTTTTATTAATATAAAGTCTTCTTTCAGTAAAATATTACATCTAAAATATTTAAGGTATTTCCCCTCCATGTGGGATCATCCTGTATAATCGGTTGAATATCGTTTGTGCAAAATTTCATGATAATCAGTCAACTGATCAAATTTCGCGTTCGAATTAGAATTTAGTTAGTTGTTATAATGTAAATATTTCGCCCTCTTCTAGTGCACTTTTCAGTTTTTCTTCTTCCTGAGATTTGCAAATTTACTGAATTTATATTAAAATTAAGTTGAGTACAGTTGTTTATGTCTATAAAACACAAAGACGGCTGTGTTAATCTTATTCCTCAGGGACTGCAATAGGTACAGACTCCGATAATATGTCGTTGGAAAGGTCTTGATAAGAAAAGCTTAAAATCGTTTCGGTTTCTAGATGATCGGGATCAAAGGCTATACAGGTTCAAACATCTCTCATAGAGTTAAATTGAAAGCACTTTTTTGCTACTTCTTCTCATTACAGTCCAACTTTTTCCGAAGTGGAAGCAAATAGTGTGTCGTCTGTTGTCTCTTAATTATTATTTTTTTGCATAAAACTTATATAATGAATGCCATCAATAACATAACTTGTAAAAAACCAAGTCTCGCAACTCAGTTCTTCTACCGTAAAACGTTCATGTAATACCATGTAGGTAAATTTATTCATTCCCAACTTAAGGCTCCTTCTGTCTTAAGTTATTACGTAATTGGCTAATCTAGCATCTTATAGTGGCCATATTAATATTAAAAATATTTAATGTTTTAAATTAAACTTCCAAAGTCAACTTGATGATCGGTCAGTCAGTGAGTAGAAAAATTAAGAAACATTGACTAGTTATAATTCTTAAACGTGTTTATACGATACACTCGCTATATGTATAGCCTGTATAGCCGAGTGGTTAGCGTTCCTACCTACTAAGCTAGAGGTCCCGGGTTCGAATCCCGGTAGGTGTGAGCATTTATATGATGAATATGGATGTTTGTTTCCGACTCATGGCCCATAACACAGGCTTTATATGCTTTACTTAGGGCAAGATAATTTGTGTAAAAATTGTGTCAATATTATATTATTATTATATTATATGTGTTTTGTGTGCTTGCGTTTGCTGAAAGTAGAGGTTAACAGTTCGCCTGTATAATTTTTCTAGATTTTCACTGCTGTCTACTAGACATATAACTTAACGAAGGATTTAATATTCAAAATATTAAGAAGCTAACGCCAAGCATGACTGACTGTTTGCCACTTGACAATCAGTATCGGTTACAGTAACTAACTATAGACTCGCTTACCTTTTCAATCTTGTTGTATTTTCCTTAAATAAATAGTCACTCAAAGAAATATTTAAAGAAATAAATATTATGACTGTTCATTGTCAAGTAAGCTTATGAAATTTTAATATAAGATTACAAAAATCGTCATTTTTTTCCTCTACATAGTGATTTCCATTATTATCCTAATATCCAGTCAAATCCAGTGTGTGTTTCCAGTGAACTAATGAACGGATTTTAATAGGGATTACTTCATGGAGTGCAGTTTAGTCCAACTTGAGAGATGGGATAGTTTTTATTTTGATTTGGGTCTCATAATTATTCTTATTTCCAATATTTGATTTGTATGGACATATTTTCAATGGTAGAATTTATTGACGCTCGGTTTGACAGTTCTTTTGTCGATTAATCTATGTCGATTTCCGACCGTTTTCAATAACGTATCTCTAGTTAAGGATATATGCTATCACCGTTTAATGACAAGATCTTATCTATCCATAGTTATGTTATGTTATATAGTTATGTCATAATTACGTCGAAAGGTTATTGAAATGTAAGTAAGCGTTAAAGGATAGATTTGTTTACCTCTAGTTACTTAAACTAAGGATTCAAATTCAAATATTTTTATTCAAAATAGGATTTAAAATCACTTATTGAACGTCAAAAATCACCCATTCGAAAGAGACTGCCTCAGACCTGAGAAGAATGGGCGCAAGAAACTCAGCGGGTTTTTTTTTTGATAGACAGGTTATTGAAAGCGGCCGTTAAACGATTTCATTATAACGACAGGGAGCATAATTCACGAAATAATTCTTGGTGTTAGGAAATATTATAGACAAAGTCGTAAAAACCAGTATTTTATTTATAACGTATGTCGGGTCTGCTAGTAATCATATACTTTTTCAGAATAAAGAACATGGAAATGACGTCAAAGATATTTAGTAGCATCCTGTTACTTGTGTTAGCAAGTAATGTATTTGCTGACGAGATTGAATTGGAAGCTACCAGTGGAAGAGTTTTGAAGATGTTAAGAGTAAGTAAACGTAATTCACTAATGTAGGAATGTTAGTTATCCAAATTTGATGAGTTTTCTTGAGTGTTATTCCGCTAGGAATCTATTTATTTATTTAATCAGCACAATGTTTTGATTTTACATATTATATTGTAATTGAAATGATTTGTAAATCGATGGAAATGTATATATTGTAATTGAAATGATTTGTAAATCGATGGAAATGTAAATCTTGATATAAACGAGTGGCAATGAGCTTCTTGCTACTTCTTCTCATTAGCTCAACCCTTTACGAAGTAGCGGTAGATTCAATAAGAAAAATATATTTTTGACATTCATAAGTGTCATTTCATTTACCTACATGAATAAAGTTATTTTTATTTGAATGATGATGTGATCATATCATAATATCTATATCATCCATACAAACTATTCTTATATATTAAAGGGTAACGTGTCTGATATGTATCCTCTTTTAATACTATAATATCATTGATATGTATAACAATTACAGTGTATAATTACAGAAATAATAATAATACTAAAAGATTTAATAAAAAATTAATAACAATGATTTAAACTAAATCTGAAATGCTCTCAAATCTTTTTCTTAAAACTATATATAGAGTCATGAGCACGTCCAACTTGATGCGACTCTAGCGGGATTAACACTCTAAATAAACTCATAAGATTTGGATGATTATTGATTTAATTAAAACAACATCTTAATTCAATGAATTTTCTTATATCGGAATGATAGCTGTTCCTACGAGGGTGCAGTTTGTATAAACGCAAGTATGGGAATCGTTACTGTCTTTCGAGTGTAGCATAGTGCTGATCTCATTGCGTTCGGTCATTCCAGGATACGACATCTCGTCTGCTGGAAGCGCATACAACAAAACTATAGAATGCTATAGTGTTGCTGTACCCTTGGTAGAACATTCCTTGGAAACCACACTTGAATTGAGATCCAGATGGTGGTGATGTCCAAGTTTGTAGCATGTCGTGGGAAGTTGGAACTCGGCGGCAGCAATCAGGTCAAACAGCTATTCGGTACATTCCCCGTGATAAATGCGGCAGAAGACACACAATGAAGCGACGTCTCAATGCAATGCAAAGTGATCTAGCTGTTCGTAGAGCTCTGGATTACCAACAATTCGAGCAGCTCTGCATTGCCAGCAGTCAAATGGTTCGAACTGAAATGGGGGTGCTCCAAACCAGAGATGACAGCAGTAGGTACCTACTCCAAATGTGGCCGGGCCTGAAGTATTAGCGTGCTCTATTTATGACGCCTAGGTTCTTCGAAGCCAATTCGCCTTTGCCTTCCAGGTGACCGCAGAATTTACTGCTACAGTTTCAATGATATTTCGTTAGGGATAATAAATTCTAGCATCTTAATGATTCGTACTTGCGCTATCGCTGAAAGTCTTGTTTGATGTGAAGCTTTTTCAGGGTGTATGATACACACCTTGAAGATGAGGCGAACAACTATTCCAAGAAAATAATTATTTTATGCATGGAATTCTTTTTCTGACACCCGGTCGCCCTCCCATGTGTGCACAAGTGAACACGGCTAGCGTTTCCACCGTCCTATGCTACCGTGTCACCGTGGACACGGCAAGACAGCCGACTTTTGTTCAGCAAACAACGGGAACATTAAAATGTGAAATATGTTTTTTAGACAAAAAAAAATTATAGATCATAATATTATAATGACCACTATAGTAAAAAATACAAACAATTACATTACAGTTTTTTTATTTTGATGTGTTTAGCAAAATAGTCTATTTCTCCTACAACTCTGAAAGAGCGGCGTCATTCACAGCACGAATCTATCATAAATCACGTTTTTTGTATACAATAACCAAGCTTGTGTAACTAGCAACCCGTAACATTAACCGACAATTGTAAACAAGTGGGTATCACGTTTTAAGTTTGGCTTTGGGTTTGGCGCCATAACAGCTCAGCAAGTGACTTGTGCGGGCGCGTGGGACGTGTTGGCATATCAGATATAATCCTCCTTCTATTTGGTATCATGCAACAGTAGGCATATCTTTACGAATCGGTGGGTGGTCTACTACTAACCAGATTCTGACTTTCAAAACGTGGTACAAATATCCAAACATTTTACGATTTTTTCAATGGAAACATTAGTACGGTGAACTGTAAATTAGAAACAAATTTAATGTGTACCATAATTGTTGGACGATGCGGTATGCGAACCTGCGAATATGGAGAGTAGCTATAATCCAGGAAAAGAGGGAATTAACCCTAATATGCACTGAAATTTAACATAAAGTTATTAATTAAATAAAGATATACCAGGATATCTAAACGAACTTAGGCTCGTTTTCACCGACACTTAGACATTACAATGAAAAGAAAAGTAGAGAGCTTACTCAACTTACATTGTGTATATATTCTGATAGTGGTACTCATATCAGTTATTTGATTTGAAGATTATATTATTGATGTTAATTTAAGGATAAATAAACATTATGCTTCCAAATGAACTTAATTTTTACTTATTTCAGGAGATGGTAAACCAAACAAATGCAGATTCATTAAATCTTCCTGCAAACGCCAGCTCGATTAGGGAGAACATTACGGATACCTTCAGGTACGTATAATGTGATATGGCTATACGTACTGATTACGGGAAGTACAGAGCTTGACCTGATATCTACCTTTAAATGGCACTGCTATACATGCCACGAAACATAAATATCATCCTGGTCATCTATCTAGATATCCATGTACCATTTCTTATGAAAGAGGAGAGCTAACGAGCGCATGAACTTTATGTTGAATGATCACTGCCGCCAACATTGAATAACAGGAGCGTTGCCAGTCTTTTAGAAATATGTACGCGCTTTTTTTGTAAGTACTCACCTCGTATCGTCCTGGAAACACCGCACAAGGAAGCTCATTCCACAGTTTTGTAGTACGTGGAAGAAGGTTCCTGGAAAACCACATGTAGATGAACGCCAAATATCCAGATGGTGGGGATGATGTCATAATTTGATATCAAAATAATAAGGCTCCTTTACACAGGATGCCGGCTAGATTATGGGTTACGGCGAATATTTCTGCGATGAAGCAGTAATGTGTAAGTATAATTGTGTTTCGGTCTGATGGTTACTAGGCAAATGAGACTTAACATCTTATGTCTCAAGGTGACGAGCGCAATTGTAGTGCCGTTCAGAATTTTTGGGGTTTTTCAGGAATTCTGAGTGGCATCGCATTGTAATGTGCAGGGCGTATCAATTACCATCAGCTGAACGTCCTACTCATCTCATCCCTTATTTTCATAAAAAAAAGGCCAAACAGCTCTTCCAAGCTCCCCGCGATAAGTGTGGTAGAAGACCGTTACCCCCAAGCGAGGTGTTCGAGGATCTTTTTTTACAATCAAACAGCGTACTGGAGTTCTTTGCACAGCGTTCAAGGCATATTGACAATCGGTCATGGGTACCATAAAAATGCGGATACACTTACATATGAGTACGAAGCCGGCAGCGCTCCTGTAAGGAATGTTGAGTTGCAAAGACATGGCCAAGACCTAGAGTATGAATCCCGAAAAGAGAGTCGATCAGGTGGCCGAGCACCTTGGGTAAATGCTAGTATAGCCATGACGTGACATTTCATAAATTGAGAGCGATTTACAGTCTTTTGGACAGCCTTTTAAAACGATTTTAGGGCTGTGACAGATAGCTCGAAAAATTGTAGATTTCCATACAACTTTCTGCTTGCATGTTTGTACGAAAAATTTGACGCAGTTTCGGCTCAGTTGACACATCGATAAGAATTAATTTTTTTCATACATGCATTGTTCAGTATTGTGTCATTTCGTTATAAAATTCTAATTATTGGGGATCACAGTATGCTTCAGTATAATTATTTTTAGTATAACGTTCATTGATCATTACATGTCAATCATTTTCAGCTGTGACAACCTCACGTACGGCTACTATGCTGACATGGACAATGATTGTCAGCTGTTCCACGTGTGTCTGCCATCACAAACCCCCTCGGGTCGCAACGTAACCTATCGCTACAGCTTCATTTGCCCAGCTGAGACTGTATTTAATCAGGTAAAACTTTCACTTAAATCTTTTTAATTAGACAAATACTAGCAATACTTAATTTACATAGTCGATTACAAGGTTACAAGCAAATATACATACAGGTGAAGCTAATAAAAAGCGTGTAAAATTCTAACAGTTTTTATGATTTTTAATGAATTACCCGCAAAGTCGGCCATGAATCAATTTTGTTGATGGTATATAGGATCATCAATATCATAGTTGAACATTACACATACTGCACAAGCAGGTACTACAACCCCAGTACTTATATGTCATAATTTATATTTTAAGCAAGTTGATTGGAGTAGCCTAAAACATACCATAATAATGAAAAATATTCATTATAATCTAGAGTAGCACGTTGGAGCAAATAAACAAATACCTACTACTCAGGCTGCTTTTGAAGCAACAGAAACCAAAAGAACAAACCACATATTGCCAACTACATGGTCATGTTGAAGGCTAGGACACAGGACACCTTAGTATAAGCTCCACCAATTTCACTCTGTGCAATGCAGTGTCGTTTGTCTGTATGCTTACAGAACTTATATATTATAGTAAAGACTTCACTGTATTGTGAGTCTTCTACATCTCTCTACATCTAATCTCTCTTCTATATTTATTCTGATCGTCAATATGCGGCTATATATCGCTTCTCCACAGCGCAGTCTTTTAGAAAATTTCTTCCATAAACAGCCTAGCCGCGGAATGGCCGGTAATTCTTTTGTGAATTATTTGTCTGCCTTGTCACCTAAAAATACTTATATTTTTAACGAAATATGTTATTGTATTTAGAAAATTTAATTTGTAAGTATACGCTTTAAAAATATATTAAATTTCAGGAAGTCCTTACGTGCACAAGACCACGTGATTCAATACCATGTGAAGATTCTGCTTCGTATTATGATCTGAATATGGAAATTGGTAAGGTTCCCGAAGAAAAAAACGAAACCGCACAAAATAAAGAGCCTGAAAAGAGCCCTGAAACCAATAAAGATAATGAACCAAACAAAGAAACTGAAACTATTCCAGTCAACAATCAAAAACGTTTCCCAAGTCGTAAAAAACAAAGCATAATCGTTGAAAGATTAATGAAGGAAGCGATTGAGGAAATTAATAAAATGGAAAACGTTGAAGAAGTAGTTGCACCAGAAGTTATAGAGACTGAAATGAAACCTGAAGTTGTAGATAAAATGGAAGGCGAAGATGAAAATTCACGGTTAGGATCTGAAAGAAAACTCAAGAGAACTGGCAGACTTGGTTGGAGGGGGTCCTACAAATACGGAGATACACAGTAGTTATAAGATTTAGATTAAGAATTCTGGTAAATTTTGTAAATAGATTTAAATGAGAATAAAAAAGATATTTTATTATATGATTTTTATTCGTTTGAAATTACAAAAAAAAATACCAACTGATTTCAAAACAACTATTCAATGACAATATAATATGCACTAAAATAATAATCAACAAATTATTATAACAATATAATTTAGTTATAATTATTGTTATTCATCATTTGCCATCTCATATCATCCTGGAAACACCGCACAGGGAAGCTCATTCCACAGCTTGGTTATACGGGGAAGAAAGTTCCTTGAAAACCGGACTGTGGAGGAACACCAGACATACAGATGGTGGGGACGATATGTAGCACCTCGTGTGAAGGTGGAATTCCGCAGCAGGAATTAGATCAAACAGCTCTTCAGAACACTCCCCATGATAAATGCGGTAGAATACACACAATGAAGCGACGTCTCTACGGAATGCGAAGTGATCTGGCCGTTCACAGAGCAGTGGACAATTTGAGGAGCTCTGCGTTGCTATAGAGATACTCAGAGATGACAGCAATACTCTATGTGTCCGGGCGTGCACTTTGTCCTCCTCGTCCTCCCTGCGTCGTAATCCTCGGTACTGAAAGTCGAGACCACCCTTCTGTATCATTTTCTCTCGTATGATCGCTCTCCATCTATTCCTGTCTCTGGCGGAGTGAATGGCATTGTGAACCGTCGAATCGAGGGCGGATCTCGTCGGACCATCGTGTTTGGACTGCGTCCACGAGGCCTCTTCCCATCTATTTTGCCGACCACAATGAGCCTCTCAAGGTTTCCATCGTCCTTCCTTGCGATGTAACCGAAGTATTCTAAAACTCTGCGCAGACATTCGGAAGACAATCGCGAGGAGATACTGAGTTCATGCACTTTGGAGAGTGCTAGAATGTGAGCTGACTTGAAGTTTTGCGTTATAATAGTTCTGTCAAAGATCTGTCTACAGTCGAATTGAATATAATTTACTTAATATATAAATGACCCTTCGGAAAAGATACGCCGAAATGAGATGAGAAACAAAGCGAATTCACCAATACCTTTTCTACGTGTTGACGTAAACTCATGTCGTAAACAATATAAAGTATAAATACAAATACCAGTCAAAACTATCATGAATAAAATCAAAATTGTTATTTGTCAATGTTTATATTACGATAACGACAGTGACAGAGCTATTGAACGCGATCAAATAAGCTGAACGTCGAAAATTCGGCGGTCAGTGTTTTAACGCGTTTAGGCTATACCTGCGTTTAGATTGTGTTGGTGAATCCGAATTGAATCAGTACACTCATTTAAGGCGTAAGCTTAGTTTAAAGTGTTCTAAACACGTTCTACTCCAATGGTGAAATCAGGGCTTAATAGACAAAATAATGGAATCGGTGTCCCCCCGCTGAGGCCCCGTACGCCTCTGGTTTTTTCTTAATTTTTATTTTTAGTGTCCTTGAAGTACGCTAACTAATTTGTCCGAATAATATGTGTACTATACGTGCTGCTCATATGAGACAGTGCCGTTTAATTGAAACAAATGAAGTCAAGGAGAAAAGCATATATGAAGAGAGGAAATCTACCTCGAGGACAATTTCAAATGCGACTTGCGAAGATTTTCTCCTAAGAATTGAACAGTTCCGTTACTTTAAACCTTACTAAACTATTCTTGAAGTTATATCCTTTCCATTAAAAAATAATCATTAAAATCGTTTTTTTTGATAATGAGTTTTCGTCAATTTGTCGCTCACATACTTAGTGCAAATTTAAGACTTATATTGTTTTCTCATGGATGCCGGTGTCAAAACTGGATGAAATTGAAACACGGGAACTACCAGCTTCAAATATAAAAGAATCAACAAAATCGGTTCACCCAGTCGAAATCTTCTCTTTTTGTGAAATCGGTTAAAAAAAGTTTAACTTATTATTACCGATTAGGGAGATATTATGTTTCAATGATATGATTAACCTTAAGCACTACCAAGTCAGCAGCATGATGCATGGATCGGCGATTGCTACCCATATTTGAGGTAAGGGAATGACCCACCCAACGACTTAATGTACAATGTCGCAATAGGATTTTTGAGCTTGCAACTTTCGGTATCAGTAATTAAACTTTAAAATTTAAATTATATCATAACTATAATAACTATCATTTGGTTTTTTCAAAATATATCACAGTATGCCTTGATAGTAAATACTGACTGCCTGTTAATGTTCTCGCACTTATCAATAGAACTTTAAATAATTTAAAATATTGCAATGAATAAAAAATAATGAAACAGTTTTATGAAGATTTTATCCCAGCTAAAATTCTTATCTCCATTGTAGATTTCATGTATAAATGCAATCAATTTTTCCTACGCTTGATTAGCTTTTACTATAGAATTTCAATCAAATAAAGTTGAAACGAATCCATTTCATTGTATCTTGTTTAACAAAATGACTTGATATACTGAATCAATCATGTACCAATTGGTTATATTTTTACTCATATTTAAGTGCGGGATTGCTAAAGATAGTGATAATAAATATATAGATTTACTACCAGAAGAAGAAAAACGACAGTTTCTTGAAAGGATAGCCAGAAGAATTTTAGAAGAATCTCACAGTGACAAAATTCCTAATACAACGCATACGGAATTGTCAGACGATGAACTCAGCGTTCATTCTTCATATGTCCAAGAGATTATTAAAGAAGAAACTGATAATTTGAAAAAAGAAAGAAAAGCACGAGTTAAAAAAAGAAAACAGGAATCTTATCAGAAACAAAAAAGTAAAAAACAAAATGATGAAAATAGTGAACATGTAGATTTGCCATTAAGTTTTGAAAAAGCTGCAAAACAACGGGATAGGAAGGATACTAAAAGAGAGAATATTGATTATGAAGTAATCCCAGTTGAAGTTGATTATGAAAATTCAGTAAGTAATCAATCGACTATTTTATTAAACACGACAGGCAATTTTTCTTCTACTATAAATGTCAGAAGTGATCCAACAGTTGATGCAAATATACCAAAAAAGGGGTCCGAAAATCGTCTTAGTAATTTAAACGACACTGATTATTCCACCACTACAAAAACTCCCTTTGTATATGATGACGAGGCTTTAGGTTTAAGAGTAATAAGTGATTTTGATCAAAACTCTAAAGAAATGAAAAGTCCAGAAGATTCAGTAAACACTTCAGAGTCTATTTACACTTATTCAGATCGACAAAAAGAAAATCTTACAAGTTCAGAGCAAAGAAATAATACCGGTACTGCAAAGCCGATAACTGAAAGATATATGATTTCTCAAGAAGGTAAGTACAGTAATTCGGGTTCAGAAATGAGCAAGTTAGCGAGCAGTTACATAATAACTGAAAAACCAACAAAACATTTAAGAAATAACTCTTTAGATAGTGATGTAAGTAGTGTGGCCATACCAACAATAAATCAAATTCAAGTTAACAAATCACTGACCGAAAACAAACGAATGTATATGCCAACAGTAAAAAGTTCGGAGTCTAATGTCACGTACTCAGAAGAAAATCTTTCAAGTTCAGTGTATATAAATGGTACTATCACTGCAATGCCGATAACTGAAGGGCATTTTACTTCTCGAGAAGGAAAGTACAATGAATCGGATACAGAAATTAGCAAATTAACAAGCAGTTATATAAGAACTAAAACAAAACATTTAAGAAATAACTCTTTAGATAGTGGTGTAATTAGTGTGACCAACCCTACAATAAATCCATTTAAAGTTAACAATTCATTGACCGAAAACAAATTTATAAATATGCCAACACACCGGAAAAATATATATTTACCTTTAAATACAAGCAACGTAGTTCACATATCTAAAGATAATATTAAATCAGACGATAATAATTCCAGTATCATAATAGAATCATCGTTAAACAAAACAAGTAAAATAAAATTTATAGATGTTGAAACAGTGACCAATTTTTATTCAGTCGATAAACCGACGGTAAATAATAAACTATTATCAGCTGAAAATACATTGTTGATCAATAAAAATATTGTGAATATTTCATCACCACAAGCTGAAGTAACTGTTAAGTTAAAATATAAAGAAGTCAGTGAAAGTCCTAAGGAAGATGCTTCAAAACAAAAAAGACTAAATCAATATGAAGTTTATGAATTACGTAAGTATGTTGCATAAATAATCATTCCTGCTCATGTCATCACACATTCCATAACACTCCAGCTAATTTGATGCCATCTAGATACTTAAATTATGTAATAAAACACGTAGTGCGTTGAAATAATAGTATGATGCCTTGCTCAAAACCTCAAAAATAAACGTGCAGAAGTAAAAAAATAGGGGGATTACCTGAGAGGCAAAAAAAACAAAGTATACAAAATAAATGAACTGAGGCGTAGATGATTTCAGTGCACTTAAATATATATCTTAGTTTCATCGTTTTAAATTTCCACATAAATAAAATGCATCAAGGTGACTTTTTTAACATTTATAGATACTTAACGTCGTTTCGTCACCTGACCAAACCATTAAATACTACTAATTGTGCTTATAATTATCATGATAATTTGAAAAAAGATATAACAACACTTAATTCCAGCTTCGGGTCTACCTTCATTCGAGCCCAATGAAATGCTGGACCAAAAAGGAAAAAACGATCGAGAACATGCTAATGACCATCCTCATTACAGCAATGGACCAAATGGTGAAGGAACTTCACACACTTCACAGGAACTTTCCGTTGAGCCCAATAAAGATGTGAACCGGGAATTAACTAAAAATAATCCCAACTATGTGCCTATTTATAATTATGATCCAAAACATGCTTATTACGACCCTTATAACCGTTACGGTATAAATTCAGCAGACAAAGATCAAATTATAAAAAATAGAATTACTCTAGGCAATATCAAAGTTATGAAAGAACCTTTCTACGTGTCTTATGAAAAATTTAACCCAAAAGTATCGGAAAAGCCTCCCAGTTATGTACCTATACATACTTACGATCCAGAACATGCATATTATCATTCTTATAACCGTAACGAATCAAATATAGACGAGAAAGATCAAATCATCAGAAGTAGAAATTCACCAAACAACCTTGAAGCTCCAGAACTAACTTCCGATGAGCCTTATGAAGAAGTGAAGCGAGCCATAACTGAGGATAATCCCAACTATATATCAATATACAATTATGATCAGAATCATGCATATTACGATCCTTATAACCGTTACGGACCAAATGCAGGCGACAAAGATCAAAATATCATGAAAATAAAAAATACACTACACAATATAAATATAGAAATAGATGATGCTAGCCGTCGCAACCGATTTAAAACTCCAAATTACAAAACATTTTCTAGCAATTTTAAACTAAAAACTTTTTACTACAATGTACCAAAACATCATAAATTTGATATATTCAACCCAGTGCCTCTGAAAGTAGCAGAATCGTTTAACCCTCATAATTATTACGACGGTGATGATTTTTTTGTAAGAAATGCTGATGTAGATACGAAAGAAGAAAATAATGACGATCAATATGCATATGTAATTGAAAACGAGAATCCCATTGGTCAGATAAGTTTAAAATCTATATCAAAAGAAACGCTAGGTACTGATCATCACGGAACCTCTGAAAACAATATGAAATTTAAACTAAAAAACAATAACGAAAATTATATAGCACTTGATTATTACTTTGGGAGAAAAAAAAACTACAAAAAGACAAATAAGGATACTGTTTTCGACTTCAAGCTGACTAATATTCATAATGATTTTCAACCTATAACCCCGACGCCCAACAATATAGTACCCGGGAAAATACACAAACTAAAAACTAAAGATAAAATGGTTGAAAAAAATTATATGGATACCATGGTAACAGTTATGCGGGATATGATTCAGATGGACAATGCAGTACTGGAAAGATACGACTGGCTTGGAACTGCTGTTGATGTCAGAACAGCATTAGCAAAGCTGAATGATTTAACGTGAGTTTTTATATGGTTGTTACCTTAAGCAACTCATAGGTATATATTATTCTTAGTACGGGTGAGTATATCACTGAATTCCTGCTAAATAGCTGATCTGATTTTTCTGTACTTTTCCTGCAAACATGAACACCTTTTGATAGGAGACTATTTAAAAAAGCGTGTGTGTACTTACGTATGAAGTGAAACTTACAATTAATAAGTATCTGCTGTAAATATACAAATCCATTGAAATTATCAAGTATTAATTATTTTGACTCTGAATCTTGTAGACATTATTTTTATACCTATTTTCAGTTTCAAGTTCTATTCAAACAATGGAAAACTTATTATAAATTCACATGAATTTGAATAAGAGTTTTTTATTTCATCACATTCAATTCAATAAATAATAATTTACGTCACTATACTGAAATTTGATAAAAAAAAACATGGCACGTTACCGAAAATCGTTACAACATTGCTATAAAATTCCTCTCAGACACCGATGAATAAGTTTCACTTCAAATAGTTCATTTTAGTAAATACATCATTGTGTCATACTAAAACTAACAGTACAATAAGTGACATCTTTACAAATATAGATGTTTAATTTATAAGATTGTATTTTTTTTAAATACAATACAATTTATGAACCATCAGGCAAAATTTACTGTTTCATCATAGAAAACTATTTCTTATTGTTCAGTTACAATATTGCAAACATTTTATATTTTATGGAATAAAATCAAATTCGGACTATCGACTCAATATGAAATATAAACATATTGTATGGCCTAGTTAACAGAGAAAATAATCGCATCTTAATGTTGTAACCTATTGCTTACTATAATACCACAGGCGGAAATTGAAGAGCGGAATTGGAACCACGGTATAATTATGTTGTATTCAATGATATTTAAAAGTATAGATAGGTTACCTAGACAACATTAGGTGTTTGTAAATGATACACAAACACACACATGAATAATTTAACATTGCAATAGCACACTACATTACGATTACACTTCAAAGAAGGATAGTAAATGCAATTATGGCAAGCGAAAAAGAGATAAGTCTAATTTGCTAATTGCTTCATATTTGAGTAACAAAAACAGAGATATCATTTTTTATCATAAACCGTGATTTATGCCTAAAATACGATTCATTCATGAGTCCATGTAGTAAAATTTATAATGTAAAACTACATTGAAATCAGGTTAATAAAGTGTTATTAATTGTATTTAAAAAAAAATATATATTAATTATAATATATAGCCATATTGATGATTTAAATTATTTGTACATAAAATAATAAAAAACATACAGACATATCAAACCAAAACCGAAATGTATGAAATACCTTCACTCTTATATATCTTGGAAACATAGTTTTTACATTTTCTTAACACACAGGTTGGCAATTTAGATTATTATTATCTTGCCACGAAAACGTTCTACTTTATTAGCCGACTAAATGAAATTACGACAATTGTCTGAATTTGTCTGCAACAATTTCCGCGCGCTAGTGCGATATCTACCTCTTTATTGTATATAATATCATTGGTTATATTAATAAAGTCGACCTAATTTTTATAATTCTTAAATAAAAGTCACAGTATATTATATTTTATTAAGTAAACTCAATTTTGTTATCTAACTTATAGCATTTATTTTTATTCTATCAATCAAAAATGACAGTAAAATTTTCCAGTTTACAGTTGAAAAATAACGAAAGAATTGACAGAAATGATTTCGAACTATATAAATACTTCATATATTTGTACAAATCATCTAAAGAGGTATTTCATAAGTCAGCTCTGAGAAATACAAAACAATCGAAGAATTCGATACACGTGAAGCGGAAACATGTAAAGTCACGCTGGATGCCGAAGATACTGAAGAAGAAAAA
This sequence comes from Leptidea juvernica, assembly GCA_949711755.1. Lineage (NCBI taxonomy): Eukaryota > Metazoa > Arthropoda > Insecta > Lepidoptera > Pieridae > Leptidea > Leptidea juvernica. Next base: position 15,103,968 of record CATIXQ010000016.1, on the reverse strand, counting down.
ACATCGTTCAGCTATAAAGGCATGGAAGGAGATTGCAACATTCTTAAGGAATATGACCAAGATAAATAATAACAAGTTGGAGCTATTAAGCCAGCTACAGAGCTTTTTGGACGAGATTAACTTTCAGCTTCGGGACGTAAGTAGAAAATGAAATATTTGCTACTTTCAAATAAAGAAAAGAATGAATAGATAAATTTTAGACCATATTCTCTGAGAATAAATGTTATCAAAGCTTGCGAGAGAGATAAACTAAGGCAGACACAGTTTGCTCGACTTGGCGGGGGCACTGCCGTGCACCCAGTATAGCACGATGAATAAAAAAAATCTGGATTTTTTTTGTCACACCAAAAAAGTGTAATTTCTTAGTTATATGTAATTAGCAAAATAAGATGTAAAATGATGTAGCTAATCGATTTTCGTTGATAACTCAAAAATACTTGAGAAATTTTGAATGTACTCAAATATCCTATTATGGTATCATCATATACACATGAAAGATTAAATTATTCCCGTTGAATAAAATATTTTGTAACTAATGAGCTGTCGCTCATAGCACTACTAGCACTCATAGTAACTTTGCTCTTAATAGCAATTTTCATTACTATAACACTAGAAATAAGGGATTGCTTGTAACTAATTCTAGTAGGCTTCTTATGATACATAATAGCTTTAAGGGTAAATGTAATACACTTTTATAATAAAGTCCCAGTCCCTGTTAAGGCATTATCTATAAAATAAATTTAAATGTTTTATAAAATATGACGTTAATGTTATAAAACAAATGGCTCTATCGTAAATCCTATTACTCCACAGTTGAATATCTAAGTTACCGAACAGCCTGGAACTAGATTATGATTATTTTATAGCCATAGCAATGACAGTACAATGTTGTATATTTTTATTAAAAAGAGCGCAAAAAAAGAATGCTGGGAGAGTTTCTTGCAACGCTTCTTCTGTCTGAGAGCGCCATTTGTTTCCTAAGCGGTAGTAGTATCTAGTATATGACATAATAAAGAATTCTAAAGAAATCAATTTTGAGAAAATAAATGCATTTTATGCCTTTTTATGCTAATACATATTCAGAACCATCATCATCAAGAAGTAATACCTTATTAAGCATGTTGACTTTTGCGATTTCTATTGTCAAAGTCAATGTCAAATAAACTTTATTCAATTAGGCGTTTGAATCGTCACTATAAATATTCCTTTTAAATAACTGAATCTACTATAAAAGTAGTTTGTAAGGTGCTGAATCCAATATATGAAAAGTGTTAGTTGAAAGCGTTTAAGCATTTCATAAAAAGTAATAAAAAATAAACTATATAAATATAAAATATTGTATATTGAATGCATCAACCTTTAGAGCTTGAATTCATTGTTTGAGTAAGGAAGCTTTGTGAATATGATGGTCGTGATTACTGTCATAATTAGTAAAAGCATCCAACAAATACAATGATTTTTTTTACTAAAGAAAAATGGATTTCAGATTCACAGCGCCATAAAGAACATAGCAATGGTAACATCATATAGTAACCAATCATGGTATACAGATCTAAAGCAGCTCTATCTCAATTCTGCTTCAAAACAACAAATCCTCCAACTGATTCTGCATTTGGGCATGTCCAATCTTCTCGGTCTCGTAGAAAGAAGTTCGAAGAACGGAGTAGAAGACAGCTTCTTGGAATACGTACGAGAGGAGAGGAATAAAAAAGAAGTAAAAACTGCTAAAGAGGAGTTCTTGTTCGTGCTGAGAATGTTGGATGAGTTGAAATAAATAAATGACATATTTTAATTTGATGGTTCTTTACTGGTTCCTGCCTAATCAACCTAACTTTTTTCTTAATAAAGCTAATAATAGGGGTTAAGGTATGAAACTGTAATACCGTTTTATTGTAATAGGTACTTCGAATAGACATAGAAACTTAATTTTTTGAGATTTCTGAGTTTTTTTTCTCATGGTACCTATGTAGTTTATCTTTAAAAAATGTACAATATTTGATTATCGACTTTTAGTTCTTTTTTTATTCAGCTTAGACAAGAAAGATGGACTTTGAAAATTCGAATGATATTTGAATACAAGTTCCGATGCGGAACTAACGCGACAGAAACAGCTCGCAATATCAATGTTGCGTTTGGAGAGGGGGCTAATGAACGTACTATACGATTTTGGTTCAAACGCTTCCATGTGATTCGTTCACCATCAGTGAACGAATCACATGGAAGACCGCCCACACAAGTCAATAACAATGAATATTTACCCCCCAAATATTTCTTTTCGCATTATCGCTTAAGTCCCACTGCTTGTGGCGGCGACGTGGGGCATGTCGTTGCCTTTTCTAAAATATGGTCGAGGGAGGCGATGGCTGGTCCATGCGTCATGCTCGTGAACACGCGCTACTACTGGCTGGATGATCCTGTTACCGAGAAGTCTGTTTCATGTTTTTTTCTTAAATTAAAGTTATTATATTTTGTTATAATCGCCAATAAAATGCTCACAAAGTGCCTTTTTTATTTACGGTGTGTCTAGATTGATGCATCTACTGTACTCAATAACTCTTGTGTTTTTACTTATTAATTTACATTTACTCTTTTTTCGCTTACTCATGTAACGGCCGTTCCCAATATACTATCTACAGATAGAGATAAATTACTACCTTCTACTATCAGTAATTAGCTGTCAATAATCTGAAGCCGTCCCAATATACCCGATAAGTCATTCTTATAGCCTTATATTGGGACGCGTGAATTGCAATTTCCATACAAACTTCAATCGCTGGTAAGCTATACGTCGTCCCATTGACAGACAGCGTGTACGGATAAGATGAGTTACCGTCGATACGTTTATTACGGACAGAAAAGTCAACGATAGTTACGATATTTATCTCAAGTAAGAGAATACACTGAATATTGGGAACGGCCGTAAGGCGTTTAGTATTTGACGTTTGAGTATTTTTGTAACATTTCTTTGCATTAAATATATTGTAATTGAAATGATTTGTAAAACGATGAAGCTGTTAATGTTATTTTAATAGACAGTTTCTTACCACTTCTACTCATTAAGGATCAACCTTTTCCGAAGTAAAAAAAAATTTGACATTCATAAGTGTAATTTCCTTGATCTACATGAATAAAGTGATTTTGATTTGATTTGTAATTATCTTGAATTTCTAACGTTGTTCTTAAATAACGTTTGACAACACTGAAATGTCCTTCTTACATGATGATTAATAAAATTATTAATGAAAGATGATTTAAAAAAAAAACAAATTAGCCTTAGACCGCGCGGCCAAACTGACTTAAAAAAAATATTTATATTTATTTATGCAACTGTTGTGTAATAAGGGTAATTAAAACATGAATGTGGGTTTATCTTTAATTTAACTTTAATATGATAATAATATCACATGAAAGTTTTAATACCTAATTATCAACAGTTGCATACAAGACTTTATTGACACCCATGATATGAATCCTCTATAAAAGATTCTTAAACAGCTTACTGCTAACATTAAGCCAGTCCTAGTAACCATTACATCATCCAAACGAGTGTTGTAATGAAAATGGATGATGTAATGTTGCACTGAATTTCATTACGACACTCGTTTGGATGATGTAATGGTTATTAGCACATTGGGTGTTTTAATGTTGGCAATAATCTAAGGATCTATTTTAGGATCTTTAACCTCCTTTTTGCTGCCGTTGCCATAAGGCAATGGCATGAGACCACCGTACCACCACTAGTACTCAGTTATTTGTTTAACACACAAGACATTAATAGAGAATTTAAAGCATGGGTGTAGATAAAATTAATGATACAACTTCACCCTATAACTTGTAATGCGACATGAGATAAATGGCCGTAAAAATTTGAAGCGATGTAATAAAAGTTTCACCTTAAAACACAACTCATTTATTAAAACTACTTGATAAAATTATTTACATTATATTACATTATAAATAAATAAATAAATTATTATGCCTCTGTCTCCAATTCTGCTTCTATCTCCTCTGGACTTCGAAGGTCTATCGCAAATCTCTTCTTTAAGCTTGGAGGCTTCTCGTTTAAGTCTGAAAACGGACAAAGCAGAATTAAAAAATATAGACCTTAAAAAACTGCATAGGGTAAGTGATCCAGCTATGAACCAGGTAAATTTCAGTGCCATATAACTTTTTTGTTTTTAAACTGCGCAATCGTGCACTTAGCTAAGGAATTTAACTGGTTTTGAATTTAGTTTTAAAGTTTTTCTATACTATCAATATTTTTTCTGTCACAATAGATTTTGTAAAAAATAGGAATTGGTTCATTGTGGACTTCTGGGTGTACACATTGAGCTATACTATCTTTTACAATGATCGGATCATAATCGGAGAGGAGAAGGATACTGCGTCACTTTTCATAGTATTAGTGAGTGCGAAATGACAATATTGCATGTATGAAATATGGCGGTGGTTCAATGAATCTGTCTGGCTCACTGTAGTACGAGTATCCTACGTTTTTTGTTTTTTATTTAGTTATTTCATTTGTTTACTTCGTGAATTTATTTATTTGAAAACTTTTGCCAACAAGGTATGTACACTAAAATATCCCTATTGATATTATAAATGTGGACGGGTGCATCGAGGGGTTGGGCTTACGGGTGGCCTTGGATAAGATTAAGGCCCTTTTATTTCATGGGCCTCGTCGTGGTCCTCCACTCGAGGCCTCAATACAGGTGAACTCGGTCCTCGTACCGATTCAGGCCCACGTAAAGTATTTGGGCCTGCTCCTTGACGGTAGGTTGCTCTTCGACGAGCACTTTCGCCAGCCTGCTCCGAGGCGGATTAATGCTGCGTCGGGCCTTGGGCGACCTCTGTCTAATTTGGGTGGACCCAGCATCGCTACGGGTTTACCCATCCATCCGCCTTAGTGGTCCGCCGCTAAGGGGCGACGTCCACATGTACCTGGACGCTCCTAATTGAGAGTTTATATAGAAGGTGGTGCCCGCGCTCTTCCGAGCAGGTACGAGAAGGAGTACCGGATGTGTGCTAAAGCCGCTATACTAACTATAACCATAACTCTGTAGGCTGATGATACTGAACTTACCTAACATTTGCCCCTTCCTATATAAAAAAAAACCCTTGCCATATCGTCCTCGGGACACTGCACAAGGAAGCTCATTTCACACTTTGATTGTATGACTATGGTCTAGAAGTAGATTTATGTGATCTGATCAATAAAAAGTGACTGAACAATATACCTGGTGAGACTTGCATTTCCTTGACCCTGCGGGAGTAATCTTGGAAGGCAGCAGCCAGTGAGTATGTTAGTCGTCTGGCAGCGTTTCTGAAACGATACACGCACAAATTGAAACCATCTTTTAATTAATGGTGGAAAAAATTACAAATATTTATGACTTATCTTTTTAACCGACTTCAAAAAATGAGGAGGTTCTCAATTCGTCGGTTTTTTTATGTTTGTTAGCTCTGAACTTTCAACTGTGACTGTGAATTGATTTTGATAACTCTTTTATATTGTTTTATTTGAAAGCTAGTGCTTCCCATGTGATCATATTTCAATTTGGTCCAGGTCTGACAGCGGAATCCATGAGAAAACGATAATAGAGAAGTCAAAAATTTTCTATGAGTATGTGCGGAACAAATGGACGAATAACTAGGTTCTGATTATGGCATCCATGACAAAGTAACGGAACTCTTCAATTTTTTGGAGCAAATTAACGATAGTTGGCCAAATCATTTTACTCTATCCGGATATTTGAGTCACCTTTCGTAACGTCGTAATGGTCAAGTAATTGTCGTAGTCAAATATGATGATCAATGGAACTCTTTAATGAATTACAGTAAGGGTGCAATCAGTGGCAAAATTTTAAAACTGTTTGTAATCAAATTGCAATGCACTTACGTTGATAGCTGCTTTGCAAAATTAATAAGTTGTACGCATAATTAGACAGATTATAAGAGCACTCCACATTGAATAAAAAATACAATTACAAAAAGACATGAAAAAAGACTATTCCAAAATAATAGATATAATACGCACTAAAAAGAAAAAATAAATTGCGTATTTTTATACAATCTTATTTATTAATTCAAATTCAAATATTTTTATTCAAAATAGGATGTGACATCACTTATTGAAAGTCAAAAAACTACCAACCATTCCAAAATGAATGCCTCAGGCCTGAGAAGAATGGGCGCAACAAACTCAGCGGGCTTTTTTTTTCATCAAAAATATGTTTTACAATTAAAGTAACATTTACAAAGTAACACTGTACAATAAATCTTATTATTTAATAGCCTGAGGGCGGTCGCTCCATTCCCAATCTGTGGTATCATTAAGAAAGTCATTTATGTTATAGCAACCTTTCTGTTCTAGTTACAATCTATATATATAAAAATGAAATGATGTCTCACTAAAACTCGAGAACGGCTGGACCGATTTGGCTAATTTTGGTTTTGAATTATTTGTGGAAGTCCAGAGAAGGTTTAAAAGTTTAATAAATATGAAAATGCTCGATAATTAAATAAAAACAACAATTTTGTTTTTACTTTGATGACCACCGTCGTTCAGAAATCAAATTGAAAGAATAGTTTAAGATAATAACTAATTAGAATTTATATCTTACTAACTTTCTCACATTTTATATACAGAACAACGTCTGTCGGGTTAGCTAGTTATTGATGTTTTTGGAGTCGGAACTATATGCATAGTTGTGTGTGACATGTGACAAAGTTAGAGGCGAGGGTAGGGCCGCGGCGGGAGGACACCGATTACGATTACTTCATAAAACCACGCCCTCATCTCTGACACAAATCCCACAGTCCGTCACAATAACATTATCATTTCGATGATTTTATCTCGCGTATTTATTCAACTTATCGTTTCGCTACTCGAGAATTCTTAGGGCTGATAAGTGATGACCGATTTCTCAATATATCACACATCTAGATAAATAAAATGATAGAGGTTTTCATCAGAAGGAGGCATCACGGAAAAACTACTGGAAAGATTTCAGAGATGTTACATTGTAAACATATTTATTGATGAAAAAAAAGCCCTTCTGAGTTTGTTGCGCCCGTTCTTCTCAGGGCATTTTGGAATGAGTGGTAGTTTTTTTTACTTTTAATAAGTGATGTCACATCCTATTTTGAATAAAAATATTTGAATTTGAATTGTTTCAATATAGTAATAGTACAGTTTTTTAACTTCATACTAGAGAGCCCGTATCGACGCACGCACACATACACACGATTTACACAGCCGCTAAGCAATCTTGGGGAGACAAAATTATTGAGTGCCACGCCCGCGCCGTACGCCGCCGAGACTGGTCGCTATCCGAGTTCAATTAGGCTCTGCGCCGCGCCGTCCGATGCCGTCAATATTTTTGTTTGTACCAACCCTAGCGTTACGCCCAGACGTAGGTATAAATGCCAAGGAGACCGCTGAGTTACAATACTGTTCTATTCAAATTCAAATTCAAATATTTTTATTCAAAATAGGATTTATAATCACTTATTGAACGTCAAAATCTACAACCCATTCAAAAGAGACTGCCTCAAACCTGAGAAGAATGGGCGCAAGAAACTCAGCGGGCTTTTTTTTTTATATAAAATATGGATTACAATGTAATATCATACAATAAACATTAATAATTAAAGAGCCTGAGGGTGTTCGCTTTAATCCCAGTCCGTGGTGTCATTAAGAAAATCGTTTATGCTATAATAACCTTTCCCACACAAACGTTTTTTAACAATTCTTTTAAATTTCGTAACACATTTGTTTTGTACATTTACTGGGATCATATTGTAGAAACATATACATAGCCCAACAAAAGACTTACTAACTCGACCCAACCGAGTAGTAGGCATAACAAGTTTATGTTTGTTCCTCGTGTTAACATTATGAATGTCACAGTTTCTAGAAAATTCCTCAATGTGCTTATGAACATACAAAACATTATCAAAAATGTATTGAGAAGCAACAGTCAAAATGTTTATTTCTTTAAATTTTTCTCTTAATGATTCTTTAGGACCTAGGTTATAAATCGCGCGAATAGCCCTCTTCTGCAGCACAAAGATAGTATTAATATCGGCCGCACTGCCCCATAACAATATACCATAGGACATAATTCTATGAAAATAACTAAAGTATACTAATCTCGCCGTATCTATGTCAGTTAACCGTCTGATTTTCTTAATCGCATATGCTGCAGAACTAAGCCTATTCGCCAATCCTTCAATATGGGGGCCCCACTGCAATTTGGAATCAAGAGTAATGCCAAGAAATATAGCAGATTCCACTGGTTTTACCACCTCTCCATTTAACAAAATATTCGCATCTACATTTTTGACATTTGGCGCGGTGAATTTAATATATTTGGTTTTATGATTATTTAACAATAAGTTATTGGCGCTAAACCAGTACACGATGTCAGATAGAGCATTGTTTACGTCGTCATATAAAACTTGGCTTCGTTTCACTTTGAATATAAGTGAAGTGTCATCCGCAAACAATACCATCTTGTGTTTTTTTTCTACAAGGTTAGGTAGATCATTTATATAAATTAGGAAGAGGAAGGGTCCAAGAATAGACCCTTGTGGTACCCCCATACCGAGAGGAGTCCCAGGAGAAATATTGCTTGCATTGTGTAATTATTTTTTTATTTATGAAAATAAGGCACGAGACGAGCACGACGTTCAGTTGATGTTAATTTATACGCCCTGCCCATATCAATGCAGTGCCGCTCAGGATTCTTGAAAAATATAAAAATTCTGAGCGGCAAACGTTGCGCGCGTCACGTTGTGACATAAAGATGTTAAGTCTCATTTGCCCAGTAATTTCACTAATTTCACCGAAACATAAAAATGCTTACACATTACTGATTCATGGCAGAAATAGGCGCCGTTGTGGTACCCATAATCTAGCCGGCATCCTGTGCAAAGGAGCCTCCCACTGGTAAAATTATTGTATTAGTTAGTATTGCGCTGAAACCTATTGTGTGACTACTTGTGCGACCACTTAATGGTGATAATAGTTTTCTTTCCTAAATATAATATAATTATTTTGTTCTGTATATTTAAATTATTAACTTTAATGTTTAGATTTCTTTTATGATCAAGTATCTTTTAGTATTTTATGTGATTAATAAGAGAATTACACATAGAATTGAATTTTTACTGTCGTTGGCTGATTGGTATTAGCCTGAACAATGCAAAGAAAAATATACCTTGACTCACAGACAAATGCGTGACATTCGAACGGATTCAATCCCTTCACATCAGCATTGTCTTTGACGATTATCATGGAGAAAACCCTGGTGTAGACCAGGTCTTGTACACCGTATGAGATGGACTCGATGTTGAAGAAGACAGCCATATGCTCCATGTCGTCTCGTCGCTGAACGGTTTCCAAGTGCACACCGTCTACCGTAATGGTTAGTTTCACTATCGGCAGCGTTTCACCTGGAAATATGTAAATAATAATGTTATACATCATTACATTTTATAAAACAACATCCTCCACCGTGTCTGTCTGTTCGCGATAAACGCATTAGCTACTGTACCGATTTTAATGCTATTTTGACCAATGGATAGCGTGATTCTCGAGCAAGGTTTTAGTATATAATTTGTTACGTTTTTCTACACAACGATATTTGTTGGAGATGTCGGGAAAAATATGCCGTCTGGGAGATTTTTAACGAAATCGATCGAAATCGAAAAAAAAAAACACATTGAGATATCTAAATAATGTATGGTGAAATTGTCAATTATAAAGCGGTAATGTAAAAGCTATATACACAAATACGATAATAATCCTTATCGTTTAATTACTACATATTATTATAAAATCGTTCAAAATACGTTTTTGTATAATTTTAAACTCATTAACTTTGATTCCACATTTCCGATGGCTCTAGACCACTGCTTAACAGATTTTTTTTGTGCCTATTTGAAGCGCCACTCGCGAGCGTACAGAGAACTAAGTTTGACATTTAATACAAATGGCTGCGAGAGATGCTTATGCTCTGAAGTATTAATCCATTTTGAATTTATTTCGGTCGTTTTCCGTGTTATTTATACTTCAGGAATCAACGTAATAAAGTACTCAACTACTTTTTTTGTAAATAGTTTTCCTATCGATTTTTGTTTAGCTGAGGTTGTCATCACTAGTGTTAGAACCACAGACTCTCGCTACATGGCTAACAGCGCCAAAATGGCGAATATCAAACAGGCACAAAAGCACTTTGACAGCCGCCATCCCAGTGGTAAATAGTCGAAGGTATCAACATGCCATATTTTATTAAATTATGTACATAAGTTATTATGCACTAAGCAATATAAGTGACTTTAGTTTTCTAACTATCCCACGGGAACTCTTTAATTGTCTGGGATGAAAAGTATTTAAAGTTTTCACCGGCAATTTAAGGAATCAAGAGATTTATTATAAGTATAGATAATGAGAATAGCCTTTAGTAACAAGTTTTAGATTTACATTGAGTTTGCTGTGTTAGACATCGGCACAGATTGCCTTCGCATAGGCCTCCCCCAGGCTCTTCCAGTGTTCTCGGTCATGACATAATCTGTTCCACGTCATACCAGCGGCATCTTTTAAATCGTCGCTCCATCTACAACTCGGTCTCCCTATCTGTCTTTTTCCTTCTCTAGGATACCATTCTGTTACTATTTTGGCCCATTTCTCTTATTTGCCTCGTCTAAGGTGTCCTGCACATTGCCATTTGAGTTCAGTAATAGTTTGTGATACGTCTGCAATGTTTGTCCTTTTTTTTATTTCTTTTAAGTTTAATCTATCACTTTTCTTAATCCTTAGTATACAACAAAGTAATATAGAACATATAAATAAAGTACCTACCTGGTGGTAAGGCTTTGGCGGCTGCTACCATCAGATCAACTGGTTTTCTTGTGTGTTTGATGCCCCATAGTCCTCGTGCGTCACTCTGACCTAAATATTTTACCTGCAATTATTATATTTTTTGTTAACTGAAGTCTGAAGAATTATAACTTTTATTAACTGAAGTGGGGACTTTAAATGAGATAGGAGTACAAATATGTAAATAGGTTACCAGATAAGTGTATATATAGCCTATACTCTTGCAGCAGAAGATGAATCACAGGAGGCTTGACTGTCAGGTCTTTTAGGTAGGTGCCTTTTTTGATGGTACCCTTAATGTATATACTTGGAAATACGTGGGAGGAATCTTTACCATTTAGAGGCTTCTTGCACCAGTATAAAGGCTTGTTTGCTGTACATTTACTAGAAACTGTGATAATCATAATATTAGCCCCAGGAAGAAATATAAATGCCTACTTCTCGTTAGACTCGACTTACGGCCGTTTTCAATAATCTATCTACCCTTAGTTTAACTTACGGATACATTTCTGTCACCGTTTAATGACAAGATCTAATCTATCCATAGTAATGTTTAATACAGTTATAGTCCAATGGTATCTGTCAATAGGTTATTGAAAGCATAAAAGGATAGATTTGTCTACGTCTAGTAAGTTAAACTAAGCATAGATAGGTTTTTGAAAACAGCCGTTAGTAAATCCTTTGTTGGGTATATGCTTTTACGTTTTAAGCAACTGTTCGCTTTAAAAACTTAGTCGGATAATATTTCTTCGCTAATCGCCATAGATACCGTAATTACTACTATTTCAAACCACTGCACGTTTGATACTAAACTAAATTTCAATTTTTACTTAGGCATCCCCATATTTGAAGGAAGGAGACCCGTCACACGACACCGCCGCAAGCAAAGCCATTCAGTGAGCATGACGAACCATGTTAAAGCATACCATCGATTGAATCTCTTTTTTCTTAGCGAGTTTCGCTAGGCTGTATTTCACTTTTGACTTTTTTTATGATGGTTAAACAGCGACGTCTGGTGTTTGTTATATTAATTAATTGATATCTTAGCCATTTAAAATGTAGACATTAATTGTTACGTAAATATGTAAGTATTACAATGGGAAATGAGTTTGATAACGTTAATTACAATTTCGTGACTAGCTATTGTCTGTACGAATGTTAGGTAACAAACAGCATTTGGAGCGTGCAATGTTGCTATTTTGAATTAATTGTTGAAATTATAACGTTTTATATTATTCGTGTTATGTTGATATGATGTTAATGCTTTTACTGCATGATTCCAGAAAATATACAAACGAAATGTGTTACGAAATTCAATACAGTTATTGAAAAACCTTTACGTTCTAATGGTTACTAACATAAATATTTTTTAATGATTTATTTATTTAGTACTAGCTGACCCAGCAAACGTTGTATTGCCATATAAAGTAATAAGAATAAAAACTTAATTTTTTTTTACCCCCGGAGAAAGTTCAGACGATATAAAGATTCTAATTAGTTATTCATTTTAAACGATTCTTTCGATTTGATTTGTGAACGACGGGGGACACATCAAAGGAAAAACAAAATTGTTGTTTTTATTTAATTTCGAAAATTTTCATATGTACCTTTTAAACCTTCTCTGGACTTCCACAAATAATTCAAGACCAAAGTTAGCCAAATCGATCCAGCCGTTCTCGAGTTTAACTGTTAACGAGTGCGAGACTAACGAACAGCAATTCATTTATTCTATATTCTATATTCAGCAATTAATCTATATATATATATAGATTATGATACACTATTGTTATCTTACACTAAACATTAAATAATTTTCCAGAACTTATAACTATTCTTTGAAGTGTAACATGTATTAAAGTGTAGATATATTCACAAATACTCGTTAGTAAATACATGAAATATTGAAAGTTATTGAAAGACCCTTTATTATATCGGACGAATTATTTGGTTGCACTTTTTTATATGTTTCATTAGAATGAAGATAGATTCAGAATGGATTACCGTGCTCTATTTATGACGCCCAGCATTAATTAGTCAAGATTTCGAGACCCAATATTCAGATACTAGGCGAGGTATTTGGGGTAGTTTTGTCGAAGAGCGGTGATATAGACATATGATTTTAATGTAGTGATTAACGTGCACATTTGAATTTTGAATTAGCAATCGCTCGAGATTTCGAGACCCAGTATTCCGATACTAGGCGGGGCTTTAAAGGAAGGTGTTGTGGAAGAGCAGTGAAACGACAAAAATGTTTTTTTTAATGATAAACGCGCAAACTTATGTATGGTGATATCCTAATTTGTGGCGTGTCGTGCGAAGGTTGAATTCGGCGGCATAAATCAGGTGATACAGCAGTTTTTTTTATTTAGCTTTTTTATATAATGTACTTACATAATGCAACTATACTGTAGTTATATTACTGTTGCGTCTGTAATGCATTGCCTCGCGTGTATTATAATTGTCATTACGGTCCGAGTTAAATTATTTAACCTCTGTTGAACATTGCTAATGAGATATATTCAATTCAAAGTATGCACTTAGCTGTAGTTTACATAAATTATAGCATGAAAAAATCTGTTTCAGCAAACTGAAAAATATTTTAAATATTGTAAGCATCGTTCGTTTTATAATGCATAGGTATGACATTTAAAATAAATTACAAATTAAACGTAGTCTTCTCTCGTAGATGTTGTCCGATTCTCAGACCTACCCAATATGCACTCAAAATTTCATTAGAATCGGTCAAGCCGTTTCGGAGGAGTTCAATGTTTAACACCATGACACGAGAATTTTATATATTAGATTAAGTTTTTTTATGACAATAAGAGACGAGACGAGCAGGACGTTCAAATGATGGTAATTGATACGCCCTGCCCATTACATTGCCATACCGCTCAGGATTCTTGAACAACACAAAAATTCATAGCGGCACTAAAATTGCGCTCGTCACCTTGCCCAGTAATTTCACTAGCTACAGCGCCCTTCAGACCGAAACACAGTAATGCTTACACATCACTGTTTCACGACAGAAATAGGAGCAAAGTGAAATGAAAAAAAAACTTTATTTATTATAAACTAGGTGACCCGACAGACCTGATCTGTCACTATAATTTAATGATGTCATTATGCGGGAATAATGTAGTCTAAAGTCATCGGGAATGTGTAATCAAAGTTAATTGAGTTTAAAATGATACAATAATGTTTTTCTGAATGATTTTATAATATTATGCAGTAATAAAATGGCAAGGATTTTAGCATTGTGTTTGTGTAAACAACCTTTACATTACCGCGTTAGAATTGCCATTTTTTTAAGTATTAAAATGTATAAAGGACGTGATTCTTAAGAGATAGACATATGCCATCTTAGAATTTTTTATTGACCTATTCATGATTCACATTTCCACAATACATTATTTGTTATATCTCGAAGGTTTTAGACAGCGTTTTCGTTGAAAGCTCCCAGGCGGCTTATTTTTTTCCGACACCTCCAACAAATATCGTTAATGTATACTTACTAAATCTAACCAAATTATATACTAAAACTTTCCTCCAGAGCAATCTATTCATTGGTGAAAATAGTATTAAAATCGGTGTAGTAGGTTTTGAGTTTACCGCAAACAGACAGACGCGGTGGAGGACTTTGTTTGTTTCATAATAATTATGTAGTGACTATCTGCACCCGGAATTGGGTTGCAATGCCACAAGTGAAAAAATATCATTTATGCATAGATTTTTGTGTACGACAACCATTAATCAGGTAAGTCATAAAATCCTATAATTATCTGTGTTCTGTTATAAATAAGAATTGTGCATTCATTGCTTAGTAGTTTATAATTGTAATTAGATTACTTTCGTATAAGTAGCTCGATTTAATAAAACATACAATGTTTTATAGATATATTTAAACCACTTACCCCCTTATTCATAATAGTCTGCTAACTTAAAGCATTGCTAATTCTCACTCTGTCTTCTTCTATTGACCTAAGTCAGAATGAGAAACACTCCTTAGCGGCTGTTTAAAGTTAGCGGACTATTAAGAATAAGGGGGTTAGAGACTAGACTGCACAGAGTTATTTAAATATTAAATATAAATTAATAAAAATCTTATTTCGGCAATTGAAAAACAGAATAATATTACGAAATTAATGTATTGTCATCGGTCCTCGATAAATCTACGAAGTTTGAACGAAATCTGGCCGTTTTAATTGTATCAAAATTGCGCCCAAATGAGTCGGTTACAAACAAACATACAGGTGAAGCAAATAAAAAGCGTGTAAAGAGTGTTAAGTGGCATGTATGTATATACATTCCAATAAGATTCTAATAGATATTTCTGGACAAGGAATCGTCACGGGTGTCAGGTAAAATAGATCACTCTATCAAAGTCTCACCAAAATCTGATCAATGGTTTCGAAATGCATTGAGGACACATAATATACAAACATTGATTTTATTTATAACAGTACTTCAAAGCTATACCCGGTATGCGTTGTAATGGCACGAATACTTACTTAAAGCAATAAACATTCGAAAAAGTAGTTTTTTGGACCACGAATCGTTAAGGGCATGACACTCTATCAAAGTTTCTTTCCAATACTATGTGAATGGTTTCGGAACTCATTGGGAACAAACATACAAACATTAATTTTTATTTATAAGAAGAGGAAGTTAATCAGATATAACAGGCATAGATTTTAGTGAAAATTTTTGTTCTCTATGGAGAGCGATATATAACTAAATTATACACATGAGATTGCAAACAGATTCGCGTTTTATAAATTGAAGAAGTTTTGTGTTGGCGAGTGCCCACCGGTTCAAAGAATGATTGTGCACTTGAACAAATAGTGACAGTCATACATTCGGCCTTGACAACGACACATCAAGCCACAGCAGTAATAAATAAAATAAAAATTTGAATAAATGTTACAAAAAAGCCTTAAACATTTTTTTTTCAAATCAAATACGCCACAAGTTAGGATATCATCCTCACCATCTGGATGTGTGGCGGTAGTCCACAGTGGCATTTTCAAGGAGCTTTCTTCCACGTACTACAAAGCTGTGGAGCTTCCTTGTGCGGTGTTTCCGGGACGATACGACATGGGTACCTTCAAAAAAAGCGCGTACACCTTCCTTAAAGGCCGGCAACGCTCCTGTGATTCCTCTGGTATTGCAAGAGATTGTGGGCGGCGGTGATCACTTAACAACAGGTGACCCGTACGCTCGTTTGTCCTCCTATTCCATAAAAAAAAAATACGTATTTTTCTCCCAATATGTAGTATAGTTACAATAGTACAGCAATACTTATTAACTACAGTTGGGAGACTGTGCTATGAGTCTCCTAACTAATTATATCATTGCTTTTTTATATTATTGAGACTAATTATAAAATATGTTTGTGTGTGTATACATTTGTGCATGATTATGAATGCTTCCAAGAGAGTGTCATTCTCTTTTCAGTTTGTCTGTGTGTTCAGTTTGAGTAAAGATGTTACATATTATATGAACCTATATGTATCTCTATTATTTGTATTATAGTAACATTGGGGCTGAAAGATTTTCTTTTTCATCATAATCCTGTTTAAGTTGCCATATTATTAATTAAACATTAGTGTAGGTATAACAAACAATTACAATTCTCTTTATATACAGGGTGGCCGAGAAGTTGACGTCCAAAGCTAAAATTTGAAAGCCTCATGGTGATGAGTATCCGAGTCAGCCCTATGTATGTTCTACGATTTTGTTCCCTTTATCCGCTTTTTTCACCTAATTGTGGTTTAGGACTTTTTTCTAATTTTTTTGAACACTTTTAGTTAATTTTATTGTTGATAATTATTAACTACAGTTGCAATAACCACATAAGAAACTATGAATAGTTTAGACAATGCGGAACTAGTTTAGAATTGAGTCGTAAGTTCAAGATAACTGCTCCAGTTAAATTCATGAAAATGTTCAAAGTATCAAAAAAAATGGGGAGCCTATGGCTTCTAACTATTTTTAAAAACTTCCCAGAACATTGGCCAATAAAATCAGCCAAATTCTAATTTTAGCTTTGGACGTCAGCTTCTCGGCCACCCAGTAAACAAAAAAAAAGTAACTAATGAATATTCAACCAACTTACGTTTTCATAATATCTGTAGTTTAAAAACATTATAAGAACCATATGGGTATGAATATAAATGTTATATTTATTAATATATGTTTTCATCGGTTATTGTGTTTTTATGTGTGGATTTGTATATGAAATTATTAGTTTTATACTGCTTTAGTACCCAAATTATTTCGTTTATACTGTATTCATTTATATTTTAAATAATTCTTACTTGGAATGTTATTGGCAAGTCGCTGACAGTGACAGGTCCCTCTTGGTCGGCCATCTTGAAAGATTACGTCATTACGGCATCATCTGAAAAGATTTAGAAATATTTTAAAATATCTCTCATATTCAAATATACAGCCTGAAGCTCTCTGCCCAATTTCCTTTGAAATGTTTGCTCTTCCTAGTTTTAAGGAATACGATTAAGTTGTAAATGTCACTAAATATAATATAATTAATAATTAAAGTAATTACATATATTTGTCTATGTTCTTTATAGTTTAACAGAAAGTTTAAAGAAAGTTCAATCTTAGTACCGATCACTACCGTTAAAATTAGAAACCAATACTCTAAGCTTGGTAGTTAACTTTAACGTGATATTGGCTAAAATTATAGTGCATCTTCCACAAAAGTTACACTAGGAAAAAAATAATAGAATAGAAATTCGATAGCGTGAAAGTTTTTATCAATGACACACCCAAAAACGGCCTTAGTTTTACGCACAGATAAAATTATATAAAATATACAAGCTAGGATATCATCCCCACCATCCGGATGTGTAGCGGATCTCCACAGTGCGGTTTTCAAATAGCTTTCTTCCACGTACTACAAAGCTGTGGTACGAGCTTGCTTGTGCGGTGTTTCCGGGACAATACGACATGGGTACCTTCAAGAAAAGCGCTTACACCTTCCATAAAGGCCGCCGACGTTTATGTGATTCTTTTGGTGTTGCAAGAGTAGTATACGCTCGTTTGTCCTCCTTTACCATAAAAAATTCCATAAAGCATTGTCATTTTATGCTATATTCTGAAGTCCTCGCAGTGGAAGTCCCATGACTTCTTCTTTAAGTTTTATGCTGTTTTGCCCAGCTGATACAACTTAGGGATGATGTTTGGAGCATGCGTATACAGCATAGCAAGAGGGTCAGACAGAAAACGAAGAGTTGCAATAAGGGTTTTATTGCTCATTTTAACAGATTCGAATGAATATAAAAATATATAATATAAAACAATAAATAGTAATAAGTAAATTGGGAGTGGGAGGCTCCTTTGCACAGGATGTTGGCTAGATTATGGGTACCACAAAGGCGCCTATTTCTGACGTGAAGCAGTAATATGTTATTTTGTATTTGTCTGAAAGGCGCCGTAGCTAGTGAAATTACTGGGTAAATGAGACTTAACATCATATGTCCCAAGGTGACGAAAAATTGTAGTGCCACTCAGAATTTTTGAGATTTTCAAGAATCCTCAGCAGCATTGTAATGGGCAGGGCGTATCAATTACCATCATTTGAACGCCCTGCTTGTCTGGTCCTTTATTATAATAATAAAAAAATAACTTTAATTTTAAGAACAGAGTTTCCGATTTTAAACACATTGGTACGAGGCAAGATTGAACCCAGGAGTAGAGTCAATAGTTCTAATTATTACCCCACTGAACTTTTAAGTCGTTTGTGGATATTTAAAAAAGCGATTGATCCCAAATTGTAAAATAAACTTAGATATGATGCACGGTATTGAAACATGTTCATGGGTGGCTGTTTTTGTAATTTCCATCATATTATTGTGAGCGAAATCTTTATTCATAACAAAAACAAACTACACAGAATTATACAAGTGAAAAAGTGGCCAAGTGCGAGTCGGACTCGCCCATAAAGGGTTCCGTAGCAGCAAGTAACACAATATAAAAGTTCGTTGTAACGATTTATGACGTATTAAAAAAAACTAGTTTCTAGATCCCGTTCAAACCAATTTTCGGTGGAAGTATGCATCATATATTGTTTTTAGTTTTATCATTCTCTTATTTTAGAAGTAATAGAGGGGGGGGGGGGACAAATTTTACCACTTTGGAAGTACCTCTCGTGCCTTTTTGAATACCTATCCAAGATGCTTGAGTTTTAGTTCTAAGTATACGGAACTCCAAAAATTAATGATTTTTGTCTATTTTTCTGTGAAAATGTCAATTCGGTTCACAGAATACATCTACTTGCCAAGTATCAACAGTATACATCTGATAGTTTCGGAAAAATGTGGCTGTGACATACGGACAGACATACATGACCAATCTATAAGGGTTCCGTTTTTTGCCATTTGGCTACGGAACTCTAAAGTTCCAGAGGTTAGACAAAATATAAAAAATTACAAAAACAAAAAAAAAAAACATATAATGATATAATATTTGCATAATATTATAGTGATTTCCTGAACTGATACCTACTTACGTAATAATTCAAATAGACTAAAGAATAAAGTTTTTAACTTGTTTTCGCCTCTTGCCCGTTCGCCCCTCTCTTAATAAATACCAATAGCATTTGACCCTGTGTATCATTTCACCTTGTATCAAGTAATCCACCTGTCGTGTCAGTTTGGGTATCGGAAATAGGGTAACAGATGGTGTACCCCTCAGCAGGTGTAGCTCAATTCATCAACAAACATTATTAAAGTACAATTTCTTAATAACCAAAACAAAACTAAGTTTAAGCAATATACAATAATAAATACGGGATTTTACCAATATATTATGTAAAAGTAAATTAATAAAAATAGTTTGAAAAAACTAAAAAACACGCTTCGGTTGTAAAGATAATGATTGAAATTTAAAATTAACATCAATTCCTGCCTTGTTGATGATATATGAAAAAATATATAAAATAACAAAAATCTTATTTTGCATATTGAAATATAAAATAATATTATCAAATTAATGTACTGCAATCGGTCCTCGATAAATATACGAAGTTTGAACGAAATCTGGCCGTTTAAAGTGGGTCAAAATCGCGCCCAAATGAGTCGGTTACAAACAAACATACATACAGAAACATTATAAAACTTAATTGTTTATACGATTTATTAATGCTTGTGGCCCAATACTTACAACAATAAAAATCAAACCTTTTTCTTACGTTCCGCTAAACTACATGAGTGTATTTTACCATTCGAAATTTATGCCTCAAACCTGAGAAAGTCATTAATTTTGAACTCCAATATATATTAAAAACCCATTACCACATAAGTGATTGCGATATGAAATTTATTTATTTTCGTGAATCGTGCTTACCTACATAGTTTTTGAAATTAGTTGTTGAACGGCATAATATGCCACTAATTTGTCATACAAATATTTAATTGACTCAAACTATTTGAAATATATAAACATTAGTATATCTACCTAAAAACATTTATAAGTGTTCTTTTGAATTTCGTAGCACATTAGTTTTATACTCATTCTGGGATCATGTAAAACCATATAAGTATATCACATACTATATAATACATGCAATATATAGTACATCGTACAATATTTTCTACGATGATGTGGAAGTCTTCGATCAACCCGTTTTTAATCTTACAAATTCTGTAAATTAGGCCCCTTTGCTTAAATTTTCCTGTCTACTACCGTTGTTTAAGTTCATTTCACGCTTTCGTTCTCTTAAAGAATTTAAAGTTAAAATACCAACCGTAATAACTTCTCTAAGAATTTATTAAATATTTCACTAATTAATCTATAGAAGTTCTCGGCCCGAGGTGAGTCCTCTTTTACTCAGTTCATTCTTAGTATTGATAATTATGATTGAGGATTTTTTGTCAGAATACCTAAGTTGTAATTGCAAATTGCAAGTTAAATTCAAATTGAAAATCATATATTTTCAAAATAGAATGGACCAAGGTCCTGACTTGATATGTTTAAGATTGTCGGTCCATCTTGTGGGGGGCCTATCAACACTGCGTCTTCCGGCACGTGGTCCCCATTTGAGGACTTTTCTGCTCAACCGGCCATATTTCCTTCGAACATTCCACTTCAGTTTCGCAATCATTTGGGCTCTATGTCGGTGACTTTGATTCTCCTATGGATCTGCTCATTTCTAATTCCATCTCGCATGGAAACTCCGAGCAAAGCCTTCGTCATTGCCCTCTGAGCAAGGACAAAAAGGAAGGACAAATGGAGCAAAATAATTACACAATGGTCCCCAAGAGAAAGTTAAAGAAAGAGAGGCGGACAACAAAATATATGGGATGATGGTATCAGGCAGGTTTCTGGCATAACATGCAGTAGAGTAGCCAGAGATAGACCAGAATGGAGTGGGAGGAGGCATTTGCCAACTGGCAAACGGACTTACAGAAAGTAAAAAAGCCCCATACATGAATAATTTAAATTATAAAATACATATACAACAGTACAGTAGTATTACGACACATTATTGTATAGCTGTTGTCTGAATAAAAGGCTTTAATATCATAGAATTTAAATAGCATAGCATTTATACAAATGATTTAAGTTTTCTTTAGTGTTAATTCCGCCAATATTTGTCTTTAAAACAATTCGACACGTGTTTCGCCTCTACACGAGGCATCCTCAGGACGTGTTGTCTCGCCAAAATCTGGCACGAGACTTGCAGTCTCGAATTGTTTTAAAGACAAATATTGGCGGAATTAACACTAAAGAAAACTTAAATCATTTGTATAATTATGGATTTCCGCAAAGTAACGCCTAATTCAATAAATTTAGCTTAGCATTTATTTTTATTCAAAATAGCATTTAAAATCAAGTATTGTACGTTAAAAACTACCACCTGTGCGAATATGTATGCCTCAGAACTGAGAAGAACATGCGCAAGAGTTGGCTATTTTTTTAACAAAATTATTACAATAATTGAAATTTTAAATAAATTTATTAAATAGCCTGAGATTGTTCGCTCCATTCACAATCTGTGCTATCATTAAGAAAGTCATTTGTGTTATAGTAACCTTTACCACACAAACGTTTTATAACAATTCCTTTTCAATTTCGTAGCACATTGTTTTGTACATTTTTTGGGATTATGCTGTAAAAGTATATTGCCAACCAAAAGATTAATTAACTCGAATTACCGTACAGTAGGCATAACAAGTTTAAGTTTTATGTTATGTTCTTGGTGTCAATACTCAATATTATTATAAACAGCAGATGCTGTTTATAGTAAAAATCTAGATAGATTTTCCGCTTGAGGACATAACATTAGATTTATCAAGAATATATTATAGAGAGGTAACAATTTCACAACATAATCCCAGAAAATGTACAAAGGAAATGTGTTGTGTGAATTTTTCGAGTTAGTAATAATTTTTGACGCACGATAAGAGATATCATATCCAATTTTGAATAGAAATATTTGAATACTCCTACTACTACTCCTCATACTCGTCAGAAACGGTTTGACAGATTTTATAAAATTAAAATGTATATTTGGTGGGTCTAAGAATCGTTCTAAATTTATTCTTTACACTGCAAAAAAAAAATTATCGAATTTTTATTTATTTATTTAAACGGCAATGCAAATTGCCGGGTCAGCTAGTGTAATTATAATATTACTAAAAACATCACTAACAATAAGCTAGGTATCAAAATGTCCCTGATTGAGCTAAGCTAATAATCATGTGAGTACCTTATCATGTTTTATCTTATCTAAACACGACATCATTAAAATTATATATCTATACATATAGTAACTTTGAAACCGTGCCGTGTCTAAAGATTCAATATTCTACATTTATTATTTAAAAAAAATGCACATTGCTGTTATCTAAGCGAAGTCTTAATTGGTTTAAGTATTTTTATCTGTGTCTCTATTCGTTTTAGTAAGATAATCCACTAGTCTATTTTGGCAATCCCACTGTTTTTGTTTATATTTTATGGAAAAGAGCGTACGTGTCGTTAAGTGATCATCGTCGTCGAATTTCTCCTGCGACACCAGAGGAATCCCAAGAGCGTTGAGCGGCCTTTAAGGCAGTGTACCTGCTGTTTTTAAGGGTATTGTATCATCCTCTAACTATCCATCATCTAATCATAGTGGGGATGATATTGTAATTTGTGGCGTGTCGAAGATGAAATTTGGCGGCAGGAATCAGGTCAAAGGGCTCTTAGAACACTCCCCGTGATAATAATAGAAGACACACAACGAAGCGACGTCTCTACGCAACGCCAGGAGATTGAGCCGTTCACAGAGCACTGTACTGCACCGAAATCTTGAGCAGCTCTGCGTTGCTCGCGATCAAATAGATATAACTGATACTGGGGTGAGGAGATGATAATATCCTAATTTATGGCGTGTCGTTGTGTTGTGTGTAAGATGGAATTCGGCGGCAGGAATCAGTGAAACAGGTCTTTGGAACACTCTCCGTGATAGATGCGATAAAAGACACACAATGAAGCAACGTCTCTACGCAACGCCCAGTGATCCAACTGTTCATAGAGCACTGGGTCCCCAACTTTTTTAGCAGCTCTGCGTTACACGCGGTCAAATGGTTTGAGCTGATACTGGGGTGCGCCAAGCCAGAGATGACAGCAATACTCCATATGTGGCCGGAGCTGCGATTTGTAGATTTGTTTTTGTAGAGTGCTAGAATGTGGGCCGGCTTGAAGCCCCATAACCTCTTAAAGTCCTATTACGAACTGATGTTGCTGGTTATGTTATGTTATTGTCACGTCCTATGGTGAACAAATATATTTCTAAATCAAAAAAATCGATTCGTTTTAACAAGAAAATAAGACAACAGAATTCGCGTGAGTACAGCCCGCAAAAGAAAATAATCTTCTAACGCGTAGTTTAGTATGCATAAAGCGAATAAAGAATCAATTTTAAGGCAGCTTACAGAGAATATCTTTCACTTTGTATATAAATATGTAGCAGAAATAACAAGTCTTTTGCGTCTGTTTTTATTAAAATAATGTGTGCTTTACAGGCAACGTTTGGCTGAACACAAATTGATTGTTCATGTACTATAGCTGTGGATGTAGTGTTGTGTATTGTTGGTGGTAATTGTGATGTGACGGAGCGTCGGACATGAATCTAAAATTATACATATTATGTTAATGTGAGTACAGATTATGTATCAGTGATGGGTCATTGCTAAATATAGAAACAATGCTTGTATATGACATTACTTTCTTTATATCACACTTTCTCGGAAAACTGATGGGACAACCAGGCCGAAAGTATATTAAATATTACCACGTATGTAAAAATACGCGGGCGCAAAAATTGTATGCCAATCTATTTAAGATGAACATGAATTTACTTCGGAAGAAAACTTTACCACACGCTCAAATAAAATAAGTTGTTGAAAAGAAATATTGGCACTGTCTTCAAAAACCGGTGTCTCCTTGGTTACAGTTGGGTACATACTACACTGATTTTTAGTAACCTATTGTGTGACGTTTGGAGCTGAATTGACATTTAGGCGTAAAATATATTTATATTTCTAACTCGTTCTTCATTAGCTTTTTTGTTTGTGTTTTTGATGTGATCCTGTTTCCGCAAGTTTGCGTGCAGAGAAGTTCAGAATCTTGAGATGTTCGTAGACTCCTCCTTTTTTCATCCTCGACAAAACCTTATCTGCGTCTAAGGCTGTGAGTTACAACGATTGTGAAAAGGTGCTTATTTAGGGGTGTGTTGATAATAGGTCTTGTCTGCTTTAGCTGATAAGTCGACATGTCTGTTTGGACGATAGTGCATTTATTGCTTCTTTCGATTCTCTGCAGATTTTGAAATTTCTAACCATCGAATATAGTTAAAGTAGTTGGCATGAGCACCGCACTGTAGAGGAATAACCGACAGCCAGATGGAGGAGATGATAATGATATCCTAATTTATGGCGTGTCGTTGTGTTGTGTGTAAGATGGAATTGGGCGGTACGAAATAGGTCTTCCGAAAACTCTCCGTGATAGATGCGATAAAAGACACATAATGAAGCAACGTCTCTACGCAACGCCCAGTGATCCAACTGTTCATTGAGCACTGGGTCCCCAACTTTACTAGCAGCTCTGCGTTGCACGCGGTCAATTGGTTTGAGCTGATACTGAGGTGCGCCAGACCTGAGATCACAGCAATACTCCATGTGTGGCCGGACCTGAACTTTATAGAGTGCCAGAATATGGGCCGGCTTGAAGTATTAGCGTGCTCTATTAATGACGCCCAGCTTCTTCGAAGCCAATTTGGCTTTAAAATAGGCAATCGCTCAAAATTTTGTACAAAGTATTCTGAGATTTAGTTTTTTTTACGACAAATGTTTTTTTTGTAGTGATAACGAATAAATTGAATCTTGTAGAGGTTATACTGGACGAGGTTGATTTTACCCCATCCTGCGACCTTCTCAAGTGATGACTCCATAGAAGACATAAGTTCTATGCATGTTCCGATACGTAAAATGTGTAAATCCTAAGTGAGCAACAAAAACATACAAGAGGATATAAAATACAGTTAAACAAGAAATTCTTTAACAGTGCAAAGGCTACCAGTAGAATACCTACTGACAGAAGTCAATACTGGTCTAAAAACTAAGGATGAATACAGGAAGTGTCTGACACAGCCAACTGAAGCGGGACTTTCTACTACACCATCGCCACCAACGCGGGGTTATAACATAGAAGAAAAAGCGAAAACTTTTAAATGGTGTAAAATGTTCACACTATTGTATAGTAATTAAGTTATTATAACACTGTAAGTTATCCAAATAAAAAAAAATAAAGGGATTGTTGACAAACCCTTACTTTTAACTATATCTTAAAATAGAAATAAATATAATGTTTTGTTTATGGTAAGAAAACAGATCGCAATAACATTGAATCAAAAAAAATTAAACGGGATGAATGTATTTGAAAATATCGCAAATATCAAAATATCGAATCTCAAAAAATATCGTATCCCACAGACGGCACGGCTTCTTGGAACTTGACAGATAACATTTTTTTTATTTGTTTATTACATGCATACATATTTTTGTGTATGTATCTCAATATTAATGATTAAATCGCACGAATAAATAAAGATAAAATATGTAATTTATAAAAGCATATGTGAACTTTAATAAGAATGATTGTCAAGAATCAAACCCACTAACTACGAATGTTTACCGCGAAAATTTTAACTTCTGAACCAACCAATCCATGATAAAAATCAGAAGTTTATCACACAGGTGCAAAAATGGCTATGCTTAGATAATTATAGTACCTACTCGTACTATTACGTCAAATCTATTATCTAACTACGTCACTAGTCAAATAAATCATAATAAAAGAAATCATACCTTAAAAAAAACAAAATCACAAAACACTAAAACCTTTTTGTCAACTGGCTGAAACAAAAACCAATGCCAAAACACAAAAAAAAAAACCTTTAAAAACAATACGACCGAAGCGCACGCCGCTGTTTCACTATTGAGTGTTACGACTCAAAAATGAAAAATATGGTAGCATATTACGTGTGACCCTCAGAATAGAATACAATTTCCCTTTCTGTTACTGATTAATGCGCTGTAAGAGGGACGGAGGAGCTCATGTTATAATAGACGACACGTATAACACATACACAACTATACACAAACAATACTGAACTTTAATTGTTAGTAGTTAAGGTATCGTTTATATCTGATAAAGATTTAGATTACTCATATGCTAGAGCACTTTAGTGATAAGAAATACAGGCTGTTGCAATTTGTCTATACTTTATGTTACAGTGATAATGTAGTTTTTATATTATGACTAGGTGACCCGGCAGACTTCGTATCGCCTCAATCGATAAATAAAATACATAAACTTTTATATAAAATAAACATGAAACAAACAAAATGAATCCTTTTTTATAAAAACAAAAATAAAAAAATTCTCGGTACGAATAAAATTTTATTATTATTTTCGATTACAATTTGTTAATTTAATTTAATTTTATTTAATTAATAATTTTATTTATTTTTTTAATTTATTACAAAACATAAATCATTCAATTATACACGATATTCCTTACTTACAAAACAGAGTTTTCCTGAAATACTGGCTATTTATAAGGTTTCAATTGATGATATTGATAGACATACACAGTTATGATACAGTCTGTTAATCAATTCAAAGCTTTCTGATAAACTTTTTGTTTTGTTTTGTTGGTGCGGTTAGGTTCTGAAATTTTATTTTTGGACAAAACTTAAGATTTATCAATCTACATAAAAATAATCTGACAGATAGTTTAATAACAACACTGTAGTTAATCTACCTAATACAGTTACCTAAAATTAAGTTTATTTTTTACCTCCTGAGAAAGTTAGAAAGATTTAAAAATTCAAATTAGTTATTTATTCTAACTATTATTTTAATTTCATTTCTGAACGTCGCGTCGGGGGACACAATAACGAAAAATTATGAGCATTTTCATATTTCTTCACCTTTTAAACCTTCTCTGGACTTCCACAATTAATTCAAGACTAAAATTAGCCAAATCAGTCCAGCCGTTCTCGAGTTTTAGCGAGACTAACGAACAGCAATTCATTTTTATATATATAGATACTTATATATCTAGATACAAGAAAATTTTATTGTAACTTCTGTAGAATACTTAACATGAACATGTACTAATTATTATATTATGAACTTTGAGATTCTTTTTATTATATATTTTTCAAATTAAATCATGCGTCGGTATGCTACAACATGGTTCGTCATGCTCACTGAATGGCATTGCTTGCGGCGGCGTCGTGTGCCGTGTCGCCTCCTTCCCTCAAATATGTGCGAAGGGAACGATGGCTGGTCCATGTGTTAACTCGTGAACGGGTGCTGTTTGTGGTGCCAGGTCGACCTGTTATAGTTATAAATCATTGTATTTGTTGAATGCATTTACTAATTATGATAGTAATGACGACCATCATGTTCACGAAGCATCCTTACACAAACAATGAATTCTCTAAAAAGCTCTAAATGTTGATGCGTCCAAAATACGATAATTTATACAGTAAATTCTTAATTACTTTTTATGAAATAATGTATACTATTACAAACTAATTTGTTATGTATATAACAGCCATTGTAAAATAATCTATTTGATTAAAAAGAGTGGCCGTTGAGTATCTTATAATATGTTCTCACGAGCTCAACTTTTTACGAACATATTAATTGTAGTGACGATTTAAAATCGTTTCGTTTAAGCCTAATTGAATTAAGTTCATTTGACTTTGACTGTAATTTATTTTCTTAGGGGGGCAAATAGGCACTAATCTTAAAATTGCCTTGTCGGAAAAGGTAGTTAGGAAAGTCATGCCGCACTCCAAGTCCTTTCCGTGTTTAATCTTCTATACTAATAATAAAACTATAGAGCCGGCATGTCGGTACATTCGATATTTTTTCCAAAAACCGATTGTAGATGATAAAGGAAGTTAACTGAACACAAAAATACTAATAAAATTGTCTGTCTGTTTTTTTGTACTTGCTTGAAACTTTATATTTATCATTATTATCATTATTTATTTTATTATTATTTTTTATATATGTGTATTATTATATTAATATTTATATTCTTTAACGTAATATTTAAGCTGTATTTGATCACAATCAGTCCACGGAGAAAAACGTTATGATTTTGATTGTAAGGGTTTCATTAGAAATAAGCATTCATACAAATGCACCCTGTTGTACGTGAATGTAGTCATACAGTTAGGGCTAAGGTGTGTCAAATAACCGACAAACGACTCAATATCCACCAATATGAGGTTCATTTCACAGTAAATCATTCACGATACTTGGTGAGTAGGTGCTGTCTCCGTGGTTTTTATGTTTCATAATATTTGCGTAGGTATGTATTCTTTAATTATTATACTTTATTATATGTGTTATGAAAATCAATTATTATTACATGCGTATAAATCTTTTAGCATTTAATTTAAATGTCAGGTACTTGCTTTAGACAAATATATCAATGAATAAAACTAATAATTTAATGGTTCAAATACTTAAAAGAACACCCTATGTATTCATTTTATATTGTCGTAGTGTGCGTGCCCACCTGTTTGAATTGTATTTGTGTGTGTAATTTGCTGACACATGCGATTAATTCTATGAATGTTACTCTACTTCATAATATAATTTATTTATTTTCTTACATATTAAATTTGTTAAAGAGTTCTGTGAAGTCAAAGGAAAAGGTGTGAAGAGGTTAGGTCAGTGACCTTAATATATCAACAATAGCAATTACTATTGTTGATCCAAGTATAATAATATATAGGAAAACCAACAGCTCATGTAGTAATTAACAGAGTATCTTATACTATTTTCAATCATAGGTACTCACTAAAAGAAAATCCATTGCAGAATGTAGGACTATAATTAAATTTACAAAAATATTAAATAGAGACATAATGATAAATTCAGAGTCTGTTGTTCATAGCCAGAAGTGACTACTTACGATATGTTGTCAGTAGTATTTTGTTTAAATGTTTTGTGAGATCAAATAGATCTTTCTTTTTTTCAATTACCATCTTCATATCGGAAAAGTACTGATAAGGGATGGTTAAATAGGCCTCAAATCTCTAAAGGCCATACAAAAATACTAGTCAATTTATTACCTAATCTTTACGTTACAGTTGATTTGAAAGTATAATATATTATATACTGAATAAACCACCTAAAAATTCCCAGTTCAGTATCTGTGAGTGAATATCCTTTAACAACAAATTTCTTGCAAATTTTATTACATTTTATAAGTAGAGCAACCTTCAGACAGTTCGAATTACACCGGTAGCGTCCACGCAACACCGCAGTATTCGGTATAGTGCACACTCAACCGACCGATACGGTTCATGGAGCACGTATGCTCCACTGGGTTGGGGTTCGATGCCCGGGTCAAGCAATTATAGGGCTTCGTGATACGATTTTTTATTAGTTTGTATTAGATTTCTTCTCTGACTCACTACATTTTCCAACTAAAGTAAAGAAAATCAAAATTAATATCAGTCCCAAATTTTATATATTTTATTATTTGTAAGGTAAACTCACGTCTTTTGCACTCAAATCTGTTTTCAAACAATACATCAAATATACTGATATGACTTCAGAAACCACAAGAGTTTTTGAGTGATGTAGATGCAAAGTATGTACGTACCCGAAGACACAGTGTTGGTAGGCCCCCCACAAGATGAAACGACGATCTGGTCAGGATCGCCGGAATACGTTGGATGAAGGCAGCGCAAGACCGATCGTTGTGGAGATTTTTGGGGGAGGCCCTTGTCTAGCAGTGGACGTCTTCAGGCTGATGATGATGAATGTATATATATATAAATATATATAGAACGTCATTGAGTAAGTACATCATTTTTATTAAATAACTAGTTGACCCGACAGACGTTGTTCTGTATATAATAAATAAAATAATGTTTTTTATTAATTTGTCAATAATATATCATAAAAACAAAAATTTTTTCGTAAAATATGCTTGTAATGAAATTGTTTCACAGCAGAACTGTGAAACCGTGCATCAATAAATTGTCTCATATAAAATATATCCATACAAAACTAATATCGGACTACGGGGAATACATCAAAGGAAAACAAAATTGTTGTGTTTATTTAATTCCGAACACTTTCATATTTATTCATATTTCAAACCTTCCATGGACTTCCACAATTAATTCAAGACCATAATTAGCCAAATCGGTCCAGCCGTTCTCGAGTTTTAGGGAGACTAACGAACAGTAATTCATATATATAGATAAAATTAATTATCAACATAATAAAAAATACATTATTATAACTATAAATAACAACCCGCCCTACGTCACCGCCATAAACAATGACATTTAAGCGAGCATGAAGAAGAATACCACAAGAACTCAACTTAATAAAAAAAAGAATATGTATCTACAATTTATAATATATTATACAATAACAAAGTACATACAATATATACATAAGTATAATTGTAAATATATTTTTTATTTTCTATGGAAGAGGAGTATTGTCCCGGAAACACCGCACAAGGAAGCTCATTCCACAGCTTGGTTTTACGTGAGTGAAAGTTCCTTGAAAACCGTACCGTGGAGTATCTAGAATGTACGAGAGTACGCTGTGTCCAGGTCTGCTTTCCTTGATACCAAAATCCGGATGTCTGTATGCAAATATAGTTTGCCGGATTTTGATGTCATGAAACTGGAAAAAACAAAACCAATAGTTAGATAATGTTCAAAGATTTAAAGATATTTATTGAACAAAATAATATATATTTTCAAAAATAGTTGTCGTTCAAAGTAGTCAAATATATCGGGACATCATAAATGTCATAAGAATAGCTACGTTCAAATCACCAAAATATAGAAGCACCCAAAGTGTTCAAAAATATGGATACATTAGTGGGAAATGAACTTTCAGCGTAAGGTTAAAGGATTCAAATTAGATTGTCAACAAACTTTTTTTTTATGGAATATACAAACGAGCGTACGGGTCACCTGGTGTTAAGTGATCACCGCCGCCCACATTATCTTGCAACACCAGAGGAATCACAAGAGCGTTGCCGGCCTTTAAGGAAGGTGTACGCGCTTTTTTTGAAGGTACCCATGTCGTATCGTCCCGGAAACACCGCACAAGGAAGCTCATTCCACAGATTTGTAGTACGTGGAAGAAATCTCCTTGAAAACCGCACTGTGGAGGACCGCCACACATCCAGATGTTGGGGATGATATCCTAATTTGTGGCATGTCGTGCGAAATTGTAATTCGGCGGCAGGAATCAGGTGAAACAGCTCTTCGGAATACTCCCAGTGATCAATAGAAAACAGACAAAGAAGCTAATTGCTTCATGAATATAGAATTCGTCTTGATAATTTTTTTCTTGTCTGGTTAAGGTACCCACCAATCACCATTTTTTTTTCGTCAGCAGGTACGTTACAGATCCAGTGGGTATTAAATAAGTGGTGTTTTAAAAATAACGCCTGAAAGTTTTTATAGCAATAATTACAAATACAGTCACAAAGTTCCAAAACTATAACGCCTAGTGTTATATTATAGCAATAATTTAATTGCAGTTGTATTTAATAATTTAGTTCAGGTCTTACATATCTATCTCTACTCTGTGGTTGAGGTGACTTTCTATAAATTGCATATGAAATGTTAAGTTGATTAAATTCTTCACTGTTTTTATTCACAACTGGTCCGCGTGGACGATATAAACAGCAAAAGTACTATTACTTATGTTGTGTAGTCCTCTTGTTTCTCTTCACTACATATCATAAAACAAAGTTATTCGCCATGTCTGTCTGTCTGTCTGTTAGCGGTAAACTTATAAACTACTGCACCGCTTTTCATGCGGATTTCACCAATGGATAGAGTGGATTCTTGAGGAAGTTTTTGGTACATAATTTGTTAAGTTTTTGTACACATTACCTATACTTACCAGGATGCTAACTGGGCTCTGTCGCCTAAACAAGCACCTCAGTGTGGTCGGTATCAAAAACGATAAAACTTGCACATTTTGCCTTGAGGCTCATGAAACGCCTCATAATCTCTGCGATTGCGGTCCACTAATGCATAAGCGTAACACCATCCTTGGCGACTATACCCCAGATGCTGTTTGTAATACTCGCGTCAAGAAGTTACTGCGGTTCACAAACGCGGCAGGGCTTGCCGACGAGCTATAAGTATGAGAGGTGAACACAATAGTTAAATTTTGGACGTGGTGTTACTAGGACTCTTTAGGACTAGACAAATAGCCACTCAATATTAATAATACATTACCAATATTTATTGGAGGTGTCGGAAAGAAATAAGCCGCCTGGGAGCTTTCAACGAACTGTCTAAGCTCTAAGCCCTTTGAGATTTAACAAAATAATGTATGGTGGAGTTGTGTACCTTATATAGGTCATTTTTTTTTGGAATGGGGGTACAAACGAGCGTGCTGGTGTTAAGTTACCTGGTATTAAGTGATCACCGCCGCCCACATTCTCTTGCAAAACCAGAGCGGCATAGCAGGAGCGTTGCCAGCCTTTAAGGAAGGTGTACTGACTTTTTTTGAAGGCACCCATGTTGTATCGTCCCGGAAACACCGCACAAGAAAGCTCATTCCGCAGCTTTGTAGTACGTGGAAGATAGCTCCTTGAAAAACGCATTGATGCAGTGGTTTCGATCGATCGTAACTCAAGTCAACGTTAGTTCAGTATAGACATGTGTATGCAAAAATAGACACGGAACGACTATTTTACATATTATGCATAACCAAGTTGACGTGCTGAACTTGACGTGCACCAACCAGACGCAATACAGCATGACAACAGTGAGGAGAAAGTGCGACAGTTTTCCCGGAGGTCCACGTTGCATGAACGTCCGCAAAACATCTTTTATTCCGTTTATAAGTATGGTTGACCAGAACTTTATGTCCTCTTACAACTAATCCAAAACACATTAAAAATATATTAATATCTTTTTTTATGGAATAGAGTACAAACGAGTGATCGGGTCACCTGATGTTTTGTTTAAGACAATAAGGGACGGAACGAGCAGGACGTTCAGCTGATAGTAATTGAAACGCCCTGTCCATTTCAATGTAGTGCCGCGCAGGATTCTTGAAAAACCCAAAAATAATCACGTTGTCACAATTGTCACGTTGAGACATGTTATGTTTTATTTGCCCAGTAATTTCGTTAGCTACGGTGCCCTTCAGACCGAAACACAGTAATGCTTACACATTACTGCTTCACGGAAGAAATAGGCGCAAACTATACCCAAAATCTAGCCGTCATCTATGCAAAGGTCCTCCCACTGGTTAAAAAAGGTTAAGAGATCACCGCCACAAACACCAGAGGAATCACAGGACCGTTGCCGGCCAATTAAAAAACTTAACATAGAAGATGATACGGCTTATGTAAATAAATAGGCATTTGATGCCTGGACTTTTAATTTTAAATAGGATCCTTAATATTGTAGTCGAACATTGCATTGCATGTACTGTGAAAAAAACACCACATCCAGATGGTGGGGATGGTATCCCAATAAGACATTCTTTCAAGGAAAATTTTAAAGAAAAAAGATTATGACTGTTCATTGTCAGTACATTTATGAAAATTTAATATACGTTTTCAAAAACCGTCACCTCTTTGCCTTAAATGGTGATTTTCATTATAACACTAGAAATATGGGATTGCTTGTAACTAATTCTAGTAGGGTTCATATGACACATAATAGCTTTAAGGGTAAATGTATACACTTATATAATAAAGTCCCAGCCACTGTTCAGGAATTATCTATAAATAAATTTAAATGTCCTATTAAAAAATGGCTCTGTCGTAAATCCTACTACTCCACAGCTGAATATCTAAGTAATCCGACAGCCTGGGACTTGATTATGATTATTTTATAGCAATAGCAATGATAGTACAATATTGTATATTTCAATAAAAAGAGCGCAAAAAAAGCGGTGGTAGTATCTAGTATCTTAGAAATGACATCAAAAAGAATTCTGAAGGAATCAACTTTGAGAAAATAAATGCCTTTTATGCCTTTAAGTTGTGGCGTGTCATGCGAAGGTGGAATCTTCGAATATAGCCCTTGCCCTCTGCCCTCTGAGCGACAATGCGCTTCCTCATAAGGCCCATAGTTAGCAATTAGATAGATAAGACAGTATACTAGGACTTACAGCTTAAAGCACATAGTATTTTCTTTGATTAACGCGAGTGTTACACATTTAAATAAAACACTTTTAAAGGATTAAAACGCGTGTAATTGTAACGGTTTTACATTAGATGTTTGCGTAAAAGTTACATTTTTATTTTAGTTAACCCGACGTTTCAAGACCTCTCCAGATCTCGTTTTCAGGAGGACTGCAGATGAAGTGAGTCAAAGATAGTATTTGTCATAGTTTTCATTATGAAGTTGAGCGCCATTTATTTCCACGGAGGTGGTATTTGCTGTACACAGACGTTTTTTGGCAAAATTTACTCACAGTGTCCTCTTCTTTTTTGGTATGTGTAGTTATGGGTTTTAATTTAGAGATTATTGGATCCCAGGTGTTAGATAATTTTAGACCATCTTCTCTATTGAAATTTGGGTGTTTTTTTTAATTTCGATGGCTTCACGTACCAGTCTTGGGAGAAATCTATTCTCTTTTTCCAAAACTTTTGGTTGGTCGAACTTAAAGCTCCTTTAACAAAGAAGCCTTTTATAGTGTAGTTGATTATAATATAGAGGATAATGATGTATGGTTTTTGTGTTTTTGTGCGGAGACCACCAATTGTATACTAATATATGTACTAAGTAGGCTAAGAAATTTTGTTACTATGATTTAAAAGATGGGCTGGCAGTTTCTTATCGGTTCTTCTCCCCATGTCAAAGTCTCGTTGCGAACTGATATAACTTCATGACATTTACCAAGTGTTTGTTGCAATGCGTTATGTTATTGTGGTAAATAAATATATTTATATGCTATTCATTCTATATAGTTCTTGTTAAAACCTTCTTTGAACGTAATTTTATACTGTCATCATGCCTAATATTGTAACTGAACTGTACCGTTTTTGGCCAAAATTATAAACTAATAAAAAACAAACATGCTAAAAAAAGACATTATTCATACATTTTTCGCATCATCACTGCTTGTTTATAGTCAATGTTGACATTAAAATATCAACTGAAGTTAAAATTTGTCGACAATCTAATTTCAGTCCTATTACCTTTCACCGAAAGTTAATTTTCCATAATTTCAACGACTGTCTTACGAATTTTCGAACAGGCCACGTGTCCTGACGCGAGTTTAACGTTTTATACCCATCCGAACAAAAGTCCTCAACGCCGCTTAAGTCGTTTTCACTTTGCAAAAGACTACATTAATGCTCTTTCCGAGAAGGTCTAGTTTAAAGAGATTGGCTATAAATCGATTGTAACTTAACTCAACCCTATGTTTATATACTCAAGCAATAATTCATTCGGTCAATCTTAAATCTCAAGTACAAAGACGAAATCCTAACATTACAACAAGGTCACAACAAAAACAATCTATTTCGTCTTAGTTCTCACAACAATTTATACTATCTAAGCGCCCGCAATGTTATTACGATGCAAGTGTACTGCGATTGTTTCATCTTGATACTATCTACTAATAAATCAAAGGAGTACCCGTACGACTCCAAAAATAACAACAATTGTAACTACCTACTTCATAATATTGTCGTAATAATTTAATTGACTTTTAGGTAGTCTCTCTAAAAAGTCTAATATTTTTCGTTTCATTTTACTTTGGGTAACTCTAAAAATAAGTCGAATATTAAGATGTAAAAGAATACGCAATTATTTTTTAGTTTAAAGTGCATTTAAATAGTTTTGGAATAGTTTTATTTTGAAGACGGTTGCATCGGTTTTGTGAATTTTCTTTTAATTTTTAGTGATCTGAAGTACACTTACTAATTTAACTAAATATGTGTAGAACTATTAAATGTGCTGCTCATATGAGCCACGTAACCTTATATCGGTTGTCTTTTTCTAACAATTGACGTTAGCGCGTTATAATCTTTTACCAAATCGGTTGCCGACGGGAGTTAGCGGACGGTGTCCGTGTCATTAAGTCCCACCATTTTGATTTTGATTTTTAATACTTAGCGTATCGCGGTTAATCTCCCATACCCTCCTGTGTACGCTTGTAGACGGCATTGAAATAGGCGTGATAAGAATTTTTTACCGTATGTATTATTATGAATTGCTCTTGGCTCTAAGAGCCATACATCAAAGCGCAACGCTTTTGTAGACAAAATATATTAGTATTTAGTCGGTGACGGCCATTTTTGTTTGGCATACAACGGGAACATTATTTGGGAATTTATTTTTAGAAAAAAGCGTATTATAGGAGCATATTATAATAAGAAAGAAAAAAATAATTGAAGAGCATAGCAGAGGCATGACATACACCAATAAACGAAGATGATATTTTAGCTATCTCAAATCAGGAAGATAATCTTTAAGAAGATTCAGTTGAGGATGACCAGATTATCGACGACGTTCAAAACGATGTTAATTTCAGAATTACATACCGAATAAGGTGGCAATACAATACCGTATTTATATACGGCATCAAGTTTCCAATGATGTATGATGCAACGTCTACGATATTATGTGAATGAACAAATTCAAAAATCATTATTTAAGGTAGGCTGACACGTTTCAAATTATTATATCACCTCTTTGGAGTTTTAATAAAAAGAAGTCTCAAGAAAATGCATATTATTATTTTGCTACTTCACTGTTACAGCTTTAGATTTTTTTTAATTTGTTCAAGTTGGTGTAATAAATTAAGCTCCGATTCTAATGAAACTATATAATATAAAATTAAATGGGGAATAAAACGAACTGCGATAAGCTGCCCAGTGTTACTCATATTGTAGTAAATATGACATACTAATGTTTAATCTTACTAAGACGTGAAAAATATAAATTTCTTCCATAGTAATCGAATTTGTAACCCATTGCTTGATATGCGTATACGTATATCAAATGGCCCACGTGATCATCATTATTGTTAATTTGTCGTTATTAGGAATATATAATTCAAATATTTTATATTTATCCCGAACATGTGCCGCGGCCGTAGCGTTACTCACATAGATTTGGACAATTGGAATAAAACAAACATGTTAGTGTTGAAGGAAGGGATTAATGAAAAATTGAGAACTTCTTTAAATGTAAACTAATTATTTATTAAAAGGGTCTTAATAAAATTACATCTGAGACTGTGAGACGCTCTAGTGCAGAGAGTGTAGAAAAGAAAACATACTGACATGTCTATGACATTTAGTTTTTTTTAATTGTGTTCTGTTTCATTGTCTATTCACAACACCCTTCCTCAATCAAAACGGGACACTAATTCTGTACTGATAATTATAAAACAAAATGTTCATACATACTCACTCTCACTTAATTTAAAACTTCCTAGGAAGACTGAAAAGTTAACACCATCTATACTCTTAAACTTATTTAAAAACATATTTTATCTATCTATTTATTTTAACTAAGTATATCTTTAGTACAAAACAACGTTTCTTTCAATAATAATATTAAACTTCTTAACAAACTTACTCTATCTGTATTAATATTAATTACTATAAATTTTAGCACACAATCTTTTAAACACATTTGTATTTAAACTTTTAGTACATATAGCTGATTCTGCTGATCTGATTTTCTGTATTTATGTATTTTAACTCTACTATCTTTTGTTCAATTTTATCTCTCACAAAATATTATTTTAATTCTATGTGTTTCTTAGTAACATGAACAGCAGATTGACTGTCAACATCAACTGCAACTCGTGTCCATGCTGTCTCTGTGTAAAAGTTATGATATGTTGAATTTTCTCTGCTGTCTCTGATTTTTGTTTTAAAAATATCTCTTTCTGTAATTAGAATAATCATCTTTAAATAAGTAACCTATGCTGTTTGCTTTCTATGCATGCTTGACACTGTTCAAGTTGCTGTTCATATTGAATATTATTATTATTTAAAACTTATTTAATTTTATTAATATTCAGAGCCAATCTGTTGTGCCTTACAGAAAGAGAAGTTAGTGCTACTGTCTTAAGCAAAAGTATATTAATACACTACAAGTTACTCTTCCTATTTGCAATTAGAACTGTCTCCCCTTTACAAATTAATTTACATCCATCTTTAGTAGAAATCATAGTTAAATCACCTCTGTCTATAGCACATAATACAGAAAATAAACTAATTTTTAAATCTGGTACATGTAAAACCTATGTTAGAACTGAAGGTTCATTATTGTATGAACTGAATTTAATTTCTCCTATCCCAACTACTTAATTTGCTTCCGTCACCTAATGTAACAAACTTATCTGTTAATGGAGTATACTCTGTAAAAAGACCCTTTGATGACACATGTGATCGCTGGCCCCTGTATCCATAATCCAGTCGAGTTTGTGCACTCATTCATACTAGTTATTTATACTGTTGGTTCATTCTCACTTTTTCTGTCTTTTTCTTTACTAAGCCGCTGTCGACAGTCCTTGTAAAGATGTCCTACTTTTCTTGAATAGCACTTCCTCAAGCGACATTCACTTTTGATGTGTCCATTCTCACCGCATTCAAAACACTTCACTCTGTTCTGTTGTAGAAGGTGAATGCCAACTCTAGATTTTGCATCAATCACAGTCTGTAGTTTTTCCCACATTTGATGAGCTGATGTACATTATAAAAAGTAAGATAAAATATTTTCTTCAACTTCCTGTGCCTTTCTGTCCGCCATCTTATCTTTTGTGGAAGTTGGTTTTGCCAACAACACGTGGTACCAGCCTTTAGACTGTGGGACTATGGTGGTTTGAAACTTCCATAGCGCCCAATTGCTGTCGTTCAATATTAAGCTGCCGTCTCTTCTGTCTGTAGTCATTTTTTCTTTATAATACCTATCATTCACATTTTCATACCTGTGAAACCTTTGTAACGCTTATCGTCATATCCGTCTTCGACTCAGTTTTGCACGTATTAATTTACACTCTGTCCTTGCCTGGGCCCATAACCTGTTAGTGTTGAAGTTCTCCAGGAAGGGATTAATGAAAAATGAAGAACTACTTTAAATGTAAACTAATTATTTA
This sequence comes from Leptidea juvernica, assembly GCA_949711755.1. Lineage (NCBI taxonomy): Eukaryota > Metazoa > Arthropoda > Insecta > Lepidoptera > Pieridae > Leptidea > Leptidea juvernica. The sequence continues at coordinate 15,064,406 of CATIXQ010000016.1, read as the reverse complement.
TTAAAAGGCTCTAAATAAAATAACATATGAGACTGTGAGACGCTGTAGTGCAGAGAGTGTAGGAAAGGCGGTCTGTCAAACACAAATTCACAACAAAATATTTTAATTTTTTGAGAAGCATTGCGAAAATAAATCAGTTAGAGGCGCATTCACATCGGCTGAGCCATTTTTAAGATTAACGTGTATAAATATACATATACAAAATGTAAAATTGGAAAAACTATATTTTTGCATGCATAATTATTTTAATATATCAGCTTTTTATTTTACGCATAATATGATAATTTTGTTACGCACGATATATTCGCATTGAAGCCTCGATGAAGCAATTGATAGTATAACTGTTGACTCTCACCAAGGTGCACCCCACACCACAACACACAACTTCATCCACCACATACTTGCGTGCTCTTGGTCATATAGATGAGTTATGTAATATAATTATATTGAAGCTCCTTTCTATTTCGAATACTGACCTTACCTTCATATGCAAAAATATCAATTCAGTACAAATAAAATACCTAGAAGTGGGTCACATTGACCGTTAAAGTACTCATTTAGAAACAATATTTTGGAAACAGTAAGTTAAATATTTATAAAAGTTGTTTTTATAACAATACGACTATTTTCTTAATCTCGTAATTCCTTTATAGGTATAAAAGAATAAGTGAGCACTTTATATGCTTTTGTAATAACAAAGAAGTGCAAAGCCTGTTTGAAATCTGTGTCTTGTTGAAAAATTGTTGTCTTATAATAAAAATACCTTGTTATATCATAATATTGTAAATTAATTTGTTACAACAAAAAACCTACGTAGTTATATAATATTGTTAATTTTCGTTACAAGGAAAAAATTTTTTTTTATTTTATTGCAGAAAATATTTTTTTGATGTATCCGTTACTTTATTTCATACGTTAATAATAATATACATTCATGATCTTAAATTATTAAAATTTTCATGAGACATTATTAACTATATTTATTTCAATCGCTTTACTCACGATTAATCGGTATTGATACCGACTGCTTTGGAGAATCGTAGATCTTTCAACAGGGTGAGAGTTTAAGTTCGCGGTCACGTCCCTTCTAGCACTGCGAATTTGCTCACGTAGTACACGGCTAGACAAGGTGAGGGGCGCGGGGTGTGAAACTAGTACTAACGCAGACTGCTGTGGAATATCAAAGAGGATCAAAGAAGCTGATTTAGTACTAATCTCTGTGCTCTTTCTGGATCTTTTATTATTGTCTCGTAGTCACTACCCTCATTTACAATTGCATTATTTTAATCAATTTAAATAAACTGTTTGTATTATTTTTCCAAATTTAAACATTAACATATTTGCATATCTGTCAATATAAAACACATAACCTCAAATCTATAAATATGTATTCACATCTGAATACTAAGTATTTTCTTTGATTAACGCAAGTGCTACATATTCAACTTCATAATGACAACTATGACAAATACAATCTTGACACATTTCATCTGCAGTCCCCCTGAAAACGAGATCTGGAAAAGTCTTGAAAAGTCGGGTTAACTAAAGTAATAATAAAAATGTAACTTTAAGGTAGAAATCTAATGTAAAGACACAGTTACAATTACACGCGTATTAATAGTATTTTATTTAAAAGTGAATACTTATTTCATGTAAGCTAAGAGTTTTGATAGTAAAAAGAGTAAGTGGTTGGCATAAAGCTGTTTATAACAATTTCTAAGTTTATAATAACCTACATAAATTAACGCTCCCTTGCTTTAATGTAGGATCATTACAAACTACATATTTAAATAAAATTGTAAGTCAAAGTATCAAAACGGTTTGTATCATGTCGCAGTATCACGATTAAGTTACGTCAGTTTATTTTGCGGGCGCAATCAGATATTTTCACATAATCAACGTACATTAACCATCTCCTAACCGCTCGCTTGAGTGTCAGCGGGCAAATGATGACCGGTGAGGTGTTGCAATGTTTATGTTCCTGGTTGTAATTATTGAAGATCGATGGGTCAAATTAAAGTTCTTTTTGATCTTATTAAGAATTACATGAATTTCTACATACTCATATACACATTGTCAGAAGCTCAGATCACTTATACTTGTAGATAGCCTGTGACTGTAACTGTAACTGTGAAAAAAAATGAAGTTCACTGTTAACCTCTATTATGAACAATGCTGAGTGCATTAACAAAAAGTGACAATCGCGAGTGTAAGACGTAGCTTGTCACGCACACTAAAGTAGTAAACCGGGCCTGTTTTCATAGATTGTCTGGCAGCAGGAGGCTCTATCTAGACGTATAAATTATCTAAGGTCAGAAGTATATTATAGAAGAAGGTATAGAATAGATTAAATTCTAGAGTTTTATGTCTCCCACGGGCGCTAGATATATTAATGAATGTAATAGGGATGCAACCGCGGGCACAAGCTTTATTAAAAAATAAGCCAACATATCTATTTACACTCCAAACTCAATTGCCAAGAACGCGTCTCTAAATTTGAATTATTTAACCATAAGGGCCATGCACACCGACGAATAATCAGGCGATTTTCATAATCGACCACGAAAGGCTTGGTTAATTGTTAAAGGTTGATTATTTTGCCAGTTCTTACTTCTTACCATAGAGTAAACACTCAATTCTTCCGCATGCTTCGACCATCCTACCAGCCTAGCGAAAATCTCTAAGAAAAAAGTGATTCACTTGATTGTATGAGACGCGCAGTCATTGATAGATTAACACATGACGGCTAAAATCCTGTAAAAAACGAAGATAGCCGAAATCAACTGTGTTTTAAGCAACTGTTCGCTTTCAAACTTATCCGGATTATACTTCGTCGTCAATCGCCATACTGTAATTACTATTATTTCAATCTTATGTCAAGTCACTGCATGTTTCATACTAAACTAAATTTAAATTTTTACTCAGGAAGTCCGGCCTCTTATTACGTATAACGTAGTATTCAATCCTCTTTGCACACTTTTTTTTAAATTGGTGGTAACATCAGTCCGCCTATTTTCGATAATATCTTCAACTAAATTTCAATCAATTATTTTATTAAAACGCGCCATGTTGAACCAATGTTATTATCAATAATCGGTCGGTTTTAAAATCGACGATTATTTTCGTTTCAGTGAACTCCACCCTTACTAATACATACACTAATAAACTATTAATAGATAAGTAAAAAGTCAACGAAAGTTTATAATTTTTGTTTGATATATTTTTAGTTATGCCTGATTTCTTTACTGTAATAACTAGAATCGCGACATTTTAGATTAAGTAATAAAATTCTCATGGCTATATTATCTGACGACATCAGGAACTCCATGTGTAAACGATAGATATCTTCGTATCGTTCACATGGAGAACAATAAAAATAATTTGGACTTGTTGCAGTTAATTACAATTAATTACTTTTTATATTTTGGACACCACAAATTCAAATAAAAGACATCACATTAGAACCATCTAAAATTATTAGTGTTTCTCTACCATATTATTCATTTATTATATATTCCACTTGAATCAATAGGTATCTATTTAAAAAAACCCGCATCAAAATCCATTGCGTAGTTTTAAAGATTTAAGTATACATAAGGACAGAAAGCGGTAAACTGCGGTGACTTGTAGTTTGGTAGGAATATTCCTTTCATCGAATAGTGGTTAGCTAAGATACGACGGATTTTACGAAATTCCACCTGGAAAAGCTTATTAAATTATGAACAGAACAACTCAAGTCAGCTAGTAAAGAGTGGTAAAACCAAAACGCACGATGTTAATTGTAAATAAAATCGAAAAAAAGTAAATTTATTGCTTTTTAGTGAATTTGAAGTACACAAATAATAATTTGTCTAAATATGTGCGGATCTACAAAAAATTGCAATGCAGCAATGACCGTAAGTGCATTGCAATTTGATTACAGCCAGTTAGAAATTCTGCCACAGATCGCACCCTTACTGTATGTCGTTAAGGAGTTCCATTGATCATCATATTCGATTACGACAATTACTTGACCATAATGACGTTACGGTAGGTGACATATATATCCAGATAGCGTAAAAAATATTCGGCCGAGTATCGTTAATTTGCTCCTCAGAATTAAAGAGTTCTGTTACTTTGTCATGGATCACATAATCTTAACCAAACTCTCACCAAACTACCTTTCCAATAATAATCAGTTCACCCAATAGAAAGTTCTGAGGTAACAAACAAAAAAAATACAGACGAATTGAGAACCTCCTCCTATTTTGAAGTCAGTTAAAAAAAAGTATAAGGGAATTATCTTAATATTTAAAATTATGATAGCACAAATTTATAACAAAATATCAGCCAAATACTAGCCACGGCTTCGATGGCATACCTCTATCCGATAGTCCATATTTTCAACGACTCTGAGACATAATTGAGGTACAATGTCATTTATATGCCGAATTATCTCATTCTTAAGCTCTTTGTTCTTGGTTTACAGACGTCCACTTTTCTTTTAAATATCCCCAAAGAAAGAAGTCCAACGGTGTCAAATCACATGATCATGGCGGCCAATTAACATCGCCACGACATGAGATAACACGGCTATTGAATTTCTCGCGCAAAAGAGCCATTGTTTCGTTGGCTGTATGGCAAGTGGCACCATCCTGTTGAAACCACATATCATCCAGGTCCATATCCTCAATTTTGCCGTTATCATCTCGCGATAGCGAACATCATTCACAGTAACTGATTGGCTGACCTCATTTTTGAAGAAGTACAACCCGATCACGTCCCCAGTCAATAAACAGCACCAAACAGTCACTCTTATAGCACAGGTGTTCCTACACTTCCTACAGACTGGGTTTTGACTGAAATTTGCGCACAATTCCCTCGATTGTGGACCTAACCAATAAAATCACGAAGTGTACGAAATGCATTTTGATTTGAACGCCCATTTTCGTAAATAATTTCAACAATTTTAACGCGCTGCTCTATTATGTACAACTCCTTGTTTTTCTGTTCTGTGTCTCCCTGGTATGATTTTGACATACACTGAAACAATGAAATGTCAAGTGATAGTTGGGCAAAAAACTTGACGATAAGGTGTGACTCACAATTAATCGTGCATTATGGTTGGACCACCCTTTATTAAATTATTAGTTAATAGTTAGTAATAATAAGTTTTTAGTCTTAGATTAAGGATTGGTCTCCGCTTTGTTCCAACTTGATACCGCACTACCTAAGAGCAATAGCTTTTTTATTGCGGCAACTAGTAGGGAGGGTCCGTAGCTACTACGAAAGTCGGTACTGGCTGGCGTTTAAGCAAAAAGCAATCATATATCGTGAACTATTAAATGGATGTGTGCGTGGAATCTTGACACTCGATAGCATGAAATTAATAAAATACAAAATCCTTACTGATGATATGTGATCCCAGTGTCTTTCTTATTTCTTGTAGTATTATTTTGTTAAAAACAACTGTGTTTCGCATAAAAGTCACAATATATTATTATTTTAGCTTACCTAACGTTTCCTGAATTATTGTAACTTTTTCGCAGATTCTAGTGTAAATTCGCAGAAACAATTAAACGCGTTTTAATCCTTTAAAAAGTGTTTCATTTAAATGTGTTTGTTATCGTTGTTAAGCTATACCTTATATTTTAAGTTAATAAATAAAAAAGCGTATCAGAATATATAGTTTACCAGTGGGAGGCTCCTTTGCACAGGAAGCTGGCTAGATTATGGGTACCACAACGGCGCCTATTTCTGCCGTGAAGCTGAATGTTTGACTGTGACTTAACATCTTAATTCTCAAGGTGACGAGCGCAATTGTAGTGCCGCTCAGAATTTTTGGGTTTTTCAAGAATCCTGAGCGGCACTGCACTCTAATGGGTAGGGCGCATCAATTACCGTCAGCTGAAGGTCCATCTAGTCTAGTCCTTTATTTTCATAAAAAAAAAATGACAATTTGATGGTGTTTATACAGAATATAGCTAATTTTCCATCATTTGACACCTATACTTAAAAAAACTGTTATTACAAATTTAGCACGAAGTAAAAATTTCATCGACCAAATGTAATACGTTCCCATCACATGACGCAAGTTTGATTTACGACCTGTGGAAACAGTCATTGAGATATTTTTATCGGCGTGCAGATTATAGTGGACTTGATGTTTCTATCTTACAGATCAGCGTGGCTTTCAGGGTTCCGTACGCAGAAACCTCTTACGGTACTTTAAGGCTCCTCTATTTATTTATTTTTATGGAAGATAGGACTAACGAGTATACGGGTTACCTGATGTTAAGTGATCACCGCCGCCCACATTCTCCTGCAACACCAGACGAATCACATCAGCGTTGCCGGCCCTTTAATAAATTGTACGCGCTTTTTTTAAAGGTACCCATGTCGTATCGTCCTAGAAACACCGCACAAGGAGCTTGATCGTTGGAAGAAAGTTCCTTGAAACCGCACTGTGGAAGAACGCCACACATTGAGATAATGGAGATGATATCCTAATGTGCATGTCGTGCGAAGGTGTAATTCGGCGGCAGGAATCAGGTCAAACAGCTCTTCGGAACACTCACCGCGATAAATGCGGTAGAGACACACAATGAAGCGACATCTATACGCAACCGGGTCGTACGGGTACGGGTCACCGACAATTCGAGCAGATTTGCGTAGCATGCGGTTACCGTTAAATGGTTCAAGCTGATACTGGGGTGCCCCAGAGCATAGATAATGCCAGCTATTTATCCATGGGGCTCCAGGACATAGGTGGTTGGCCCATGCCCCACAGCGTCTCTCGCCATTAACCACTAACCAAATGCGTTCATGGATATTCTCTATTACCGAATACTTACACTAGGTATAATCGATGGGCAAAAATCTCAAAAGCTGCAGAAAGAAGCAATACCTACACATTATGTTGTATGTACCATATTTGGTACCCATTACCCTACTCACACATCCCTTAAATAACTAATTACCAGTGGCAGGCTCTTTTGCACAGAATGCCGGCTAGATTATGGGTGGGCACAATGGCATTTATTTCTGCCGTGAAGCAGTAATATGTAAACATTATTGAGTTTTGGCCTGAAGGGCGCCGTAACTAGTAAAATTACAGGGTAAATGAGGCACATACACATACCAGTGGGAGGCTCCTTTGCACAGGATGCCGGCTAGATTATGGGTACCATAATGGCGTAATGTGTAAACATTACTGTGTTTCGGTCTGAAGGGCGCGGTAGCTAGTGAAATTACTGGGCAAATGAGACAACATCTTATGTATTAAGGTGACGAGCGCAGTTGTAGTGTCGTTAAGAATTTTTGGGTTTCTCAAGAATCTGTGGAACTGCACTGTAATGGGCTGGGCGTATCAATTACCATCAGCTGAACGTCCTGTTTTACTTATCCTTTATTGTCATAAAAAAAATGAGGTCGAATGTGATCGTATATCTTCAAATGGACTTGCTGCTCCAACTTTCAGACTTCATAAAACTGGTCACTCATCAATGAGGAAATGTGTACAAATATATAATAAACTCCGACATCATATTAATGAACTATAAACATACAAGCTTCATGTTAAGGATATTTTAATGAAGAAAGCGTATTATAAAGTTCATGAATATATAGATGATAAAAATGTATGAATAATATGAGAACTGTAAAGGGAGGAGAAAACTTGGTGAGTTTCTTATCGCTTCTTCTCAGTAGAAGGTCTCCTTGTAGCCTCGAATTGTACCTTAAAAGGCATAAAAGTCATATATTTTTCTCAAAATTGATTCCTTTAGATTTATTTTTGATGTCATTTCTAATAACAACTAGATACTTCTACCGCTTCGGAAATAAATGGCGCTCTGAGAGAGAAAAAGCGGCGCAAGAAAATCTCCCAGCATTCTTTTTTGCGCTATTTTCAATAAAAATATACAATACCTATTGTACAGTCATTTCTATATAAAGAAATCATAATCTAGTCCTAGGCTGTCCGATCATTTAGATATTCAGCAGTGGAGTAATAGGATTTACGACAGAGACATTTTTTAATGAATAAATGAATAAAATAAAAAAAATCTTAATGAATAAAAAAAATCATTTGATCAGGTGATCCGTACGCTCATTTGTCCAGGTCTTTCTATAAATCATTATATGATTAAATTTAATTTGTAACCAAATTTTATGAACGATGCAGGACTCGAACCCACGACCTCTCAGGTTCGGTCTGACCACTCTTCCAACTGAACCAACCGTTCGAGTGACGTATGGTTCGTAAGTCTTATTCAACTCTCAGTCTGTGGCTCCATGTACAGAATCTACTTTACAGTTGATAACCTGCTCAAACCCCAATAATTGCTTATTAGGAAATTTTCTTGAGATTTCGCTCTTTCAAATCTAAGCAAGTCCCGCATCGTTAATAAATTTTGGTTACATATTTTTTTATTGAGTAAATCAAACAATTTTTCAAAAAATATAGTAAAACTTAAATTAAGCACAAACATACTTAAAGTTTCATAAAATTAAACACAAACTTAAAGTAACAAAGCAAAAGAACGGTCGTTAAATATATTTCACAAATGTACACTTAAAAACTAACATTTACTTTGTTACCTACATTAAACATCCAATAAAAATAAAAATAAATAAAAAACATTTTAAACAAACATCACTTCACTTACTTTTCTTTTATATAATGCTAATACTTAGTGATAATATGTCAATATTTATTAAATTTTTATTATAAAAGTTACATGAGCGTCTAAACAATATGTTTTTTTTATATTTTTTTTTATTTTTACTGAAATATTTTATTTAATTCAATTATTTTATTTAAAATTAATTGAATTATTCCCATTATCACTTTAAAAATAACAAATTGTTTACATTCTATGATAAAAATGCCGATGCCGTGTAATAGGATAAAGTTTAGATTAGGAATACCATTTGTATTCACAGTCAGAGCTATTCTCAAACAATAACATATTATCATTAGAGAATAATGATGCTTATCTTCATGAATTTCGTAAGAATTTGAGCGAGGCTTTAGGAGATACGGTCAATCAAACATTCAAGAATAAAAATGCAAATTTTTCATTTAACCTTCCTTATTCTGCTGAGTGCTTCTGTTTTTGGCTTAGCATGACTCTTACGGTCATAACTATCGTTGACTTTTCTGTCCCAATAAACTTATCGACGGTAACTCATCTTAACCGTACACGCTGTCTGTCAATGGGACGACGTATAGCTTACCAGGGATAGAAGTTTGTATGGAAATAGTAACAGTGATAAGAATGACTCATAGGGTATATTGAGACAGCTTCAGATTATTGACAGTTTATTACTGATAGTAGAATTTAGTAATTTATATCTATCTGTAGATAGTATATTGGGAACGGCCCTTAAGCGTATGTGAAAACCACGCTAACAGTCACGGATTGACGTTCAATGTAAAAAAAGCGAATACCTGGTCTTTTGGGGCAGAGGGAAACCTTTGCCCTCAACTGTACTCATTAAGTTATACTGTATCGCCATAAAGAGGGTGTGTCAGTTTAATGACCTGAAGTTTAAAATCCTTTGACCTGAAATATCATGGTGATATATCTCTATAAAGAGCGCAGGGAATTGTCTGATAATGCAAACATTTCTTTCTCCCAAGTTTGCTCATTGTTCCTGTAAAAGTTACGATCTTTAGAGCTTACTGCACGTCTTTGTACGAGCAACGTGTGGGTTGACTACACGCAGAAACAGTACAATGCCCTGGGTGTTCAGTACCACAATGCATTCAGGGTGCTGATGGGACTACTTCGCTACTGCGGCACGTTATGTTCGGGATGCGCATGTAGTTGCTTCTTCACAAACGGTGCGCATAACTGGTACGCAGGGTGCGGCAAAGTTCCAGGGGTTTCCTGTGGGCATTTGCTGACAGGGTTGATTGTCAGTTTCTAAACCATTGTCATATGGTGTACGTTCTCACTAATCAGGCCTGTATTAGATATTGTTATTGGATTAGATAATTTCTTAAGATTCATTTTGGTGTTTGTTTTTCTTACTAACAAATAGTATCTTATGGTCAAATTAAATGATTTTTGTTAATTTTTTTTTTCTGAATTTATTTTTTTGTCTCTTTTTCTCCGCAGTCCTTTGGTTATTATTTGCACATTGTATCTTGGTAATAAGGGAACTTCAAAAAATATAATCATGCCTGTAGGATCTTTAGAAGTGTGATTGCTACGCGACATCGAAGCAGACTCAATGTGGGTTACTATTTTACTGGCTCTCCTACTCATCAGACGTAGGCCTAAACTTTGGAAGACGGCTTTTGTGAACCAAATCCCTAAATAAGTTTTAACATAACGTAAGTGAAAATTCTAGAAACTGTTGAAACCATAACGTTAACACCGGGACCAAACATAAACTTACTTATACAATTATATATAAGTAAGGTATGTGTAAGAGGAAGTATACAAGTATTAGTTGTGTAGTTTGAAGTTTATCTATTTCCTTTGAATGTGTTCAATTCTTGGAACGGCTTTTAAAAAAAAATCTTAAAAAACGTTAAAAAGCGTGTAATTTTAACTGTGTTTTGCCCCTAAATGAATAAAGAAAAAAAAAATAACTGTGTTTTACATTCCTTTTTTAGGAGGTTTGTTACCTACTTACTACCGCGAAAACATGCTCTGAAAAGGTCAGGACACGTCGGGTTTATAGAAAATATTCTGAAAGCCTTTTTAAAAAAAAAGATTTCCAACTCTTTGCGTGGTGTGCCCAGGTGGATAATAAAAGGTTAATCTCAAAAAGTTGCGTATTTGCTCCTGTGATTCCACTGTAGTTACAGGAGCTTTGCTGGTCATATCTCTCATGGAACCCAGGACGGCATCCCGGTTGTCCTTTCAGTAAGTGTGCAGATCAAACGTCGCCGGTGGAAACGTGCAGCAGCCCAGCTCCAAAGTCAACTCCATGTCGTGGGTGTGCGTCATTCCAATCCTGCATACTTCTGGTTCAACGGACGATAGCTCGACGGAATGATGGCTGGTGGGACAGTCCACGAATGGCGACCTACCGTAAGACGTAGTATTGGTAGGAACCCCACAAGATTGAGCGACGATCTGGTCAAGATCGCCGGAATACATTGGATGAGGACGATACGCAGGACCGATCGTCGTGGAGGTCTTTGGGGGAGTCGTTTGTCCAGCAGTGGACGTCTTCCGGCTAAAAAGTACCTAATTAAAAATATGCACGGTCCTTTACTATTTTTATGTCACATATTATAAATAATTATGTAAACATATAGTTAAATATTAATACATAATTGTTAATCTTTTTCGTTTAAGGTTGATTTGAAACAATAAAGAAACCACTCTATAGTTCTCAACAGTGAACCTTACGTTAGCCCACTGAAGGGCAACAAGAAGATTATATTTAACCAAAGCGTGAAAGGTACAAATTTTATAATTACTATATTTATTTACAAATCATCCGAATTGCAAACATGCGTGTGAGTTCTGTCATACTAACATGGATACGCCTTATTTAAGTGTAGTCTTTATTTACTTGAGCAACATTGCCAAAAAATATGATGGCTGTTATTGTTATTAGTTATCTTAGTTTAAATTAAATCATAATTACACTTTAATATCTTCAAATATATTTTTATAAATATATTTCCCACCGCTTCAGAATGCCAGCTTGAACAAAATTGAGTCTCTTACTAATCACTTACTGCTCCTTGAAGTAATAATAATAAATATTTGTTATATTAATTAATATAAAAAATGCTACTCCTTTGTTGTATATATTTTGAGGTCCGTATAAACAATAACGTTAAATTTACGTTTAATAATAATAATACTTTGCACAAAAATAAATTGGATCGAATGTAGTACTTACTAAATATGTATTTTAATATTTGCGCATATTTGTATACCCCAAATCAAAAAGTAAAAGTGTAATTGAAATGCTTGATTGTATTTACTGTGTAGAATACTACAAAATAATATAGAATGAAAAAATTAAATATTTTTACTTAATACCACATTTGATAGCCAAAGCGTAATGCGGTTGAGCCACTTTGTCAAGAATAAATGAGAAATGTGCAATACATATGAGAATATATTATATATAATAGAAATTGTGTATAAATTTTCTTACAGTCGAAAGATAGTGAACTATATTCGTATTCTGTGTAACTACTCTTTCACATCAAATTCGTAGCCCCAAATTAGTCATAATATCATGCTTAGCCTGTTTTATGTGTGTTAGACAACGATATGTATAATAGTAATTAGTTGGATATACATAAAATTATAGTGAACCCCCAGTAATTCGGTCCCAGACTAATCCGGCACCCCCTGGAATCCGTCATGACTATTATTAATGGATATTTTTTATAGTCTTCGCTACTGTTTAAAATATATTATTGAGCAGGTTACAACTTCTACGCGCCAGTATTATGTCCCACGCGTAGGTATTGTTTTGTTCCTGATTACTTGGTTTAAATTTGACATACATAAGAAGTATGATTTGTACTTCACAATATAATATCATATAAAATTTTATCATTGGATCTCGCTTACTATAGGATACTCGCTTGTAAAAAAAAATCCTGATTATAGGGGGGGTCAAAGGCTCTAATTCTATAATTCGACAAATTCGATAGATCGACATTACCCTGTAAAACGGTTTATATAATGGAGTAGCGGGGGTCTACTATGTAAAGATACTATTCCATGATCCAGTATCAAACACATTATGAAAAAACGTTAACGAGTACCAAAATTCGAACCCTGACTCAGTAATCAAACAATGAACTTTATTATTTGCTTGTAGTGGTAAAAATGGAGATAGATTGCAAGTCAATTAATTAGTACCTATCCAACTCATACAAACCAAAACGAGAATAAGACATATTATACTGCTTAACAACTATGACCATGAACATGCAACTTAGAATAAAAGTAAAGAAATTAGTTATGGCGTATCCACACAAATCGAACCGCGATTATAAAACCTGTAATGAGTTCCAGGTCGGTTCAGTCTAAGCGTTGTTGTCATACTGTGAACTGTGTTACTGTGGACTTTTCTGTCAGGTATGTGTTTTTGATTATCCTACCCCTTGACACACATAGCGTGTTTTGTGCGAATTCAATAAACTGGAACCTGTTTTTGGACAGCTAGCTTCCACCCTTGGATAAATAACAAAAAACTACAACCTTTTTTTAAATTTATCAACCCTGGAATTATGAAAATATTTTTTTTTGTATAACGAACGGTAGTCATCCGTTCATTACACTTACAAATAAATAATCAAATTAAAATTTGTTGCAAGTCAAAAAAAGTCTTTATACCGTAGTTACAGCTAAATTTGGCATATGTTGTAATTGTATGGATATGACCTTGTATTCAATGATCTTTTTGATTTAGAAAAATCAGTTTTGGCCTATATATAGAGTGCTAATGATGTTAATTCTCACAGTATTCTATCGAAAGCTTTTTTTATGCTCTGTGGGAGTGAATATAATATAGATTTATTTTCTTTAGATAATGTTTCACATCGTACAATTAAATATTTTTTTTTGTAAGGATTAAAGGATTAATACACTGCTGCCAACCTCAATCATCATTGCAAACGTCAGTCTCTAAAGACAACGTGTTTTGTATTAAAAATAAATTTATTTTAAACGTCATACAATTAAATTCGTGCAGTGAAGTGAGTTAGACCGTTATGATCAATGTTTTTTTATAAATTCTATTATTTTACAATTTTATTTTTGCTGTCGAATAACTTATTCATGTATGAATCAATAATTAGGAAAATGAAATCAAATCAAATTAAAAGAATTTATTGAAAGTACAATACACTATTTATTTATCATAATATTATTCTATTATATTAATTTATAAAGAACTAGTTAGAGAACTAACTAAAAATTTAAAACAAATCGACCATTTATATAAAGAATTAGCTGACCTGATAGTCGTTGACTGTCTTAATTATTATTATGAATATTGAATTCAAATTGGTGTAATTAATCAATGAATAAAACATATAAAATAAAGTGATTATTATATTAATGCTTTGTGATATACAACATTCTTAGTTTTATTTTCTTGCGCGTATATAAAAAGTTTTGTTGGTATTCCGACAGGGAATAAGGTACAGGCTTTACAGGGGTAAGCAGGATGGAAATAGCTTTTAAATCCCTATGGATTAAAAGTGATTTGGATGTCCCATCTGATCTATTATAGTCTTGTGTGTAGTGGCGAAATTTACCTTTGTATTCTCATGTTATTGTAGCTGTTTCTCATTAAAACACGGACAAAATTGTTTATGTTCCTCAAGTAGTGAATATGAATATATTTTTGAAGTGAAACTTCTTTGCGCTCATGAGGGTAATTTTTATACGGATGAAACGCAATAAAATGAGAATAAAATGTGGGACGTTTTTGTCTAAGAAGAGGTTAAGGCGAAGGGTAAACAGAAAACACGCAATCAAGGTGTTTTTAGACAAGTTTTGTGGTGAAAATATAGCATTTGCAGCTATGAACACTACTTTATCCTGTTACACATACCTTTAAGTCTTGCTTGCTGTTGGTTAAAGTTAACACTCCAGTACTATTATGAAGTACCAGTTTTCTGTGCTGTTAAACAAGTTTTTTCTCGGCATGATGCATTTGTTTAGTATACTACTCTCATAAAAGTTGTTTTTGTAGCTTTTACTTTTTTTGTGTAGTTACATTTATTCAGATTTGTAATCAATAATGAGGATTGTAAGCAATTAAACTGTTTGCGCCTGTTAAAATTTTACATTTTTGACGCAAGAATTTTTAAAATATTGGCTTTGTTACATAGGAGCCGTGAACTCATATCGCTCAAGGTCGCCGGCATTTAGTGTCGCCTTAAGAGCAATTGAGAGAGAGTGAGAGAGGCGAACGTAGCATAAACTTGTTGTTCCAAGCTATACGTAAATAAATAAACGTTATTTTTAATCATGTGATGCACTTACTCATTTTCTCAAAGAAATAAAGAAGAGTGTTCACTTCGGGAGTGACACTATTGTAAAATCAATTAACGTACTAGTTTATTCGTCTAGATCTAGATGCTTGCTGTTAAGCAACGCATGATATTAGGCCAGGTTTATTACTTTAGTATGCATGACAGCTACGTTTTACACTCGCATTACGTCAGTCAATTTGTTTTAGTTTGAGTGCATTGCTGAAAATAGATGCTAACTGTTGACCCCTATTTTTTCGACTTGTTCACTGCTGTACCAGTCTATTATTTAATTTGTATTCAAATGGAATGTAAATTAATTTACTCATTTAGGTAAATAAATATAACGCCTATGAATAACAGTAAAATGGTAAATAAGTAGTTTGTATTTTTTCAATACACTCCTTTTTGAAGATTAAAAAAGAAGGTTTTAGACATTCAAAAGTAGGTAAACTGTCACTTGCGAAATTTAAGCTGTAATGAGAAGAAGTGCCAAAAAGGCTATTGCTAGTATTTTAAATACAATATCTTATAATATTTTAGTACAAAAGAAGAAAATGTATAAATATTAATTATCGTATATTATTGAACACATCAACCATAAGAGCTTGAATTGATTTTTAGAACAAAATAAAATAAATAGTACCTAGTTAAAAAAATCTAAAAAACATGCTTTTTATAGAAAATCTAACTACAAAACAGAAAAGAAATTTAAAATTGACACCAATTCCTGCCTCATGATATTGTAAACTATTAATAAAAATCTTATTTTACCAATCGAAAAATGGAGTAATTTTATCAAATTTATGTATTATCATCGGAATCTACGAAAATTGAACGTAATCTGGCCACTTAAAGTGGGTCAAAATTAGTCGGTTACAAACAAACATACATACAGGTGAAGCTTATAAAAAGTGTGTAATTTCTTATATCTTAGAACAATAACTTTTCAAGCAATAGCAATAAATAAAACAGTTTAAAAAATAGAAATTAGTTCAAACAACTCTTCGGAACACTCCCCGTGATAAATGCGGTAGAAGACACAAAAAGCGACGCATAGAAGTTTTTTTACTTTTTTGATAGTTAACTGTATGTAATTTTAGCGCTTCATTTATCTTATTAATGAAGAATGTATTAAATTGCTGGACGCTAAAAAGTTTATGTTTAATACGTCAGTATTGGGCTTCATTTATGTCTTACGCATCAACCAGTCTATGAAATCGTTTACTGTCGCATTACTGTCCTGATATAAAACGGAGGTAGGACAGAAGAATGAACGGAATTGACTCACCTTAAGGATGGCTCTTTGAGCTCTTTCTACTGTTATCAGCTGAGTTGCAGCACCTCCCCAAGTATCAATACAGTAAGAAATTAGAGATTCGCACAAGGCATGGTAAATAATCTTCATGAGGAATATTTTATTTAAATAAGGCTATCAATTTAGTGTATTTAAAAGAAGAATATGTGATTCAAAATTTAATTTATTATCTAATATGACACCTAAATATGTTACTGTCGCAGTTCTGTTGATAATTGGACAATTACATGAAGAGGAGTCTCTACGCAACGCCAAGTTATCTAGCCGTTCATAGAGCACTGGGTCTCCGACAATTCGAGCAGGTCTGCGTTGCACACCTTCAAATGTATCGAGCTGATACTGGGGTGCACCAGACCAGAGATGACAGCAATACTCTATATGTGGCTGGACCTGCGCTAGAATTCTATAATTCAAATATATCGGTCATTAAACAACAACCAGAAAAGGGATGAGATGAGCAGGATGCTCAGCTGATGGTCACTGATACGCTCTGCTCATAACAATGCAGTGCCGCTCAGGATTCTAGAGAATCCCAAAAATTCTTAGCGACACTACAATTGCGCTCGTCACCTTGAGACATATTATGATTTTAAGACTCATTTGCCCAGTACTTAGACTAGCTACGGTGCCTCCCACTGGTAAAGAGCCGTTGAATCAGCCTCTTTCTGCGGTGTTCCCGGGACGATACGACATGGGTACCTTCAAAAGAAATGTCTACACTCCTGTGATTAAAAGGAGTTGCAAGAGAATGTGGATGGCGGGGATCACTTAACACCGGGTGTCCCCTACGCTCGTTTGTCCTCCTTTTCCTCAAAAAAAACTCCTCATTTTTTGAAGTCGGTAAAAAAATAGTATTCACTTTTGCAACAGTACACCAAAACCTTTAACCACAAAACCAACGTATTGGTCAAAGCTCGGATTAATTTCGTGTGAACTTGAGATTCATCTAAGATAACTATAATATACTAGCTGACACAGCAAACGTTGTATTGCCATATAAAGTTATCAAAAAAAATTCAATAACAAAAACTTTTGAGGTATAAAAAATAGATCCAACCGATTCTCAGACGTACCATACATATCGTACTACAATTATTGTATTCGATTGCAACCTATAGCGGTATACTGAATGGAACAGAATAATCTAAAAATAGCGGTTCTAAAATAGTAGAACTATTTTCGATTCGATTTATCGATCGTAGAAGGGCATTTCAATGCTGAATCATAATAAAATAAAAACAAAAAATATTGCTACCTTGCAACCCTATAGCGGTTTACTGAATGGAACAGAATAATCTAAAAATAGCGATACAAAAATAGTAGAACTAATTTCGATTCGATTTATCGATCGTAGAAGGGCATTTCAATGCTGAATCATAATAAAATAAAAACAAAAGAAATATCTTTTGTTTTTATTTACACACTTTTTTGATTTATTGACAATAGTCAAAAAGATAAAAAAAAATGTTAAGGGTGAACAACCCTTATCACGTAGGGGTATGAAAAATAGATAGTAGCCGATTCTCAGACCTCTTGAATATAATGAATATGCATATAAAATTTGCTAAAAATCAGTAAAGCCGTTTCGGAGGAGTAAGGTTACTAGCATTGTGACACGAGAATTTTATATATAAGTTAATTACTAGCTGGTGGCCGGCGCGCTTCACTTCACTTAAATAAAAATACGCAATTAGTAAGCGGTAATGTAAAATCAATTTACACAAATACGATACGAGTATTAACCCTTATCATTTTGTTACTACATTATATTATTAAATCATTCAGAAATACGATTTTGTTTCAATTTCAGCTTATTAATTTTGCTTCCACATTTTCGATAGTTTTAGACTACATTATTCCCGAATGCGTACATAATTTTTTTCTATTGAAAGAACAGCGTCTGTCTGGTCCGCTAGTGTTTACTATAAAATAGTTACGTATTATGTAATATAGTAACACTATGTGTAATAAATACATTGATGACTTGCCCTACATATACACCCATTTACTTATTCAGAAAATTGATTGAATTAGGCGTCATTTTGCGGAAATCCTCATGAGAATGCCACGTATAGAGGCGAAACACGTGTCGAATTGGTTAAAGACACACCTTAGAGCTAAGATAATTTATACGTCAGAGTCTCTTGCTGTTAGACAACCGATGAAAACAGGCAAGGAATATTAGTTCAATGTGCGTGACAAGCTACGTCTTACACTCGCCTCTTACACTTTGTGCGCATTGCTCAAAATAGAGGTTAGTTATAAACACAATTTTTCTCGACGTATTCACAGCTGTCATAGTCTATCTAGACGTATAAATAATCTAACTCTTAGCGGTATTAATGTATTGTGTTTGGAAATAATCTTTCAATGTAAGTGTCATCATATCATTTTCAAGGGATATATCGTTGGACACAATGTATTGCCATCTTTTAATTTAATATGCCAGCTATTTTAGAACCGAATAGACTACGATATGCTTTGACGACCTGTATAGCCGAGTGGTTAGCGATCCTACCTACTAAGCTAGAGGTCCCGGGTTCGAATCCCGGTAGGTGCAAGCATTTATATGATGAATATGGATGTTTGTTTCCGAGTCATGGATGTTTAAATGTATTTATGTATGTTTAAGTAAGTATATTATATTTAATATATCGTTGTCTTGTAACCCATAAAATATGCTTAACTTGGGGCAAGATAATTTGTGTAAAATGTGTCAATATTATTATTATTATATTATTGTTATCCGTCACTATGGTTTGCGTCCTGGTGAGCTTGGACCACGCGGAATGGAAACTATTTCATCCTGCAAATATAAGTTTGGAAAATTAAAGTTAATTTGCGTAAAGTGAAGCCGCAAACATACTGAAAACGAAGAAATACTGCCCTGCTATACTTAATTCAAAATTATACCACGTTATGACTACATTTGAATGAAAATAAATGCCTTTTTAATTGTGCTCCCTCTGTTTTCATGATTAAATCTAAGTGGTCATTAAAAACATTTTTATTACAATGCGATATATAATAACGTACTTTAAAATGCGTAAGAAAGACAAAACATATTTAATGGAGTTAGTATATAACAATAAATAGCAAAGAAATATATTTGTTTGCTTAGTTCTATGCGAATTTAAACTCTTCTCATTGCAGTTTACATTTGAAGATGTTTCAAACAGCCTTGCCTTTCAAAGGCGTTATGTTCTTAGTCAGCGATTCCCATATGACGGGTCGCGACCCGGTACCAGGCCATCAAAAGTAAAAAACCAGGTCGCAAAATTCCCGCCATGTTTTAATAATATTATAGTACATATATAATTTATAACCTTTTTACTATAAATAAAAGTGTATTATTGGGCTTAAAGATGTTAAGTTAGTCACGAAGGAGTAGTGTGAAAATTACCGGGCCACTGCAGAACAACCTTCGGGAAACACTGTTCTAAGCAATTGCTTAGTAAATTTGGAACTGACTTAAGAGTAGACTGACTTAAGACTATCATATCATAATTAATGATATTTTCTATTTGTAATTAATTAATTTTGTTAGATTATTTAAGTTCTATTTTATTATTATTTATATAAATAGTGTTATTAATTATTAAGTCGTATGTTAATAATTCGAAATATAATATATATTTTTATGTGGCAAAAAAAAATAAAACGATTGTCTAACTCGGTACGCAAGGGGTAAAGGATTTTAAATATATAATATAGTATCATAGTGTTTTATATTTTTCAATTTCACTTATTTATTATAATAAAAAAGCTCACCCATCGAGGGTTTCTTACATGTTATTAGGTACTTACCTATACCTATAAAAAGAGAAAAGGTTTTTTAATGATTGTATATAAATCGAATACTTTACATCAAAAAAATAGTAAATAATAATCTTTTTAAGCTTGTGCCAATGAGGCCCTTTATACGATACTTACCCTACATGGTACGGAATTCGAACCGCCGTTCCCTGCAGGCCCTTTTTTGTAACTTTTTCAGACGTCAATAGAAAATATCCTTTTAATTTTGATTCCCTTGAGAGTATCGAAATATACAATTTTTGTGGCATAAAAGACCATATATTTTTTACGTAAAAAAAGTTTTTTTCACAGCTTCGAGAGACTGTAGTAGTTAGTATATCGTTTTGATTTCAAATTGATACCTCCACGCGTGCCCGAGATTAAGGGTATTAACAGACAGACGGACAACATAAATGTTTTTGCCTTTTGAGGTACGGAAACCTAAAAACACATCAGTAGACATTATATCGTTTGCGAGCGCAATCTCTATAAAAACCATTTATTTTATTTTCTGTTTAGTGTTTCTGGTTTTTAAATAAAATTCACTACTACCACTTTGAAAACTTATTGCTCCTTGCCTTTTTAGTATCTGAAACTAAAGTTAATTTCAAACCAAATCATCTCGCTCAGAAGACAATCATTCTATGTTCGCAATAATTCATTCACTTAATTTATGGCAACGTAACATTAATGTTGACATGAATTCTCACGCGCAGGAAACTGACACAGTTTTTATTTACTTCCAGCTTTGTCTGTCTTTTTGTGTGTCTAATTGTGGTTTATTATTGCTTTTCCTGTGCAAATTACGGAGGCACTTTACAGATATTTATTTGTTTATTCAAGCCAAGAATAAACCCCTCATTATACAAGTTGTAGTGCCGCTCAGAATTTTTGGGGTTTTTCAAGAATCCTGAGCGGCACTGCATTGAAAGGGGTAGCTGTCCATGTCTCGTCCATTAATTTTATAAAAAAAGTACATTAAGTAAACACGGATGAGTAAAACAATAAAATCTTTCTTTACTAGTCTGTGATGGTAAAGTACAAACTGTAACATAACACAACACACGCAAGCGCAACCATAAGGAAGAAGACTCCTTACAAATCACTGTTTTACCAAATGACGGTCAAATTTCAGCTGGTATTCGCTGCATTGAAAAAATAACATGCATCAAATATCTGGGGGTAGTTCTTGACCAAAACCTGACTTTCAAGCCCCATGTAGACTACTTGTCAGGCCGAGTACGTAAGCTTATTTATATTTTCCGGCGTCTACGTCACTCTGCCGATCCTAACATTATGAAAATGGTATATTTAGCGATATGCCAAACTATTTTGAATTATTGCATTACAACATGGGGTGGTGCTGCAAAATCTCACTTTCTCTTGGTGGAGCGTGCACAGAGGGCTGTCTTGAAGGGGTCTGGGTCCGTACCTTTATAATAAGCAACACAAGGTATTATGTATGTATGGTCTAAACATGTACAAATGTCGGTCAACTGCACACGAATGGCCCTTTTGCAAGATTACTGTCACACAGAGAGACTTCTGGAGGTCATGGATAGTTAGCACACCTATAAACCGAGAACACCCTATCGTACGCATGTTTGAACATCCACCCACCACATATACAACATACACACACACACACACACACATTTACCTCTATCCTTTGGAATTTCAAGCTTTTTAGTCACTGTGTAAAAGTGGAATCCTGGTGACCAGTAATACAGGTATTTTATTACCTACCACAGGCACCAGCGATCCACGACCAAAACTTATGTATCCCCTCTATTTTTAAGTTTTCGCTATATTGTAATTTTGGTTGTTGGTGAGAAATAAAAGTTATTATTATTATTATATAATATGACAATGATGGACAATTATACATAGTTAGATTAAGAAATATAATATCAAAACATGGTGAAGAAATAATATTAATTATTATGAAAATTGTTTTTATTATATTTCTATAGAAATATAATTGCAAAAGAAAAAAAAGAAGACTGCCTCAGTCCTGAGAAGAACGGGCGCAAGAAACTCAGCGACTTTTTATCAAAATACGGATACGGACGGACGTACAATACATTTATAATTAAAGTGCCTGAGGGTGTTCGCTCCATTCCCAGTCTGTGGTATCATTATGAAAATCATTTATGTTATAATAACCCTTACCACACAAACGTTTTTTAACAATTCTTTTAAATTTCGTAACACATTCTCAGCAAATATCACATTAGTGTTATCCGAATGAAATAGTGTAAAACTATGAACAAACTGAATATCTAGATAGTAGAAAAAAATAAAGGTGTTTAAATTATTAGTCTTACACCAAACGAATCACACAAGTTTTTTTTTTTTAATTATTTCAATCAATCGCAATTATTAATAAGGTTATTTTCATTTAAATAACGCGCTTTGAAAAATCTCATGTGAGTTAAGGGGCGGGGGAGATGTTCGAGCGAAATCTCACGAGAAGGAGGGTAGAAAAATGGAAAAAATTGCCTCATGTAAATTATGGATGTACGCACGATTTCGTCTTGCTTTTCCTCAAAGCTCAGAGCCCCTGAAAGCTGATACCAATCATGGCTATTATTTAAATTTTGCCTTTTGACGCATTTTGTGTGATGTTTACTATTCACAAAGGTATATCTTATCGTCTACTCTATATCTTCCAAAGTCTATAAATAATGAATGCACCTACTTCATGTTTCGTAAACGTTCTCACACAAATTATGAAATACGTATTTGTTTCAAGATGACCGCGATTGTGAAATGGCTCCACGGCGTTGGCTAAACTTTGATCTTGTCGTGACAAAAGCTATTATTGAAGTCTATTGCGTAGTATTTTCTTTAATTTATGCGAGTGTTACACATTTAAATAAAACACTTTTAAAGGATTAAAACATGTGTAAATGTAATTTTTTTTTATGGAATAGGAGGACAAACGAGCGTACGGGTCACCTGTTGTTAAGTGATCACCGCCGCCCACAATCTTTTGCAACACCAGAGGAATCACAGGAGCGTTGCCGGCCTTTAAGGAAGGTGTACGCGCTTTTTTCGAAGGTACCCATGTCGTATCGTCCCGGAAACACCGCAAAACTTTGTAGTACGTGGAAGAAAGCTCCTTGAATACCGCACTGTGGAGGACCGCCACACATCCAGATGGTGAGGATGATAACCTAACTTGTGGCGTGTCGTGCGAAGGTGTAATTCGGCGTCAGGAATCAGGTTAAACAGCTCTTCAGAACACCCCCCGTGATAAATGCGGTAGAAGACACACAATGTAACTGTGTATATACATTAGATTTTTGCGTAATAGTTATATTTTAATTATTATTTTAGTTAACGCGACGTTTCAAGACATTTCCAGATCTCATTTTCACGGGGACTGCAGATAGAATGAGTCAAAGATAGTATTTGTCATAGTTGTCGTTATTATGTTTAGCGCCATTTATTGCCTCGGAGATGGTATTTGCTATAGAATAGACGGATGGTTTTTGGCAAAATATACTGACAGTGTCTTTTGTTTTTTTAATAATGCGGTACTTTTAATGTCTTTTATAGTATTTGGAAGTATATTATAAATCTGAATTCCTTCGTAAGTTAAGTTCCTTTTACCGTAAGTAGTTCTTGGTGGACGTAGCATTAAGTCAGTACAACTTCTTAAGTTCCTATATTATATTAGTTTAAGATCTTTTGTGAGGATAAATAAACAGTTATATTATAATTTTAACATTTGCCCTTGAATAAGTAAATTAAATTAACAATTATGTATATTGTGTCAAAAGTAACAAACACGATAACCAGTACCCTTGTGCACACATGATAAGATCTGTATTCGCACGGTTTTATATATTACTAGTGCGTAAACATAATTAACACAGTTTGATGAATAAGCCATGATGATATATATTCGTGGGAAGTTGGCTTATACTATATAGTTACAAAAATTGTATGTTCGTGTGTCATATCTTAATAGCGTTCTCGTTTACGTGGAATTCGGATGTACTACCTAGGGAACTCAATATGTGGGAATAAAAGAGAGACAACTTTGTCGAGACACATGGCCCGTGAGGCCCAGAGTCGCGGAGAATGTTCAAAACACTATCTTCGCGCCTCAAAAAGGCTACTGGAAGCCCAAGCGCTGGCAGCTTTTCGGTCAAAGTATCAGCCTAGCTATCCAACGCGGAAATGCTGCCAGTATTCTTAGTACGCTTCCACGTAATGACTGTTTTTATTTTATGTAGTCTTAGTATTGTAAATATAGTTTGTTTTGTTGGAATAAAAATCAGAGGAAAAATAATATTTATTTGTTTCAAAAACATATTTACAAACACAAAAAAATAATAATTAACAAACTGAGACAAAAAGATCTGAGGCATCAAGTGACGGCTTGCAGATGTGAAACATCGAAATTATTTTGTACATGTGTAAATATTATGGCATAAAAGTACATATTATGATAGGAATTAAATAAGGCATGATGACAATACAATGTTACGAATTTTCTTCAGAAAATTAATGTAATGTTGTGAAACTAGCGACAACGCTGGTATTCTGCAGAAAAAAAAACCAAACATAATAAATCACTTCTTAAACACAAAAATAAAAATAATATATAATTGTGAACAAAACTTAATTTTTGAATACTCATAGTTTAAAAATAAAATTAAGTAAATTCTAATAAAACATGACATGTATTTGATATAATAACGAAATAACTAATAACATCGGTACTCAAATTTAATAAATAAATGATATTTAAAATCCGACATAAAACTTCTGCTCCGTTGGTATGATAAATAAATGTATGCTCATATCTTTATGTACCTCAAATAATTATTACACAGTTTATTGTAATAACAAATTAAAAGACGAGCTTGATGTTCAATCGATGTTTAACACCATATTTAACGAAATCAGTATGCCTGCAAATTCTCGAAAACTTCAAATTCAAAGCGGCAAAATGATTGCGCTCGTCATTTAAAAAAAATAAACTAAATAACTCTCGTCACATAAACCTTAGAGTTTGTCTTTATTAATGTATATATTATGATAATTTTTTTCATTAAATAAAAAAAACTGTAAGTACAGGAAATCAAAAGGGGTTCCAAGTGGGTATTACAAATCGAAACCCCCAATTTATAATTTAGAGATTATGGACGTCTATTAGCAATAGTCATTCTTATATTTCAAACCCATTCACGGTTATTACTCTAAGGTATGCACTATTAAGGTTGGATGAAGCAGGCATTATTTAGAAAATCACTGTGATTTTGGAATTAATTGTCCAACTGTTCATAAAGATTAATACGATCATTAGTGATTACAATACCAATATACCTCGGCCCGGTTTGTACAAAAATACAAGAGAAGTACAAAATTTCATAAAATTTAGACCAATATTTATAAAGTTATCGTGCAATAGTGAATTATATCGGTATAGTTTTCTTTTTAAGAAAATAAAACTTGAGAGATGTCTTGGACACCCGGATGGAACGAAGTTCCTTTTGATTAGTTAGTGAAGGAATTGCAATAAAATTTAATTTTTTTTAAGTTATAATATTTTTTTTTTAATTTGAACAAATTTAATATAAGATAATCAGTAGGCTTAATTTCAGTAATAATTGGTTTGTGGTAACTGAAGTAGGATACATATGTTTGGGATTCCATTTTATTTAAATGTCTTGAAAAAACTGCATCGATGTTAGTATTATATTTTGTTATTGATTCTGCTGGATTATTGTTCAATGCGAAATAGAAAGACGAAAGGAAAATAACTGGCTTGCTTTCTTTGAGAGAGAGAGACAGACAGAGAAACACGCGCACACCGCACGGCTTACAACTATAGGAAAAAGTGTCGTTACAACTTTTGGTCTTAATTTGTTCCGTCTAGCCCCATTTCGCAACGCGCGATAACGAACTTCATTCCAAAAACTATGAAGATAGAAGACTTTTTGTTTTAAAATAACTAAGCCTCTCAACAATAGTCATACACAAGGAAATGCATCTGATTTTCAGTAACTGCACCCCAGTATCAGCTTGAATCATTTGACCGCGTGCAATGCAGAGCTGCTCGAACTGTAGATGTTCCAGCACTCTGTGAACAGCTGGATTACTTGGCATTGTGTAGAGATGTCATTGTGTGTCTTCTACGGCACTAATCACGGGAATTTGAAATTCATATGTTACGAAAAGTTGTATGACTTAATTCCTGCCGCCAGATCCTACCTTTGCACCACATTCCATTAAACACCCCGTTGTGGTATTATATTGGCTTTGCCTAGTCTAGGGGCAAGATAATTTTGTGTAAAACTGTATTAATATTAGAAAATTTATTGAAGTAGGCGTTACATTGCGGAAATCCACAATTATACAAATGATTTATGTTTTCTTTAATGTTAATTTTGAAATTTTGGCGAGACAACACGTCCTGAGGATGACTCGTGTAGAGGCGAAACACGTGTCGAATTGTTTAAAAACAAATATCGGCGGAATTAACACTAAAGAAAACTTAAATCATTTGTTTATATAATTATGGATTTCCGCAAAGTGTTAATATTATTAAAATATATTGCGCCACAGATTTGAAATAAACTTATCCTACGGAACCGCATCCAACATATTTCGTCACTCTTGGCCGTTGTGTTGCCAGCCACAAACGCAACAGTATCCCACATTTTTGCATAACAAAGGCTACTACAATTGTCTTATTTTATCACCGCAGCCTTCCATTAATGGCAATAATTAAGTTTTTTACTAGAGTTCTCATTATTCACTAGTTTATGACACTTGACGTAGGTAATTATATTATCATATTGGCTACTTTGTAACTACTTAGCATTTTCCAAGCAAAAACTGAATATTTTGTTAAAATTCGTTATCGCTTTATAAAGTAGAACACACGGACTAGTAAAAAAAGAAGGACTCCGCGCCGTGATTTTCGAGTTAAGAGATTTTGAAGTTAAGATTCAATAAGATAATTATCGATTTTTGATACTAAAATTAGTAGGTACTTAAGAGATTCTATACCTACTTGAAAATAGAGTGAATTGTGAATCCTCAATTATTAGTTGCTGGCCAACCTTCCACATAAATATAATATTATCTTTTAGCAGACAGTAATTAGGCATAGACATAATATACAAATTATTGATTAAACAATAGATATCGTTTAATAATTTTAGGTTATATTTTACTTTTAGGTATATCTTTTTTCTCCCACCTTTTTTAGACTTACTTACGATTTGCTTTATTCTTAGTTCTGTTACGTTGGACAATTATCAATAAGTTTTATGATGTACGCCACTTTTTTCAGTGGGTCCCAAAATATATGCATTCTCGCCATCCTCATTTAATTTATATTTGAATAACATGCCTTAAAAATCATTTTTCTAAATGTGGTTGTAGAACGATTTCTCCCTATATAAAGTACAAATTTGCCACTTTTTTAACGCGGCTTTTTACCTTAAAAATATAAATGTAAATTATAACTCAATTAGGTAGGAATAACAGGCCAATGGCCAGGGCCACAAATTGGAAAAGAAAGAGACATCGCTACATTGTGTGTCTTCTATCGCATTTATCACGGGGAGTGTTCCGAAGATCTGTTTGATCTGCTTCCTGTCACCGAATCCCACCTTCGTACCACAAGCTACAATCAGAATATCATCCCCACCATCTAGATGTGTGGCGTTCCTCCACACCGCAGATTCAAGGAATTTTCTTCCACGTAGGTACCTACAACAAAGCTGTGAAATTAGCTTCCTTCTGCGGTGTCTCCCAGAGGAAACGACTTCAAAACCTTATGACTGGCAAACGCTCCTGTGATCCTCTGGAATTGCAAGAGAATGTGGGCGGTGATGATCACTTAACATCAGGTGACCCGTACACTCGTTTGTCCTCCTCTTCCATAAAAAACTTCTTGAAGTGTGTGAAAATTGCGTTCATATATTCCGTTACATCGGTATGTATCTATATACATACATATAATATAAAGCTAATTAAATTGTTTCAGATAAGCAATGAATCCTTCTCGAATATCCCCGCACTGGTCATCGGCAATCCTCGTAGTTTTGCTATACTTCCTACATAGTGTACGAGCTGTAAGTATTATCAATATAATAATTTGGGCAGGGCACATAGCTTGACAGACAGATGGCCGTTGGGGCATTAAGGTCCTCGAATGGCGACCACGTACCGGAAGACGCAGTGTTGGTAGACCCCCCACAAGATGGACCGACGATCTGGTCAAGATCGCCGGAATACGTTGGATGGGGGCAGCGCAGGACCTATCGTCGCGGAAATCTTTGGAGGAGGCCTTTGATGATGATGAAATCCATTTTCGTCCCCCTTTAAAATACTTTGTGGGTAAAACTAGAAGCTTGAATAATTATTTATTTAAAAAATAAAGAATTTTTAAAATAATTTGATATGGTCGCTATAAGAGGTTAGCTAATTACGTAATAACTTAAGACAGAAGGACCCTTAAGTTGGGACTGAATAAATATATCTACTTAATATTACATAGATCTCACAACTTTTTACGGGACAAGAACTAAGTTCCGAGACTTGGTTATCTTTTTGATGGCATCATAATATTCAATGTCAAACAAGAGCGTTTTGCACTGAGCAAAAAGCTTAAAAAAAAATAACCGCAGACAAAATAAAGAGTGATTATTATTGAAACTAGCTTTTACTCACAACGATATTTTTATCCATATTTTTTCATTTTCGAAAGAAACATTTATTTGAGACTTAAATGTGAAAAAACAAGAACAATTTATTTTGTAGTCTTATAATAATCCCTATATTTTCAGTTAGACCCTCTAGTATTTACTTCGGTAAACTGTATTAAATTCTGTTATAGAATGTACCTAATAGTTTGCGAGGACAAGTATACGTAGAGACAGATACAAAAATTGAAGTTTTGTCTTCTGTTGCTCTAATATAGATCGATTTCGTATTTGTTTTTTAAGGGCAACCAGTGGGAGGCTTCTTTGCACAGGATGCCGGCTAGATTATGGTTACCACAACGGCGCCTATTTCTGCCGTGAAGCAGTAATGTATGAGCATTACTGTGTTTCAGTCTGAAGGGCACCGTAGCTAGAGAAATTTCTGGGTAAATAAGACTTTACGTCTTTTTTATCAAGGTGACGAGCGCAGTTGTAGTACCACTCAGAATTTAAGGGGTATTTCAAGAATCTTGAGCGGCACTGCATTGTAATGGGTAGGGCGTATCAATTATCATCCGCTGAACGTCCTGCTCGTCTCGTCCCTTATTTTCATAAAAAAGGAACTTTGAAGATTTTGTTACATAAATACGTACTAAGTAAATTAGAATGACTAACAGAGCATTTACCTGTTAGAGGTGGCATTTAATGAAAATGTTGACAATAATAATTGGAATGTAATAACTGAGAAAGAAAATTAAAAATAATTACCAATTAATAAGAAACTATTCATTTTTTATTACTCGTGCGTGGCTTGTGACTCGTGCAATTACAAACGTGAGAGCGGTATTATTGATGTTGTTTTCTCGCTTCTACATATTATTTTATAATGACGTGGGCTTCTGTGATTGGTGGTAAATACAAGTATTAATAATAACTCTCAAATCATTTTAATTGCGTCTGTTCATCAAATACACTGCACTTTCCTCCAACGTTACCACTCAGAAAAATTAATAAAAAATATTACGTAACAATTTAATTGCTAAAGAAGAGGATTATAAAGACATAAATAATAATGCGTAATTGAAAAATAATAACTTAGAAATGAGATTAAAATAATTACTTAATATCCGATAATTGCGTGATTATAGAAATAATTAAAACAATTTTATTGTAAAACTACTAGTTACTATGCAATCTAACTTTGTGCAGGATTAATCTTTATGATTTTTTATTATCTCGAAAAGTAGTTTTACTAACGTTTTCAAGAACGTCTCAAGGTGACGAGCGCAATTGTAGTGCCGCTCAGAATTTTTGGCGTTTTTCAAGAATACTGAGTGTGCATTATAGTGGGCAGGGCGTATCAATTACCATCAAATGAACGTCCTGCTCGTCTCACCCCTTATTTTCATAAAAAAATATATATAATATAGTAAAGAAGATAACAGTTAATGAATGATGTAACCCTGTTAATTATCTGATACTACACTATACAATTTTTTTTTAATTTTTTGTGTAATAATATAATATATATATATATATATATATATAAATAGTAAAGTTGTGGAATAATTTCCGCAACTCACTACCATACCTGTTAGGAAGGGGTGCCAACTTTTTCAGAATATACTATTTTTCGATTCAGTACCTACCCAAAAACTACTAGACAGGGAATTAATAAAAAAAAAAAAAAAATTCTATGAAATTTTTTACTGCTTTGAGCTTTTATTGATAGCCTTTTACTTTTACGGAACCCTTTGTTACAATCATTACTATTTTATTTTAAGTTACAGAAAAAAACTAACTCTGCTTTTATCAGATCAATATTGGCTCTATTAATATACTTTGTTCACCACAGATAATATTCAGAAATACTGATAAAATATAGCAGTTTCGTCTACTTATTATATTTTTAACCGACTTCAAAAAGGAGGAGGTTCTCAAATCGATCGGTATTTTTTAATGTATGTACACCGATTACTCTGAGATTTATTATCAGATTTCCGTAACTCTTTAGTTCGATGCGGAATAGATGCCATTTGGTCCCATAATTTTTTTTTGTTTAAACAAAACCGACTTCAAAAACTGAAAAGTATCAAATAACTAAAAATTTAATTTAATACACGTCTTATGCAAACCTTTACCGTTAATATTAATAAAATACTATTATTTGTATGTGTTACATATTATAGTAATAGTAGGTAGTAGTTATCTTAAATAGAAGGATACTATATTATATAGTAGGGTTCGGAACCCTACTGTTGAGTGACATCTTACGAGGCTATGTCACTTTTAGTACCTTCTTATTTAGATTTCTATGTTATATACTAAAGGCCGGCGATGCTCCTGTGATTCCTCTGGTGTTGCGAGAGTGACGAAGCGTGATCAATTATCAACACAATATGTTCCGCATGGCAGTACTGTTCGTAAAGTTTAGTATTTTGCTTGTAAAGTGGACTGCATAATATAAACGCCACACATTCAGATGTTCTTAAATACTTTTAGTATCTGTTCATATTAAAATTTAATCCTTTTTTCAGTCGTTGGATGGCTATGTCGCTGGAGAAGATTATCCCGCCTTTGAAGAAGTTCCCAAGGGATTATCATTTACGTGCGATGATAAAATACCCGGATACTACGCTGACCCAGAAACTATGTGTCAGGTAAGACCATCAAACTTATAACCCTGTAGACTTCTAACAGCTAACTGAGGTGAGCGGGCGAGGGACACTGTATTCCCTGAAGGGAAACTCGCTCGATGAGTATTATATGATATACGCATCAGTCGTATTCATCACTTCAGTTGGAACACGTCCACTGCTCGACACAGGCCTCCCCCAAAGATAAGTCATGTTTTTTGGTGGGTTTAGTATAATCACGACGCTTAGCAGGCGGGATCGCAATTGATGGTGATACTCTTTTGTAAGGATGCTGCAGCCCTCCGTTCTTTGTATCCATTCGTCGCCTGTGACTACACCCACGGGAGGAGATGGGGTGGCGCTATTCGGAAAGGACACTTCATGTAGTCGTATTCAGTATTCTCAAAATAAAGTGCTCACTGCGCCTAAGAAATACAGCACAAAGTAATGCGAGTTATAAGAAGATAAGAAGGGCCCTAGTTGTCAGAGGAACAAGCTTACACACGGCCTTGCCTAGAGCAGCCGGGATGGAAAGACCACGTTCTTCAGCGTTCGAAGCTTTCTGTTTCGGCATGTGGACCTGTCAGCTGTGGTTAACGTTCACGCACAAAAGTATTTAGCAGGATAAGGGTCCGGTATAATACAAACAGGGCCATTATGAGACTACTGAGGTACTGAAATGCATCAAGCATATTCGATTACGATGGGGTCTCTGAATTCGCGACATTTTGGCGCAGTCCCAATAATAAAGTTCTCGCGGCTATATCTGACGAAATCAGGAACCCCATATATAAAGGATCGATATCACTGTTCACACGGACAAAAATAAAATATGAAAGTTTGTTATTTATAGTATTTTTACCATAAGAAATAAGAATTCAATACTATATTTTTATAAATTAAAATCATAGTTTTATTTGTCACGTGACCGAAAACGCCGCCCACCATGTTGTGTCGTCTCGACAAATAGGCAGCTCCCTTATTGGCGCGACTATTTATTGTTTAAATTTAAAACAATTGTTCTTGGCATGAAGTGGAATTATATGAGGAAATAAAATTGACTGGCTATCGAATTGTTACCATATAATAATACCATAATATGGGTTCCAAAATGAAATAAAAACTATCCAATCTCTCAAGTTGGACTAAACTGCACTCCATGAAGCAATCCCCATTAAAATCCGTTCATTAGTTTAGGAGTTCACTGGAAACAAACATCAAGATACTGGATTTATATATACTTAGATTAGATTACTATTATAGATGCAGATATATTTCCTTCTATAGTAGTATTAAATTTATTGTTCTCCTGTAGGTGTGGCATTGGTGTGTACCCACAATAGGCGGAAATACCATGTACTCGTTCCTGTGCAACGCCGGGACTGTGTTCAACCAGAAGACAAGAGTTTGTGATTGGTTCTTTAATGTAAGTATTATTAGAACTTAATACACACACTCACACACACACACACACATACTTACGTAGGCAGAGACAACAGAACGCTGCTTGCTTCTATCTGTACAAACCTCACGCGCTTCCTCTACATTCATTACTTTTTTCATATATGCTCGCCGGATGTTTCGGACCTTTCCTTTTTTCAATATGTCCCCAAATACAACTTACAATGGTGTAAAATCCATTCATTTGAATCGGCAGGTATTTATTTTTATTAAAATAAAGTCTTATGAATGATAGAAGAAGAGATTACGACAGGTTTGCCGAACATGATATAGGAAATAGAAAAATTGATGTACATACACAAAGCAACGGGCGAGGTATCTAGAGTGAATGAAAAATTAATTATTTCTTGGTTCCGTTCTTATGTCAGACTTCGTCATGCTCGCTTAAAGTCAAAGTCAAATAAACTTTATTCAATTAGGTTTAAGCTAATAATTGTTCTAAATTACTGAATCTACCAAATGTTCGGAAAAAGTAGAGCTCTTGAGAAGAACTACTGAATTATTGGGCAAATGAGACTTTACATTTTATGTCTCAAGGTGAGCGCAATTGTAGTGCCGCTCAGAATTTTTGGATTTTTCAAGAATCCTGTGCGGCAATGCATTGTAATGGGTAGAGCGTGTCAACTACCATCAGCTGAACGTCCTGCTCGTCTCGTCCCTTATTTTCATAACAAAAAATAAAAAATAAATAAACAAGAAACTCAACGGCCACTCGTTTCAATCAAATAGAGTATTTTAAAATGGCTGTAATAAACATAACAAATTAGATTTATGGTGCTGCATCCAATATATGAACCTATTTAAATAATATAAAATATTTCATAAAAAGTAATAAAGAATAAACTGTATAAATATAAATTATCGTAATTTGGATACATCAACCTTTAGAGCTTGAATTCATTGTTTGTGTAAGGATGCTTTGTGAACACGATGGTCGTGATAACTGTCATATTTAATAATCGAAAATAATTAAAATGTCATTGCTTGTTGAGATATCGTGGGTCGGGTCATTCTCTCCGCAATTTTAAACGCACAGAAAAAATGTTGTGCTATGTTGTTCTTTTTATGGAAAAGGAGGACAAACGAGCGAACGAGCTCTTGCAATACCAGAGGAATTACAAGAACGTTGCCGGCCTTTAAGGAAGGTGTATGCACTTTTGAAGGTGCCCATGTCGTTCGTGCCGGAAACACCACACATGGAAGCTCATTCCACAGCTTTGTAGTTCGTGGAAGAAAGCTCCTTGGAAACCGCACTATGGTGGACTGCTACACTTCTAGAGGTTGGGGATGATATCCTAATTTGTGGCGTGTCGTGCGAAGGTGGAATTCGGCGGCAGGAATCAGGTGAAACAGGTCTTCGACGTCTCTACGCAACGCCAACTGATCCAGCCGTTCACAGAGCACTGGGTCTCCGACAATTCGAGCTACTCTATGTTGCACGCGGTCAAATGGATCGAGCTAATACTGGGGTGCGCTAGGTCAAAGATGACAGCAATACTCCTTCTGTGGCCAGACCTGCGCTTTGTAGAGCGCTAGTATGTGGGCCGGCTTATTTGTGAATTTGGTCGTGTTAACTATTGAGATATTAGCGCCGGTTTTTTATATAATGAATTGACAATAACCCGCAATGATTAGATTGCCAGTCGTAAACAAATATCCTTTTATTAAGTATAAACATTTATGTTTTGAACTGTTTTCTAAAATTACACTATAATAAAATAATCTGAATCCCAAAAACTATATGTATCTTTATGGTTTGTGTGAATTGATGCATCCATTGTACTCAATAACTCTTGTTTTTACGTATTAATTTACATTTACTTTTGCGGTTTTTTTTTTCACTAATTCGTGTAGGGCGTTGAGTGTTTGACATTTGAGTATTTTTTTGCATCACTTAACATTATATTGTAACTGATATGATTTGTAAATAGATGAGGCTGTAAATTGATTTAAAAGAGTAATAATAAGTTTCTTGCAGGATCCTCTCATTAGCTCAACCCTTTCCTAAGTGACGATTATAAAAAGAAAATAAAATTTTATACACATTCACAATTTCCTAGACCTACATAAATAAAGTGATTTTTATTTGATTTGATTTTGAATTGATTTGATTTATTTCTTCAGGTGGATTGTCCAAGCTCGCAAGCATTCTACGGAATCAACGAGGATCTTTATAAAGACGAAGCCGGAAACTTTATTGCTGGATAGTTAGAGTTTACAGATGTGCCTTATTAGCAATAATTATTTTTTGTAAGTACACATAGTTATATTAAGAGTATTCTGTAGGACATCAAAGGAAAGTTTAGTTCTTATATGAAATTTTATAACATGAAAAAATACTTTTGTAAAAACTGGATAATATATAAAAAACACTGAAGCAGGCTTTTATTTGGTCAAAAAAAACTCTTAATGTTACTTACTTTATTTTAATTTGTTATGTAGATCCATTTTGTTCAATGAAGTATATAAATTAATATTTTTACTTTAAAAAAAAACATACTATTTAAGTGCTGAATACTGAAGAAGGATTTTTAAATTTACAGTATTTTACTTTAATTACACTTTCTAAATGTGATTCTATTTTAATTTCTTATGTCGAGGTAGCTCATTTACTACTTGTTTACTACAATAATTGCGCTTGTCACCTTAAGACAAAAGATATTAAGTCTCATTTGCACAGTAATTTCACTAACTACGGCACCCTTCAGACCGATAATAAGTAATGCTTACACATTACTGCTTCACGGCAGAAAAAGGCACCGTTGTGGTACCCATAATCTAGCCGGCATTCTGTGCAAAGGAACCACCCACTGGTAAAATAAATGCAGTTTAAATTGTTTTTTAAATTATAATAAAATCTCCTTTCAGTTTACTGAAACATTTTAATCTACAATATTTGAGATATTTCCCCTCGATGTGGCATAGCAGTGGGACGCCCTGTATAATACACAAAAAAGGTTTAATTTAAAGCCTTAAGAATATTAATTGCTGTAGGCGTTACTTTGCGGAAATCCATAATTATACAAATGATTTAAGTTTTCTTTAGTGTTAATTCCGCCTATGTTTGTTTTTAAACAATTCGACACGTGTTTCGCCTCTACACGAGGCATCCTCAGGACTGATTTTCAGTCTCGTGCCAGACAACACGTGTTGTATTGTTTAAAAACAAATATTGGCGGAACTAATACTAAAGAAAACTCAAATCATTTGTATAATTAAAGCCTTAATTTCATAAAATACTTATTTTTTGCATTCAAGTTACCTTGTTTTAAATAGAGATTTGAAGTCAGTATTTTTTTTTGTAATTATTATTTTGTAATAATAGTGTGAACCTATAATTGGCAGTCGGCCATCGCATAGTATTTTTGTAATAAGTTTAATTATTGCGTGCTGTTGATGTTTAACTTGCACAGTAGGACTACGATATACAAACACATTCACTTTAACTTGATACTATTTACTTGTCATTATTCCAGAACTAACCAAACCATTTTTTTTTTTGAGAGGAGGAAATACTGTTAAGTATTTACGCCCCGGAACGGGGCGTAAACGGACACCCCATACCGACTAAAACCTCCTCTATGCTGTTAGCAATGGCTTTTACAGCGAAGTAGGACGTCGGGCGTGGAGGCCGCAATGACTACGCAACACAGGTCGCGGGGCGTCTCCTAAGGAGTCTCGAACCTCGGACCGGCTGTGTGCTTGTGGGAAGGAGAGAGAATGAAGATGAAGATGAAATGAAGATGAAAAGATGAGAAGGACACACTCGCCGGCGAGTGTTGTGTAGTTTTGTGTAATATATGTAAGTGTGTATGTATGTGTTTATGATTGCATGTATGTATGTTTGTATGTATGTAAGTAGTGTAAATGTTTGTGTGCATGTATGTTTGTGTTTGTGTCTGTTTGTGGAGTGTGTTTGTGTTTGTGTAAGTGGTGTATGTCAGTCTGTCAGTCAGTCCGTGTGTGAGTGAGTGTAGTGAAACGATTACAGGACGAGGACTAGCGTCTCGTCGGGTATCAAAGTAATGTGTGGTGTATCTAGGGTGCAGGCCGCTGGCCATCGTCAGAGTGACAAGTGCCAGTGGTTTGCGGTGGTTGACCGCGCCTACGCCTGCGGAGGCGGTGTGTGCGTGTCTGTGTCGGTGTTTGTGTGGGTGTCGCGTTCGCGATGGTGATGTCGTCATCCGGGTCTACCGTGACGTGCCTGGGACGTCTTATTGGGTTGAGACTATGGTGAAGGGGGGTGTACCCACATGCCTTCTGAGATCTCTTTAAAGTGTTGAGGTATCGTCGGAAGCTCTAGGTCGCGGTGAAGTCTACGTTTTGGATGAACCACGGGGCTCCGGTTGCCATGCGCGTGAATTTATTTTGACCTACTTGCAAACGACGTAAGTAGCTCGGTCGGGTGTGCGCGAAAACGACGCTTGCGTATGACAGTATGGGCCGTACGATGCTTTTGTACAGCGTCACTTAGTGTTTGAGCGGAAGTTTGCTTCGCCCACACACAAGTGGATTAAGGCGACTGAGGACAAATCGGGCTCTGTTGCATACCGTATCAATATGTTTCTTGAAGTTCATATTGCTGTTGAACGTGACTCCTAAGTATTTGTAATCCTTCACCCACGGAATGGGTGTTTCATACAGTTTAATAACGTCGGTCGGTTGTTTTTTTAGCGCTAATGCTATTCGCGTTACCGAAGAGTACCGCTGCACTCTTGGTGGGGTTCACTTCAATCCGCCATTTTCTGAAGCATAGTTCATCGACGGCGGCTTGAAGCACTTTAATGTTCTTGCTCAAGGTTGAGCGGTTGGAGCCAAAGTAGAGTGCCGTGTCGTCAGCGTACTGAGCGAGCTGGACACTCGGAAACTTGGGAATGTCGCTCGTGAAGAGTGAGAAAAGAGTGGGAGAGAGGACAGAACCCTGTGGCACGCCAGACCTGATGGGTCTGGGTGAGGATAGGGTGCCCTCTAGTCGATATCGGAAAGAGCGATCAGTAAGGTAGGCTCGTATGATGCGCACGAGCCTGCCTGGCACTCCCAGTTGATACAGCTTGTATACTAAGCCGTTGTGCCATACCTTGTCGAAGGCCTTCGCGAAATCGAAAAACACGGCTGCCGTGGTAGCGTGAAATTGACGCCGTGTGAGGATGTACTCGGTGCTTAAGGTTGCCGAGCAAGCGGTCCCAACGTTCGCCGCGGAGATCCTCGACTCGATCGCGACCGACGGATACCTATCATAAACTCTAGTGGCTCTGTGCTTCTGTGTGAGTAAGTTCCTGACCTAAGGAGGCAGGTTTATGCTATGCGGTTGCATCGTCGGAACCTGCCTGGAGCAGGCCTTGATCCTATTCTGTATATGTGACGTCACATGAGAGATAGCACTTTGAGCCGTATCGACCGAGTCGATGACGTCCGGTATAAGGTCAAGGTCGTCGGACTTGATAGACTCGAGATCCTTTTCCAGCCGTTGCCAGTCGATCACTATTTTCGTCGGTGGTTGAAAGTTGACCGGTGGGCCGAGATTTAGGACGACGGGCCGGTGGGTTGACTCTAATTCATGAAAAACTTCGATTGAATTTACATTAAGCGTTACGTTTTTAAGTAACACAACGTCTTGTATGTCGGGTCGGTGCGCGACGTTATCCGGATAACGTGTTGGTTCGTCGGGTGCTTTTACTGAAAAGTTCAGCGTGTCTGTAAGCGAATCTAATAAGATTCCGTTTCTATTTGTGGCTCTACTGTTCCAGCTGAGGTGTTTGGCGTTAAGATCGCCGCCCACTATGTCTGCGGCCCCGTGGCCGAGTAATGCTTCTATATCTGTGTCTAATATTTGTTTGTTAGGTGGAAGATAAGCTGAAATAACAGTGATCGGATGGTGATTCGCCATACTGTCTCGGATGGCAGAGGCCTCGATGTTAGTGAGGAACGGAGGATCTATAGGTATACAGCGTAGAGACCTTTTAAAATAAATGAGGGTACCGCCCATACGGGTGGTGCGATCATTCCTGACTAAGTTATAATTAGCGATACGCGGATCGCGTATACGTGGTTTTAGAAATGTCTCTTGCACTAAGAATAGGTCTAATTGATGTTCGTGATCGAACTCCTTCAGCAAGTCTAGTTGAGGCTTAAGGCCTTGGGCGTTAAAATACGCTATACGAAGCGTATGTGGTTTGACCCGTCCGCTTACGTAATTAGGCATCGCGAATGTTTTTAAATTTTCCCCCTATATCGGAGATGGCACGGAATATTATGGCGATGTCTGCCATAAGTTGTAGACCGACGGCGGATCCCGCGATAGCTCACGGGGTGCCCCTTTTCCGCACAAGACACAGGCCGGGGGCTCCGCGCATTGCTCTGGTCGAGGGCACTCCGGCGTGCCATGTTTGCCGAGACACTTCACACACCTCGGGGTGTGTTCACAGTTGCGTGCCGAGTGCCCGTATAACTGGCATCTGTGACACTGACCGGGCCCCCCGCGGTTGCGAGGAGCTTCGGCCCGGATACCCTGAAGGGAGCAAACCGATTTAATGTTTAATATGTCCTTTCCCTCTTGCGGGAGGTCGAGGACGACGAGAACCATGTTAAATGATTGTTTGGTGATGGTAACGCGCATACGGTGCACCTCGTGCACGGGTGCACGGGTAACCCTGCTCTTTGAGGTCCGACAGAATGTCGGCCTCGTCTAACTCTCTGGGGACGTTCCTAAGAACGACCCTCAGACGCTTCTCCTCAGGCAGGGCGAACGTGTGGAAACCCACACTTAGATCTCTAAGAAGAGACGTCAAGGCGCGGTGGTCCGCTACCTCTTTAGTCTCTAATTTTATCAGAGATTGGTACGCTCTCGCCTGCAAGGAGAGCGCCTCGGGATCTTATTTTTTATTACCAACCAGCGGCCTCGGTCTCCTATAAAAATAGGAGGCGGGCGCTTGGTCGGAGGCGGTACGCTGGCTTGGGCCGGCGCGGACGCGGGAGCGGAGCCAGTCCTGGCCACGGCTTTCTTGGCGGGCGTGCCATCGAGAGAAGGCGATTCGCGACCGCGCTTCTTTTTACGGCTCACGGTGGTGAAGCCGTCCGTGTCCGACGCGACACTCTCCGCTCTTGACGTTAGAGCAGTTTCCGGCTGGGCCGGTGAAGCACTGGAAGCCTGAGGGGCTTCCGTGTGATCAGGAGTAACCGCGGGGAACTTAGTGGTCGCCTGCGCGTCAAAGTACGCCTGAAGGACAGGCGGGCAGGCTGATCTGGTGATCAGTTTTCTCGGTTTGACCGAGGCCACGGAACTAACATCGGAGATGTTGCCTAATTCCATTTCGGATTCCCCGTCGGAACCCGAAACGTCAGATGACGAGTTATATTTTTTGGAATTCGCTCTAATAGCGGTATCCACTGTCTGATCTATTGTTTCCTTAATTAGCGGAGCGATCATCTCCGTAAATAACATATCGAGTAGGGCGCTGACCGCGTCGGCAACCATTGATGAAGCCATGGTTGACTGATATAAGCAAACCAACCTGTACCATACATACTCAGATATAATGCTTTGACAAGTGTTTGCGTGTTTTAATGTTACAATGTATATGGACAACGCCATCTATTGGATGTTAAGCGCTTTTATTCTATATGATGAGAATTTTGCATGGTTTCGAACTATAATTCCCCTCTATCTGATGATTTATCTCCATTATTTGATTAAAGTGCGATAGAGAATAATGTGTAAAAAAGACCCATATAGCGCAGTAGTTAGTGAACCCTACTGAGCTAAAGGTCCCGGGTTCGAATTCCGGTAGGTGCAAACAATTATATGATGAATATGGATATTGGTTTCCGAGTCATGGATGTTTATATGTATTTATGTATGTATAAGTAAGTATATTGTATTAAATATATCGTTGTCTTGTAACCATAGTACAGACTATACCTAGTTTGCGGCAAGATAAATTGTGTCAATATTTTATTAAAATAATATTTTTTGTAGTTGTCAGCCGCGAAAAGTAACACCTGCCTTCATTGCATTAGCAATAGAATATCTAATATATAAAATTCTCATGTCGCGGTGTTTGTAGTTAAACTTCTTGGAGACGGCTTGACCGATTCTCATAAAATTTTGAGTGCATAGTAGGTCTGAGAATCGGACAACATCTATTTTTCATCCCCCTAAATGTTAAGGGTGGTCCACGCCAAATTTTTTTTTAAATTTGTTTCATTATGAGTCCGCATTAAAAATTACATACTACTTCAAATTTTCACCCATCTACGATCAACAGTTACTTTTGTATCGCGTTTTTAATATCGCCAACACAACATTTGCTGGGTCAGCTAGTAATAGAAATATGTTTATTAACCATAGTGGGAGTGTCAACAACATAATATATTGCAACAACACTTGGTAAACGTTATGTAGCTACATCAGTTCGTAAAGAGGCATTGACAATGTCTTTTTTATGGAAGAGACAATAAACGAGCATACGGGTCACCTGAAGTTAAGAGATCACCGCAACAAACACCAGAGGAATCACAAGAGCGTTGCCGGCCCATTAAAAAAGTGTACGCGCTTTTTTTCAAAGGTACTCATGTCGTGTCATCCGCAAAATACCGCACAATGAAGCTCATTTCACAGCTTGGTCGTACGTGGAAGAATGTTCCTTGAAAACCGCAATGAACGCTACACATCCAGATGGTGGGGATAATATCCTAATTAGTGGCGTGTAGTATGAAAATGTGATACCGCCGAAGGTATCAGGTGAAACAGGTGAAACACTCCCCGTAATAAATGCGGTAGAAAACACACAGTGAAGCAACGTCTCTAGGCAACGCCAAGTGATTCAAACATTCACAGAGCACCGGGTATCCGATAAATCGAGCAGCTCTGCATTTCATTACTGTCTTTATTAGAAGACGCCCATGACATACCGACCAGGAAAGATTGGCATAGGAATATTTTCGGTGGTTGTAAGTAACTTAATTCCAAAAAAATATAATTCTTACAAATATTTGAGGTTGTATCGTGTAGAGCAAAAGAAGCGGAAGGAATCTGATGAAATAGATATTCGGAAAACTCCTGTAATTGAAGCGATAGAAGATAAACAATTTGATGAACAATATACGACCTACATAGCCCAGTGGTTAGCGACCCTCAACATTTATATAATGAATATGGATGTTTGTTTCCGAGTCATACATACATATACATATACATGCGTATAAGTATTTATGTATGTATTAAATATGTCGTTGTCTTGTACCCATAGTACAGGCTACGTCTAATTTTGGGGCAAAATAATTAGTGTAAATGTGTGTCAATATTATTATTATTATTAAATAACATGTTTACTTTCAGGATTGGAACCCTAACATATCATCAAACGTCTAAACAAGACAGAAAATCAAGTAAAAGAAATAGTGGATCTGAAGAATTTTGGATTTGATATTTTTAAATCTATTCTTAAGTTTAGTTTGATACAAATCGCCATACTTGCGATTGTTAATAAGCCGGTGTTTGGTTCGAGTATAGCCTTTGCTAAAGGTGGTTTCCCTTTGTGAGCATGGGATAGATCAATTTTTCTGAGACATAATGGATGCGATTAGACTCTTGCTGCTAGACAACCGATGTAAACAGGCCAGGTTTATTACTTTAGTGTGCGCGACAAGCTACGTGTTATACTCGCGATTTGTAGGGCACTTTGTGTTAGTGTGCGTGAATTGCTCAAAATAGAGGTCAACTGTCAAACTCAGTTTTTTTTCTTCGTTTCCACAGCTGTCACTGTCTATCTAAACGTATAAATTATCTAAGTATGATGGCTACTTTACGAAACTAATATTTGTAAATTATTACGAACTGTTACTTTTGACGTCCATGTTATTTTGATGTGTTCGACAAAAAACCATATTGACCCTTGTTCTACGGAAAAAAACCAGTTTGTTCCCACGGGAATTTCCCGGGACCAAAATTACTTATGTTATTGCAGGCTATAATCTATGTGTGGACAAAATTTTAATGAGATCCATTCAGTAATTCTGTCGTGGTTGAGCTATGTATTGTAGCTTGATACTTATATATTTTTAATATTAGCATAAAGCTAAAAGCTTATATAGCTAAGTATATGCCGGCTAGATTATGGAAACCGCAAGGGCGCCTATTTCTGCCATGAAACAGTAAAGTGTAAGCATTATTGTGTTTCGTTCTGAAGTGCGCTGTAGCTAGTGAAATTACTGGGCAAATGAGACTTAAAATTTTATGTCTTAAGGAGACGAGCGCAATTGTAGTGCCGCTCAGAATTTTTGGCTTGTTCAAGATGCTGAGCGGCACTGCAACAATGCAAATTGGGCAGAGCGCATCAATATACTAGCAGCTGAACGTTCTGCTCGTCTCGTCCCTTTTTGTCATAAAATTTAGGAAAACGGTTGACACTAAAGACCATCCCTGCAACTTCCCGCTAATTCCATACCTTAACGCTTCAAATTATACTTATGACGATTTTGTAATTGTTCTTATGAATATATATTTTGTGTTATTTGCAAAACAAAGAGTTAGTTGTTCTATGATTTTGAGCCCTTCGAGCTCTAAAGTCTTATAAAAGCTAAATAAAACCCTATTTTAAAAGTATTTCAAACCGGAATTACTTTTGCATGAATAAACCGATTTTCAAGGAGGTTTCAGTCGATCGGTAAAGCCGTTAAAAAACATTTGCAAAAAAAACACATGTGGATTTTTTTTTCAGTCCGAATCGGTCCGAATTGTATTCAAAATCTATGTTTTGTAGGTCGAGCAATGAAAACTCGATTTTCCAAAAACGGGGCAAATCCAACAACTTTCCGTTTTTTAAAATTTTCAAGACGGAAGTAGAATAGAAAGAAAGGTGCTATAGGGAAATGCTTTATAATATGACGAGTACTTAGAGGGGTTGATCAGGTTGATACCACAACTCCACCGGAATTCTTCTTCTTCTTCAACCTTGATCTACCCAATACTAAGTAAAGGTCTCTTCCAACATTCCTGAACCCCTTTTGTGGTCTCCACTCCAACAACTTTTTACCCCATCTTCCATCGGACCTACGACAAATATGGCCCGCGCACTTCCACTGCTAGAGGCTATGGTTTTTGCTATGTCAGTTAGTCCCGTTCTATTGAGGATTTCGGTGTTCCGGACGTGGTCGTGTAGAGAAATCCCCGACACAGCTCTTTCCATAACCCTTTGGGAGAGCTGTAGTCGGTGGACGAGTTGCCGAGTCAGCGTCCAAGTCTCAGCTCCATAAGCCATTACGGGTAGGACGCATTGTTCGAATGTGCGGTGCTTGAGGTTTAAAGGCACTCGTTTGTCCCTGAACACGTCGGAAAGTTTGCCGAAACCCCCCACCCCAACTGAATAAGTCGCTTTATCTCAAGTTCCTGTCCGTACTGCGCCTAAATACGAAATTCCACACGCATTCTGTTATTCTTCAACCACACTTCAAAACTTAATGCATATTTAAATTATGCCGGTTTCACATTATACAGTGCAAAACCTTGCATTAGAACAAAGTTCGTTGTGATACATACGTAAGCTTTAGTTACCATTATTTTTACTTTTGTAAAATAAATAAATAAAATACATACAATTGTAGTTTTATTTCATTAATCGACGTGACATTAAAACTAGCTTATTGGGGTATCTGTCTGTCTTAACTATTCGCTTTTTTATTTAGGTAAGAGATAGGCGAAAAAATTAACCTTTTCTATTAAACAGAAGTTGGGCAGACGGATTATAAAATATAGCCCTGTGGCTCTGAATACAGGAGTTTACAATCACATTTCTACGCAGCCACTGACTTCTACTATTTACCACTGGACTGGAGGCTGTCAAAGTGCTTTTGTGTCTGTTTGATATTTGCCATTTTGGCGCTGTGGGCCATGTAGCGAGACTCTGCGGAAATAAAACTAGTGATGACAACCTAAGCAAACATCGATAGATGGTGGCAAACTATTTACAAAAAAAAAATGTGTTCTTAATAACGTTCATTCCTG
The DNA here is from genome assembly GCA_949711755.1 of Leptidea juvernica. Taxonomy (NCBI): domain Eukaryota; kingdom Metazoa; phylum Arthropoda; class Insecta; order Lepidoptera; family Pieridae; genus Leptidea; species Leptidea juvernica. The sequence continues at coordinate 15,019,561 of CATIXQ010000016.1, read as the reverse complement.
GAGTATAAATAACACGGAAAACGACCGAAATTAATTTAAAATGCAAATATACTTCAGAGTATTTTATGTTACTTCGCAGCCACTTGTATTATAAGTCTAAACTAGTTCTCTGGACAATCGCGAGTGGCGCTTCAAATAGGCACAAAAAATTTGCTGTCAAACATATGGAACAGCCTGTCCAGTGGTACTTATACAGGTCCTACGCAGCTCATTGGTTACAAAATATCTCCCCGCCCGCACCTCATACCCCGCTCAGTGCTACCAACACTCCATACATTACTACTTTTAGACTTACTTAATAAATTCAATATTTTTCACAAATTAAATATGAACACAAAATTTATGAACGATGCGGAACACTAACGCGCGACCTCTCGCGTTCCGTGCGAGCGCTCTTCCACTAAGCCAACCGTTCGAGTGAAGTATCTTTGATAAATCTTGTATGTCTTGTTCAAGTTTCATGTATGTCAGGCTGTGGCTTCATCTACAGGATCTACTTTACAGTTGATAACCTGCTCAACCCCAATATTGCATATTAGGAAATTGACTCAAGATGTCGCTCTTTCAAATCTAAACGATTTGTTATTTTTTAAAGAGATAACCCTCACTTTTGGGATTAATTACACAAATTAAATTTGAAAACAAACTCTCTTTTAAAAAATAACAAATTGTTCAATATTTTAATAGAATGAATTGAAAATGTCCTACTTACATATAAGAAAATGTAAGAAAATTTATTGAATTAGGCGTTACTTTGCGGAAATCCATAATTATACAAATGATTTAAGTTTTCTTTAGTGTTAATTCCGCCAATATTTGTTTTTAAAACAATTCGACACGTGTTTCGCCTCCACACGAGGCATCCTCAGGACGTGTTAAAAAGATCTAGCACGAGATTTTAGCGAGACACGTGTCGAATTGTTTTAAAAACAAATATTAGCGGAATTAACAGTAAAGAAAACTTAAATCATTTTTATATGAAATGTAAGTAATCCCTTTTGATTTCTTCGAAGCCTGGTAACGTGTTTGGTAATTGAGAACGACACACAACGGCGTAATAATCTAAAAACTGACAACTGCAACTAATTGTAAACAGAAAATGGGTACACAATTCCGGCGTAGTTAACACTACCTAACTATTGAGTGCGTTGACGTTTTCCGGTTCGTCCTGCATTCTGAGTTTTACGATAAGTACTCATCACCACTCATACTCTATTTATTCCATGTATGACTAATCTATGGCATGATTTTCCTTTCGCCGCTGTCCGTGACAAAGTTGCCTTATTAGTACGTATTAGTACTTTGAAGAACTTCACCTGCACAGAAATTAATCGAGACCTTTTACATTGTAAATCCACTCAAAGCCACTGCGTGGTGTTGCGTTATATATATATGTATATAAGTAATTGGACCGTATTGTTTTGAAGACACCATCGCCAAATTGGTTACTGTCACTGGCGAACTGTTATACGTGAGCCGTGAAGAAGCTATTTAAAAACAGCTTTATTTATACACAAATAAAATTTTAAAAACAAAATTTTATGAACGATGCGGGATTCGAACCCACGACCTCCGGCGTTCCGTGCCGGTGCTCTAACCAACTGAGCTAACCGTTCGAGTACCGCCTCGTTATAAAATTCTGTTTGCTTAGTTCAACTCTCGGCTTGTGGCTTCATCTACAGGATCTACTTTACAGTTGAAAACCTATACAAATGATTTAAGTTTTCTTTAGTGTTAATTCCGCCAATATTTGTTTTTAAAACAATTCGACACGTGTTTCGCCTCTACACGAGGCATCCCCAGGACGTGTTGTCTCGCCAAAATCTGGCACGAGACTCATTTGGCGGAATTAATACTAAAGAAAACTTAAATCATTTGTATAATTATGGATTTCCGCAAAGTAACGCCTTATTCAATAAATTTTAGTTGAAAACCTGCTCAACCCCAATATTTGCATATAAAGAAATTGACTTGAGATGTCGCTCTTGTAAATTTAAACAATATGTTATGTTTTTAAAGTGATAACCCTCACTTCTAGGATTAATACACAAATAAAATTTGAAATACAAAATTTTAAGAACGAGCTTTATTTATTTAACGAGCATTTATTTAATATAAATTTGTACGAATAATGAGGATTAAAAGAAGTAATGGAAAATGCGATAAAATGGGTATAAATGTGTATCAACACTGGCGGCAGCCACTTGACACATACCATCTTTACCACGTAATAAAAACAAAGTCAAAGTCAAAGTCAAAGTAACTTTATTCAATTAGGCTTAAGCTAAGCGCTTTTGTGTCCTCGGTACAAATATTTCTTTTAAATTACTGAATTTACCATAATATTCTAGAAAATAAAAAATATAAGACTATATAAGAAAATATAAGACTAAATAAGAAAATATAAGAATATCCAAGAAACTCAACGACCACTCTTTTAAATCTATATATCTATATATATCTAATATACATAAATGTCTATCTATATATAATCTAAATATAATATATATATCTAATATACATAAATAATGTGACACGTAAAGTTTAGTTGTTTGTCCGCGATGGACTTCTAAACTAATGAACGGATTTAAATGGGGATTACTTCATGAAGTGCAGTTTAGTCCAACTTGAGGGATAGGATAGTTTTTATTTCGATTTGGGACCCATAATTATTTTTATTTCCAATATTTGTTTTGTGTGTACATATTCTCTGTGAGAGAATTTATTGACGCACGGTTTGACAGTTCTGCTGTGAAACAATTTCATTCTAACAACAGGGAGCATTTCTTACGAAATAATTCTTGATGTTTTGAAACGTTATTGGCAAATTTCTATAAAACAGTTTTTATTTAATTATCTACAGAGTAACGTCTGTCGGGTCAGCTAGTGTAATAATAAATTTTTCAATGGCTGTAATATACATAACAATTTAGTTTGTAAGGTGCTGCATCCAATGTATTATGAATCATGTTGAAATAACATAAATTATTACTTAAAAATTAATAGAGAATTTACTATATAAATATAAATTAACGTTTATTGGATCATGGCTGCTGTAATTAAATTTTTGTGTAAGGATGCTTCGTGAACATGATGGTCGTGATTACTGTCACAATAAGTAATTCCATCCAACAAATACAATGATTTAAAAAACAAACAATTGTAAAAGTCCAAATAAAGATTTGCATCACTCAATATAGTTTTTTTTTATTTAGCAAAAAGGTAGACAAAAACAAAAATGGATGAATATTTTTTAGTTAAAAAATGTTATGCCTAATTATATTTAGCAGCAAAGTCCTGTATACCAACATTTACTACAATTGTAGCCAATTAAAAAGTTTGCAAAGCCTAATGCAACTTACGAAGACATCTCTAAATTTTTTCAAACAAAATATAGGCCATGTCAACTTCTTGATGATAAAATATCATATTGTACTAGTGTAATAAAGTGTGTGTCGGTCGTATTTGTGTTTACTGATTACAAAGAAAAATAACATTTACATACAATTATAATATTATACAACGAAATGATAACGCCTGGCTTCAATTTACTAGCAAAAACTACTTCAAAAGAGTCATATTAAAAATGTGTGCGTACCAGAGTACACAGAACATAAGAAATGAAACTCCTTTATGACATTATTTTTCTACTATTTACAACTTCACAGAAATTGTGTAGATAAGGCTTAAGAAAAAAAAACGAGTTGCACTCCGGGAATGTCGGCAGAAGTGAAAACTTGAACATTAACGTTGTTCAAATGATTTGAGTATTCTTTAGTTCTAATTCCGCCAATATTTGTCTTTAAACAATTCGACTGCTCAGACAGTCTCGTGCCAGATTTTGGCGAGACAACACGTCCTGAGGATGCCTCGTGTAGAGGCGAAACACGTGTCGAATTGTTTTAAGACAAATATTGGCGGAATTAACACTAAAGAAAACTAAAATTATTTGTATAATTATGGATTTCCGCAAAGTAACGCCTACTTCAATAAATTTTCATTAACGTTGTGCATTTTTGAATATTTTGGAATGGTTAGGGAATAATTTCGCACGAATTGCTTAATTTCTCAGTGTAAAAGTACTAGCATTTACGTGGTTAAATACAATATTCATTTATTGCGCGATCGTACACAAAATTGACAATTTATATTACATAAAAAATTCAACACTTCAGAACTATTACAATTATTTTATATTATATTAACAGTTTATCTCTCAGAAAAATAAACTTTGATTTATAATTTCAATGACTCTCTCATCTCGCCATCTTCATTACCAACATCATCATCGCGAATCTCTAAAACTTATTCTATAGGTTTATGGTAGCTGAAGTAAGAAATAAAATATAACAATTTAAACAAAATAATAACTAAGAAAGAAATACAAGTACAACTATTGCCTTAGGGAGAGTAATACCAGTGGGAGGCTCCTTGGCACAGGATGCCGGCTAGATTATGGGTACCACAACGGCGCCTATTTCTGCCGTGAAGCTGTAATGTGTAAGCATTAGTGTGTTTCGGTATGAAGGGTGCCGTAGCTAGTGAAATTACTGGGCAAATGAGATTTTACATCTTATGTCTCAAGGTGACGAGCGCAGTTGTAGTGCCGCTCAGAATTTTTTGGGTTTTTCAAGAATCCAGAGCGGCACTTCGTTGTAATGGGTAGAGCGCATCAATTACCAATAGCTGAACGTGCAGCTCGTCTCGTCGACCTTGCGGTGTTTTGTCTTCGCAATCACAATGATTCAACCACTGGTCTATAATTAGTTATAAGTAAAAATCTTTCATCCATAATTTCAATGACTCTCTTACAAATTATCAGGCTGTGTCCTGTTTAATATTTTATACCAATCTCAAGAACAGTGCTCAACGCCGCTAAACAAGTTTTCGCTTCAAAAAATTCCATATTAAATTAAAGCTATTCTATTATTATAGACATGCATACAAATAAGTCTCTTTTCATTTTATCACTTTAGTTTTTATATATGTACAAGCTGACCCGACAGACGTTGTTCTGTAGATAATAAAAAAAAATCTGTTTTATAGGAATTTGCCAATAATATTTTAAAACATCAAGAATGATTTGGAAAAAAATGCTCCCTGTTGTTATAATGAAATTGTTTCACAGCAGAACTGTTAAACCGTGCGTCAATAAATTCTCTCATAGAAAATATGTCCATATAGAACAAATATTGAAAATAAAAATAATTATTGGTCCCAAATCAAATAAAAACAATCTTATCTCTCAAGTTGGATCAAACTGCACTCCATGAAGTAATCCCCATTACAATCTGTTCATTAGTTTAGGAGTCCATCGCGGACAAACAACGTGTCATCTAATTTATATATATTAGATTATTGTTTACGTCACTATACTGAACTAAGTGCGAGTCGATCCCCAAATCCAAAACTTATTGAATCAATTGAACAAAACCCAAATCGAATCCCAAATTTATTGCTTTTTTTCTATTTTTTTGTGAAAATCTTAATGCATCAGAATACATTTACTTACCAAGTTTCAACAGTATAGTTCTAATAGTTTCGGAAAGAATTGGCTGTAACATACGGACGGACAGACAGACAAACATGACGAATCTATAAGGGTTCCGTTTTTTGCCATTTGGCTACGGAATCCATAAAAACATGGCGCGTAACCAAAAATCGTGATGACATTGCTATTGATGATATTGCTATAAAATCCCTAACTCATACGTCGTTAAGGAAGTTTCACTTCAAAAATACGTCATACTGTGGTGCATTTATCTCATTAGGCACGGGGAGTGTATTTCACATGGATTCCATGTTGCTATCATAAAATATTAGGGTATGGGATTATGGTCGTATCAATTACCATCAGCTGAACGTCCTGCTCGTCTCGTCCCTTATTTTCATAAAAAAACATAGATTCTTTTACATCTCTATTATCTGGTGTTTGTTGACACAGGTAAATGAAATGACTTCGACTTTCATATTTATTTCCACTCAAAAATCAATTTAGAGTAGTACTATCATAAATAAATTAAAGTGTATGTCTGTATTTGAATAACAACGGTAATGATGAAGATTTTTTACAAAAGATGGGGCAAATGTACAAAAACCACTCTTGGACATCCGTAGTTAGGTGGAAGTAGAAGTACCAGTGGCTCCTTTGCACCGGATGCCGGCTAGATTATGGGTACCATAACAGCGCCTATTTCTGCCGTGAAGCAGTTATGTGTAAACATTACTGTGTTTCGGTCTGAAGGGCGCCGTAGCTAGTGAAATTACTGGGCAAATGAGACTTGACATCTTATGTCTCAAGGTGAGCGCAGTTGTAGTGCCGCTCAGGATTTTGGGTTTTTCAATAATCATGAGCGGCGCTGTATTGTAATGGGCAGGGCGTATCAATTACTATTAGCTGAACGTCCTGCTCGTCTCGTCCCTTATTTTCATAAAAAAAAAGAAGTTAAGTCGACTTATCCACCTAAATAGACACGATATCCGAATCATGGTGGGCACCCTAACGGGTCACACATCACTAAAGAAGATCCTTTTCACAATCGTCGTAACAGACAGCCCTAAGTACGGAGGCTGTCTAGCCGAGTATGAAACGGTCACTCATGTAATGCTGGAATGTGCAGGTGTCAACCAACGGGCAAAAGCCTTGGAGGATACGAGGTCGCTCTTATAAGTCTGCGAGACCCCAGGAGTTTTCTTAACTTCTGGAAGGAGCTGGGCTGGTAAGAATGACTGCTCAACACTGCACGCAAAATTGATCTAACTACGTGGTCTAATTAAGTTAATAAACCCTTTAAGGGCTCCCCTTTACCATACCATAGCAATCTCTGAGCAAAGTCTATGAACGCTATATAGATCTCAGTATAAGGGTACGGAAACCAAAGACCAAAGAGAGCATTGAAATGCACGAAACATTACTCTGTGGGCACACCGCTCTGCTTGACAAATGGTTTTAGTTGACAACCACAGAGTACCATTATATTTACTAAGTAGTAGTTGACAACAAACTCAGCTGTAGAACGCACGGATTTCGTGCGAATGAAAGTAAAAAACCCATTAATAATTAATTTAATTGCTAAGTTACAAGTGATTTTAATGCTGGTATGTTTTTTAAATATCACACCAAAGAGTATATAACTTATGATCTGTCAAGATATCTGTTTTTATTGCATAGCTCTTACATAACTGTGTTTTGTAATATAAAACCTGCTTTATTGGGGTCATTTATTTCGGAGGCTCCATAGCGATGCTATTCATATTATGAATACGTAAAACATGTGTTTTTGTTGTGCTTATTTCCGCTAAAGACTGTTATATAACAGAATGAATTTAGGTGTATAATATTATATAGATAGACTAGCTGACCCAGCAAACGTTGTATTGCCGATATTAAAATCGCGATACAAAAGTAACTGTTGATCGTAGATGGGTGAAAATTTGAAATTGTATGTATTTTTTAATGCTCAGACTCATAATCAAACAAATTTAAAAAAAAACGTCAAGAAAATTAAAAAAAAAATTGGCGTGGACCACTCTTAACATTTTGGGGGATGAAAAATAGATGTTGTCCGATTCTCAGACCAACCCAATATGCTCTCAAAATTTCATGAGAATCGGTCAAGCCGTTTCGGAGGAGTTAAATGTTTAACACCATGACACGTTAATTTTATAAGACTGTGACTGCTGTGAAAACATCGAAACAAATTGAGGTTGACTGTTAACCTCTACTTTGAGCAAATCACGCACGCTAACACAAAGTGAGATACAAATCGTGAGTGTATGACGTAGTTTGTCACGCACACTAAAGTAATATATCTGGCTTATTTTCATCGGATGTTTAGCAGCAAGAGGCTGTATATCTATGGATTAAACATCTAATATATAAAATTCTCATGTAGCGGTGTATGTAGTTAAACTCCTTCGAAGCGGCTTGACCGATTCTCATGAAATTTTGAGTGCATATTCGGTAGGTCTGAGAATCGGACAACATCTATTTTTCATCCCCCTAAATGTTAAGAGTGGTCCACGCCAATTTTTTTTTTAATTTTCTTGACGTTTTTTTTTAAATTTTTGATTATGAGTCTATATTATGAGTCTGAAATTTCTATATTTGGTATTAAAATATATATACAAAATTACTTAAATCTACTTATTAAAGCAATTTACAATTAAGCCTTATATATGTAGGTATCAGAAAACTTATTTCTACAACCCTATCTACGTATTAAGGGATAAAACTTTATTATGCTTAAAAACTAATACATGAGGTTTGTGGGGCGGGAAATCCAGGAAACTGGGAAAACCTGGCTATTTGCTATTGATATAACGTAATATTAATCGTAACCTATCACTTAACCTAACTTAAGACTAATGACAAGAACTTAAAACTAAGGTAAATAAATACATAGATATGTATACATACATATATAATATATAAATATAAGAGGGGTGTGGGGAGGGGGGGGGATCTTGGGAAGGGGAAGGAGGGAGAGGGAATAGGAGGCCAGTTTTCGCTGTTATTTAATTCTTATAACTAAACCAATTTACAATATATTGGTTTTACATTTATTCAGACCTAGCTAGAACTCTGTGTGCGTGAGTGTGTGTGTGTATACGCTAGTGTTCTGTGAGATCTAACCAGTTGTGATGTGGTAATGCATGTTTATAGCGTTTTATGCTGAGGCAGTACTCTGTGAGTGACTTACGACTACAAGTCGAACGGAGGGCGGGGTTTGTTCCGTCCTTCAGTCGGCGTAGCCCTCTGTAGAAGCTATGAGATATCTCTTGTATGTGTTGTTCTAATGTTGGGATGTTTTTCTTTACATGAAGTCGCTTAAGATTTGTACGCGAGTGGGTCCGGTAGATGGTTTTAAGGGATCTATTTTGCACAGTTTGTAGTTTACGATAATTGTTTTGATTTGTGTTAATCCATACCGGACTTGCGTATGTCATGACCGGGCGTATGTACGACTGGTATAGTAGACGCTTGTTACTAGTTGAGAGAGTGGAATTCCTATAGAAAATGGGTAACTAAATGCTCAACAGGCTCAAGGCAGTAAGTGCCTTAGAGCGGGCGTAATTAATATGAGGCGTGAAGGAAAGTTTCCGGTCGAGGATAAGTCCTAGGTATTTAGCCTGTGACTGCCATTCGACCGGGTGGTTATTAATATGTGGCTTTAAAGAGATATTGAGTTTACGGGAAGTTTTGTATGAGAAAAGAACCGCCTCGGTCTTTGTGTCATTGATCTTAAGCTTCCACTTAGAGAAGTAGTTGCTTACACAATGTAGGGCTGTATTAAGGTAGTAGGACTATAGATTTGATGTTCTTACTGCTGCACAGATAAGCTGTGTCATCAGCGTGGGCGAGGACCGTGTTCGGAGGTTTTGGGATGTCTCTCATATAGAGTAAAAATGCCCTCGGTGAGATGATGGAGCCCCGTGGAACACCTGCTACTACTGGATGTGGGGGGGATAAACTATTTTTGACTCTAACTCTAAGAAATCTATTCGTAAGGAATGATTTTATTATTCTACAATATTCAAAGGGGACTTGTGCTTCGAATAATTTGTGAACTAAGGCATCATGCCAGACGGTATCGAAGGCTTTCTCAAGGTCGAGTAGAACCATACCAGTCTGGTGTCTCAAGTTAAATTGGTGTGTTATATGTTCGACTACGCGCGCCAGTTGGTGAGTAGTCGCGTGTGACCTTCGGAAACCGAATTGTTCCTCAGGTAGGTTTGATTCTATAAGTGAGTTTATTCTATTATTAATTAAAATTTCTAATATTTTACTTTGTGTGCAGAGTAAACTAATTGGTCTGTAGTTCGCGGGGGAGGTGGGGTCTTTTCCCGGTTTGTGTATCGCGGTGATTACTGCTATTTTCCAGGACGAGGGAAAATAGGTGAGACGGAGGCATGCATTAAATATATTAACTAAGGTGTCTATTGCTTTTGAAGGGAGGTGTTTTAGAAGTATGTTCTGTATGTCGTCGTACCCGGGGGCTTTTCGCGGTTTACAGGTTTTTAAAATTAATTTGACTTCGCGAGGTACAACTGGCGTAGGTGCGGTCGGTCCGTTTATTTTGTAAAGGTGGTCTAGAGACCGCGACACCTCGCGTTCGGTGTCGGGGTCGCTCAGATCCACGGTGAGTCTATGCTGTCGCTCAAAGTGTGTACCTAGGGCCTCGGCCTTTTCAGCGTCCGACCGGGCGGACTCCGAGGGGGTGCTGAAGCAGGGTAGAGGGGTGTGTACGTTTTTAAGGCGTCTCGCGAACTGCCAGAGGGAATTGTCGCGGGTGTCAAGCGATTCGAGCTTTTTGTTCCATTCGTTGGAAGTGAGAGATTTTATTTTAAATGATATTTGGTTTTGAAGTGAATTAATAATCGTGTTAAACCGACGTGTATGAAGTCTCTGTGCGTGATGTCGCAATTGGTTTTTAGTTTGATAAGTCTTGTTATGTCGTGTGGAAGTTTGTTTGTTTGTTTCAGTGTGAACGTCGGGATGTTCGCGTTACGGGCTTTGATTATAGCGTCAGTCAGTGTTTGTATGGCGTTGTCCACTAATTCGGGTCGGTGTAATTTTAAGGAGCCAGGGGAGGGGAGGGAATATGTTTTTTATAAGTGTCCCATTTAGCATTACCGTATTTAAAGATAGGTCGCGAGATGCGCGGGATGAGGCTATTAATTTCGAAAATAATGGGACAATGGTCCGAGATAACGTCATAAGTCAGTGGGTCTGTAACGTTTGTGATATTTTTGGCAAGGGTGAGTTGTAATTTAGCGGCAGAGTGCCTAGGGTTGGAGGGGAGGTGGGTCGCTTTGTCCGGAATTAAAATATAATATTCGTGACCTGCAAAGTGATTAAAAAGACGCGATCCATTGGAATTTGCTCGATTGCAATCCCAGTGTCTATGGCGGGCGTTAAAATCTCCGGAACAGATGACGGTGTTGCCGAGAGAGAGAGCTTTTGCGATGGCTGTCGTGATTCTACTGTCTTGCTAAGGGCAATAAAAGTTAACTATTGTGATGGGTCTGTCCGCGGTGAGACTCTAATCTAATTGCAATTATATCGCATATATCATGCTCCACCGATGGAAGTGAATGATGCGATATATTTGACTTGACAAAAATTGCGACGCCACCTCGGGCGCGGTTGTCTGTCTGTCCGTCACGTCTGTAACAGGTGTAACCGGGAATTGAAAAACGTCGTGTGGGAACGAGGTGTGTTTCTTGTATGAGTGTAATGTCGATGTTGTGTGTACCTAGGAAATGTATGAGTTCTCTTTTCCTACTCACAATACCGTTTATGTTAAGCGACGCTACTCGTAGAGGACGAGCAGTGCCAGTCGGGGGAGGGGTCGCCGTCTCTTCATCCATGGATGCTCAGGAACTCAAACACTGTGATGATTTGCTCCTCGTAGCTCATGCTGCGGCAGCGAGGCCGGGCTGTCCACATCCATCTCGGCGATCACCTTCGCCGAGGGTTGCTCACCGGGGCTAGGGCAGCCCCTCTTCATGTCCTGCGACACAGAAGTAACACACTAATTATTTATCAACTGCTTCGAACCGTTAAACCAAACCCGTTAACCAAAGGGGCGCGTGTAATTAATAATACAAGGAATTGCGATAGTAAGTTCCACGAAAACCAGCGCGCAAACACGTCTCGTCCGTTCAAGCCCAGACTGGCCTTCCGCTGTACTTTGCATTCCTTATATAGCACTCAACGTCACACGGTTAATGTCACTTTCGATGTCGTAACAGTGACAATGATAGTTAACACATACTCTGTTAAGACTAGATGTCAGTACACTACATGTATTAACTAATCTTAAATGTGTACCTTTGCCAAAATACTTAAAGATATTAAGTAACACAAATAAAATAAACATGTGTGCGATTCGCACGTGGTAGAAACCTTCAAAAATTTTGGCTTCAAGATGGTTAGCACTTGTATTAGAATTATAAAATGTCCGTAGTGCACGACCCTCTAAACTGCAATGATGCTAGGATGATACATAAGTTCAACCGCAATGAAAGACATTACTATCACCGCTACCATATCTATGTTCTCCTAGTGTATATGTAGTAATACTTCAAGCACATGACGTCAGAATATATTAATTTTATACTCGCGTCATACAAAAGACAATCTCTTCTTCAACTGTGATCGTCTGGTACCAAAACACTGTATCATCAATAATGCTTCCTATTTCATTTCCTCCCACGTTAAATCTTAATATGAAATTATGTGTCTGTCTCCTTTTTAGTTTCGCTTTTTCGTTTCATCGACTTTCAAATCACAATAATGCTAAAGCAGTATTTTCTTCAATAATAATTTATATATATATTTTTTTAATGAATTGCGTGAATCCGTTATTATCAAAGTGTTATGAGTTAATTTAAGTGTTAATACCGCTTAGGTTAGGTTAGGTTAGGTTAGGTATCAATAATATCTTTAATCAATTCGATACGTGTTTCAAAAATCCCAGTCCAACAAAATAATAAAAAAGGGTGTGAAAAAGAAGTGTAAACTTTATTAATGCGATGTTAATAATACGAAATACATTTTTTGTTGTTCCAGTTTACAAGACCGTTAGTTGACTTTAGTTTGACATAATACCAACCATACCTACATTTACTTGAACATACTCCAGACTGAAAATAATTATTAAATAATCTGCATATTTATTTAATCTTGTAAAGGTTTTCTTTCATGTTAATTCTTATGATTATAATTAAGGTTACACAGAACTCTTCAAGGCTATCCTAATCAAATATTACTAAGTATATATTTTTTGTCCCTGCTCAAAGACACATTAATTTTGTAAGATAATTTAAATCGCTTGTAAATGATTTTCTTAGTGATACGATAGATTTGGAATGAAGTGAACGCACTCAAGCTATTTAATTGTAAATTTTACTGTATGAAACTACATAATATTATATTATTGTAACTAAATTAAGAAAAAAAGAAGCCCGCTGAGTTTCTGCGCCCGTTCTTCTCATGTCTGAGGGTTACTTAAAATGGGTTGTAGTTTTTTTGACGTTCTTTAAGTAAATTTCAGTCCTATTTCAATAAAAATATTTGAATTCGAACAAAGCCCTTTCAAACCCGTGGAGGCACGCCACACATCCAGATGTTAAGCAAGGGTTAGAATTTGTGGCGCTTGTTGCGAAAGATTAACTAAAATAGTAATAAAAATGTAACTTTTAACTCAAAATATAATGTAAAAACACAGTTACAATTTACACGTGATTTAATCCTTTAAAAAGTGTTTTATTTAAATGTGTAACACTCGCGTCAATCAAAGAATTTTTTTTTATGTAAATAAGAGACGAGACGAGCAGGACGTTCAGCTGATGGTAATTGATACGCCCTGCCCATTACAATGCAGTGCCGCTCAGGATTCTTGAAAAACCCCAAAAATTCTGAACGGCACTAAAACTGCGCCCGTCACCTTGATTCATAAGATGTAAAGTTTTGCCCAGTAGTTTCACTAGCTACGGCGCCCTTCGGACCGAAACACAGTAATGCTTAGTCATTACTGCTTCACGGCAGAAATAGACGCCGTTGTGGTACCCATAATCTAGCCGGCATCCTGTGCAGAGGAGCCTCCCACTGGTTACCATGTTGCTCGTCAATAAGATATAGATAGCTAGTATCAACACAGTCAAGATTAGAGGTTAGATGAGACTGACCTAGCATAGTTATGTCCAAATCGTCTATGAAAAAACATAAAATTATCTTTTACAGACGAAGGTTTTTTTTATGGAAGAGGAGAACAAACGACCGTACGGGTCACTTGATGGTAAGTAATCTCCGCCGCCCACATTCTCTAGCAATACCAGAAGAATGACAATCTATAAATAAATTAAAATGTTTTATTAAAAAATGGATGTGTCGTAAATCCTATTACTCCACAGCTGAATATCTAAGTGATCAGACAGCCTGGGACTTTATAGCAATAGCAGTGCAATATTGTATATTTTTATTAAAAAGAGTGCAAAAAAATAATGCTCGGAGAGTTTCTAACGCCGTTTCCTCCCTCTCAGAGCACCATTTGTTTCCGAAGCGGTAATAGTATCTAGTTTATTAGAAATAACATTTAAAAAAATTCTAAAGGAATCGATTTAAGTAGAAAATAAATGCCTTTTATATTTTGTAATTAGAACATTAATTATCTAAATAAATCAGCTTGTCAACTGATATTCCTACATATTGTCTATAGAAACGCCACAATATCTCCTCAAGTTCCAGTAAATATACTGGAACCTGAGAGCTGCATTCATTTCTGTAAATAAAGCGATTTATTCTTTTATGTCATCTTTCCATGAAGAAATACGTATTGTTTAAATTTGCTTGCTCAAAACTTATTAAGAGTAGGACAGGATGCTAAAATATTATTAACCGACTTCAAAAAAGAAGGAGGTTCTTAATTCGTCGGTTTTTACTTTAGAACTTTCGACTCGGCGAACCGATGTTGATGATTATTTTCTTATTTGAAAGCTTGTGCTTCCCGAGTGGTTCCATAGCAATTTGGTCCTGATCTGACCGTGGCATCAATGAGAAAACCATTAAAGTCTTTTTGCAATAGGTATGTGTGCGAGAAATGGGCGAATAACTCGATATCGCGCCAACTGATTTCCATGATTCTTTTTTTTGGAAACGATGAAGGTACTTCAAAGGTAGTTTGGTGAGAGTTTGGTAAGGTTCTGATTATTGGATCCATGACAAAGTAACGGGACTCTTCATATCTTTGGAGCAAATTAATGATACTCGGCAGAATCTTTTTTATGCTATCCGGATATTTGAATCACCTACCGTAACATCGGATATGATGATCAATGGAACTCCTTAGCGACTTATAGTAACGTTATGTTCTGTTTTTTTACAAATTATTATTTGTGTACTTCACATACACTAAAGATAAAAAAAACTAACATTATGAAACAATCGACTCCATAAAAACGATTCCAAAACGATAGATATAATATGCACTAAAAAGTAATAAATATACAATCTAATTTATTAATCTAATTCTAGTTTTTAATCTACAATTATTGTTATTATTGTTTGGAGTTGAACCGAGATAAAATGATATCGAGATCTCATACAGCACGAGAAAAAGTTTTAACTCTACAGAAACTTCAATTAGAAACCATTCGTCAAACTCCGTATTCGCCAGAACTTGCTCAAAACGATATTTTATTTATTACGTACAGAACAACGTCTGTGGGTCACCTAGATGCTGTTATATATTGTAACTCCATGCCTCAAACACGCAAATATAAATACTTTTCAGCTCTCCCTACTAATATTATGAATGTGAATGTAAGTTTGTTTGTCACGCTTTCACGCCTAAACCATTGAACCGATTTTGATGAAATTTATAACAGAGATAGACAAGAGCTTGCGAAAGGATAGGCTACCTTTTATCACGAATAAAAGGCTTGGCGGGGTTGAAATAGGGGGTGCATGTTTGTATGAAAGTTCGTCATTATCGAAGATAACACCATAAATATTTGTATTCAGGCACTTGATAAGAAATATAAAAATATTTGTTTTGGCGTTTTTAAATTTTAGACTGTGTGTTGGAATGAAAAAGTGGGAAGATAGTTCTATAGTTTGTAGCTTATATATATGTATTAACCAGTTTGTAGATTATTATTTGCAAAGTTAGTATATAAAAAAATAAATTACGCACACACGAATTCGCTGTTCAAAGCTAGTATAATATATAAGTATACATTTTGGTATCATAGAGCCTCATTAAGCGACGAAATATTGTCCCAACAACCTTGAGCCTAGTTACACCACCGTTACAACAGCCTTAAACAAGTTCCTTACGTAATAGATGTTAATGATAGCATCTGGCATTCGCTACCGACTTTCATTATAACACTATTTAATAACTAGCTAAGTGTGATTTTAATTGGTAGTGCCGTACAAAATAAATAATAAACTCTTTTTATTCAGGTTAAAAGGCATTAATATTCACGACGACCTGTATAGCCGAGTGGTTAGCGATCCTTACTACTAAGCTAGAGGTCCTGGGTTCGAATCCCGATAGGTGCAAGCATTTATATGATGAATTTGGATGTTTGTTTCCGCGTCATGGATGTATATATGTATTTATATATAAACATCCATGCATTTATGTATGTTTACCTGTATTTATGTATGTTTAAGTAAGTATATTGTATTAAATATATCTTTGTCTTGCAACCCATAACACAGTCTGTATCCCTAATTTGGGGCAAGATAATTTGTATAAAAGTGTGTCAATATTATTATTATTATTCAATATTTTCTCAAGATTGATTCCTTTAGAATTCTTTTTGATGTCATTTAGTCTAATACTACTATCGTTTCGGAAACAAGTGGCGCTCTGAGAGAGAACAAGTGGCGCAGGCAACTCTCCCAGCAATCTTTTTTTGCGCTTTTTTTAATAAAATAGACTATATTGTACTTATTGTAATTGCTATAAAATAATCATAATGTGGTCCCAGGCGGTCCGATCATTTAAATGTTCAGCTGTGGAATTCACTCTTAGAATTGTAAGTAATATGTATAATTTCCTAGCTGAAAATGGTTGATTTTGTTCAAATAGCTTTTTGGTAGAAAATCTGTAAGGCTTAAAATTTACAACTTTTTTTTTATGAAAATAAAGGATGAGACGAGCAGGACGTTCAGCTGATGGTAATTGATATGCCCTACCCATTACAATTCTTGAAATACACAAAAAATCTGAGCGGCACTACAATTGCGCTCGTCACCTTGAGACATAAGATGTTAAGTCTCATTTGCCCAGTAATTTCACTAGCTACGGTGCCCTTCAGACCCAAACACAATAATGTTTACACATTACTGATTCACGGCATAAATAGGAGCCGCTGTGTTACCCATAATCTAGCCGGCTTCCTGTGCAAAGGAGCCTCTCACTGGTAACTTAAAGTAGCGCTTGATATGCTCTTTCGATTTCTATAAATTTAGCTTAGCTGCAGCTCCGCAAAAAGACATACAATAATAGATTGAGCCAAATTAATGTATAATATTGTAGACGTAACATTATTGAAAATGCAGCGTTGAAATATCTGAATGTGCAATCTTACTGGAGATATTCAGTTTCAAAATTATAAAGCAATAGATTGAATCTTGCGCGAGTGAAGCGCAAAAACTGATAACAAATAAATGGTGTAAGATGCCACGAAATAGAAGAAAAACAAAAACAAAAATCCACAAGGTTGTAATTGAATTAGGCTCCGTGTTTTGTGCGTTGCGTTGCAACGTTCGTAGACATTGTGAATAGGGTTGTCATACTCTAAATCATGAAGGTCTTGCATCATGGTGTGTGTGGTGTCGCACCAGAATAGCACCACTCCATCTCCTCCCGTGGGTGTCGCAAGAGGCCACTTAGGGATACAACCAACGGAGGATGGGCAGCAGGATCTTTGGTTAAGAACACACCATTTACTGCGATCGCCAACCCGCCTGCCAAGTGTGGCGATTATGGCAAAAACTTTCAAAAAAATGACAGACACTATAAGACCCCGGTCTGAAGTCTCCGGCGGCCCCGCTCGTGGTGGCCACGGTAGCAGCCGCATAATTGACGAGGCAGGGGGTGCTAAGAATCCCCGGGTGCGGCAGCGCTACCACAAACGATAACACATAGTTCGACGGACTGATGGCAGTTGGGGTAGTAAAGTCCTCGAATGTAGGCCCTCCACAAGATGGACCGACGATCTGGTCAAAAAATCTTTGGGGGAGGAGGGGGAGGTTCTTTCACTAACTATGGCACCCTTCGAACAGAACACAACATTGCTTGCAGACGTATGCTTGTTAGAAAGAAGCGCCGAGCATAGATCTCAAACATAATACAGGTAATAGAAATAATAGCGTAACTCAGGGTCCGTGGCACTCGATAGTTTTGTCTTCCCAAGATTGCTTAGCGGTGGTGTAAATCGTATCTATGTGTGCGTGGGTTTCGGGTGTTCTAGTATAAAGTTACAGTATTGTTTTATTACTGTATTGAGGCTTCAATATGGCGGAAGTAGCCATGCCTGTTCACGTGTTATTCTCGTTAGCAGATTCTAGATGATGGATTCGCAAATAAATACTGCTCTCATAGTAACGAGGGCAACCTGCTATATTTGAGGTCTCAGATACGAACCGTGGTTTGTGCAACGGTGATTTCTACTTTTTATCTGAAGAATTTTTGATGCATCACATTCCAAAGGCGTAAAATCAAATTATCAAAACTTTCGTGAGACATTGTCAATATGAATAATGTGATACTAGCTCTCAGTTGTAAGTGCATCATGGAGAAGCTACTGAATAGATTTCAATTAAGTCTTATTAATTAAGTTTAATTCCTCAGACACTTGGCTTTATCTAAAAAAAAATTATAACATCGTATCATCGTATAAATATTTCAGTAGTAGTAAACCTCAACACATAATCCAGTGAATGTAACTTAAGTAAGCTAATCAGTCTGTCTGTTAATCGCCTTATCTTTTAACCGCAAACGCTGCAGAACTGAATCTGTTATACAATCCTTCAAATCCCCATCGTAATTTAGAATCCATAGTAATGTAACTCCTTTCCGTTTATAAAAAAACTCTCTATATCAGACTCTATATATCAGAGCTGACAACATCCCATATGACAGATACCAATTAATTAATCCTAGTAGTGAGGGTTATCACTTTAAAAAAACATAACATATTGTTTAGATTTACTAGAGCGACATCTCAAGTCGATTTCCTAATATGCAAATATTGGGGTTGAGCAGGTTATCAACTGTAAAGTAGATCCTGTAGATGAAGCCACAACCTGAGAGTTAAACTAAGCAAACAGAATTTTATAACGAGGTGGTACTCGAACGGTTAGCTCAATTGGTTAGAGCACCGACACGGAACGCCGGAGGTCGCGGGTTCGAATCGCATCGTTCATAAAATTTTTATTTAAAAAAAAATATATTTGTGTAATATTGACACTCTTTTACACAAATTATCTTGCCCCAAATTAGAGTACCTGTACTATGGGTACAAGACAACGATATATATAATACAAGATACACATATTGACAATAATATGACATTGTCAATATGCGTATCACTCCGGCTAGGTATAAAACTGAATGAACCACATCAATGTAGATGTGGCGTTCATGCTCTTGGGCGTCACGGGTTATCCTGCCTAAAATCGGCTGGCCGTATCAGTCGTCACACCAGCATTAATGCAGTCATCCGCAGGTCATTTGCCGCTCTTCATATACCAGCTGTTTTAGAGCCAAATGGTATTACCCGCGCGATGGCAAGCGTCCTGATGGAACGACGCTGGTGGCTTGGGCACGGGGAAGAGCGCTGGTGTGGGACGCAACTTGCGTCGACACTCTGGCTCCTTCTCATGTCCAAGTTAAGTCAGTTGGTGCTGGGGCTGCTGCTTCGACTGCCGAAGACAGCAAGCGTCGCAAATATGTTGGTCTCAGTGAGTCATACATGTGCCCTTTGGTATCCGAGACATTTAGCCCGTGGGGCCCAGAGGCGCGAAGAATGTTCAAAATACTATCATCGCACCTCAATAAGGCTACTGGAAACCCAAGCGCTGGCAGCTATCTCGGTCAATGGATCAGCCTAGCTATCCAACGCGGAAATGCTGGTAGTATTCTAGGAACGCTTCCACGTAATGATAGTTTTAATTTCATGTTGTCATAGTATTGTAAATATAGTTATAAGATTTGTTTGTTTGAATAAATAAGTATATACGTACTTAAACGTGAATTAATACTCAAACGTCAAATACTTAAAAGTGATGATTTACACGAATAAGTACAAAACTAGAGTTATTGAGTACCTGCAGTCGATGCATCAATCCACAGACGCCGTAAATAAATAAAGGTATTAGCAATTGGAAAAAGTATAAAAGTTTAATTTTAAAAACATGAAGCAGAGTTTCTGGTAACAGATAAGCCTATCAGTACCAGTTTTTGAATAAGATTACAAAAATGATCATAACGTCTGATTGCTGTGTAATATAAGCTTTCTTGTGTGGTGTTTCCGGGACGATACGACATGGGTACCAATAAAAAATTATTCCATCCAACAGTAAGACTGCCTAAAGGAAATAAAGAGAGCCCCTAGAGTTCATTGCACTAACAGATATATTAGATCGTTAGTAATCTTCTCTTATTTCAGCCTAGTGAGCCGGCGGTTGGAGGTTTGAGCCTCTTTCCGAGACGCCCCGCGCCCGTGAGCTCCATTTTGGGCCTCCAAGCCTTTAGGGCTATCAGCACAGAGGAGGTTTTTAGTCGGTAGGGGGTGTTTAGATCCGAGCCCGACATATGGGCCCCGCTTCGGGGTCTTCAATATGTAAATGTATTATCCTCCTCTCGAAAATAAACTTTCAACAAATACGTGTAAACCTTCCTTAAAGGCCTCCCCAAGATCGCCATAACCATCGGTCCTGCGCTGCCTTCATCCATCCTATTCCGTCTATCTTGACTAGATCCTCGGTGCATCTTGTGGGGGGCCTACCAACACAACGTCTTCCGGCCGCCATTCGAGGACTTTACTGCCCCAACGGCCATCTGTCCGTCGAGCTATGTACCCAAAAATATAGGAAATGAATATAAATATAATATATGAAACTATTTTTATCGCGTTAATAACATTGGTAAACAGTTAATACTTTAACTTTCGTACAATGTTTGTCTAAATGGAATTAGTTAGGTTAGGTTAGGTTTATGAATTTTTCTAATAATGATAGACATAAAACAAAACGAACTTACTGTATTCATATATTCTGAAGATATTGAAATTTTTTTATATCTATACTAATATTATAAAGCTGCAGTGTTTGTTTGTTTGTTTGTTTGTTTGCACACTACTGTGAAGAAGTGGATTCGATTGTGCGCTATTTTGGCTATTTACTGAAATTGCTTTTAATAATTAAGGTAGGTATAGCCTGTATGGTAACAAGACGATGGTAAATTACATAATAAGTACTGGATGGAAGTGAGTGGGTGTTGACAAGCAAAAGAAGCTCTACCTCAAATAGACCCCAAGCTCTCTCACAAGCTAGTAAAACTTCCACGACCTAGGTTACGAAAAATAACTCATGTACTAACGGGTCACGGCCCTTTTAACAAGCATCTGTTTAATATAGGTGTCACCGACAGTCCACTGTGCAGAGCCTGCATGGAGGCAGATGAAACAGCCGCACACGTCATTCTGGAGTGTAGGAGTGTGACTACATACCGGGCCAAACACCTGGGGTCACCGAGGACTCTTCCCGAGGTCATGGGTGATATCAGAGGTTCGATACAATACTTTGAGGAGCTGCGTTGGTAGGATTAGCCGCCCACCTCACCACGCAAAATAGGCGCGCTGTAGTCGTCGAGTTGCGGATAATAGCCCGTGATAACCTATAAGGGACCTATATCCTAAGACGAAGGTAAAATCGAAAACAAACATCCATATTCATCATACAAATAATTGCTATTATATTATAAACAATATAATACATAATTGGGTATGTTATTGGTTAGTTGTTTGTTATAGTTCAATCTATTTCCCTTTTATGTTATAAATGAATACTTATGAACAAGTAAGGACATACTAAACACATTTGTCCATTTCAAATCAGTTTCTTGTTAGTTAACAACGCTGTTAAACATAGATCACAATTTAAATGCCGCCAGCGTTCGATTCGCTTTAGTTTTACGTAACAATGTGAAAGTTGGCAATACTGTTCATTTTCGTTCAATGTTAGATAATTAAATGAATCTTAGATCTCGTCCTTGCTTAAATTAAAAGCCCTTTTCTAAACGACAACACGGTTATGTTCGATTTAGACACGCACGGGAAGGCCTCAGCCGTATTTTCCAATTCAAATATTTATATTCAAAATAGGATATGAAATCACTTATAGTTCAAAAGATTTCCCATTCGGAAATGTATGCCTCAGACCTGAATAGAACGGGCGCAATAAAATCAGCGGGCTTCTATTTTTGGATAAAATTTCGATATAATCAATTTTATAATTTAAATAGCCTGACGGAGGTCGCTCCATTCCCAATCTATGGTAAAGTCATATATTTTATAGTAACCTTTACCATGTAATTACGATCACAGGTTCAAAGAAGATTCACATTAGTCGTAAAAGTGCAACGTGGTCAATCATCTTGCGTCAGTCATGTTTAGATTGTTAGGGTCATGGTGATCGATCAAATCAAATCAAATTAAAATCAGGTAGGTCAAGGAAATAGCACATGAATGTCAAAACTTTTCTTATTACATGTACCACAACTTCAGAAAAGGTTGAGATTTAATAATAAAAATGAATTTTTGAATTACAAAAAATTTGTGATGTGTGAAATAAAGAAAGTATAATTAAGTATTTATTCAATAAGGTCATAATGACTGTTATGAATCAAAAATTTTACCACCAATTCAGAATAGTTGTGCTTTAATAAGAAGAAGGCGTAAGAAACTCATCACCGCTCTTTTTAATATTTATCTACAGTTTTAGCATTCAATATTATATTTTTATATCGTTGTAAAGTGATGCACAAAAATTACTTGAAAGTTTTAGCTTGTGTACGATACGTTAAAAAAATGGAAGCGAATAAGCATTAAAAAACCCAAAAGTTGTCGGTTTGATAAAATACCAAAATACCAATTAATATAATTATCGCATTCCATTTGACCGCATTCATCGAAGAGTGGCTCGAATCATCGACGATCAAGTAATCTCTGATCAGCTCGATTCTTTGGCGTTGCTTAGAGATGTAGGTTCTGTCTGCATCTTCTACCGTATTTATCACGAAGAGTTCTTAGAGGAGCTGTTCGTGTTGATTCCAGCGGCGGTATTCCACCTCCGGGCATGAAGTCAAAATGCAAAATACCACCCGAATCACGTTGACGTCGGGTATTCCACAACCGCGCGTTATACAAGATCTTTCTTGCCTCGCACAGCCACTATAAAGAATCAATTACCGGCAGCTGTTTTCCCGAACCGATACGACTTAGGAACCTTTAAGAAAAGAGCATACTCCTTGCTCAAAGGCTAGTAACGCATCTCTTAACCCCTGGTACTGCGGATGTCCAAAGCCGTTTGCCTCACCACTTATAAAAAAATAGTATCCTTGTACATAGGCGAATTTTCTATTCATTCATAAGTGAATTTTCTACAAAATGTCATAACCATAATGTTAAAACCAGGAACAAATATAAACTTATAATGCCTATTGTAGGGCGATGTATATGCTTTTATAACAAGATCCCAGAAAATGTTCACAACAAATGTATTTGGAATTTCAGAAGAATTGTTAAAAGACGTTTATGTGGTAAAGGTTATTAAAGGTGACTAAGGGTCTATAACATAAATGGCTTTCTTAACAACGGAATTGGAACGGAGCGACCGCCCTCAGACTATTTAAATTATAAATTTTATTAAAAACAAGAAGTAGCCCGCTGAGTTTCTTGCGCCCGTTCTTCTCAAGTCTGAGGCATACTTTTTCGAATGGCTTTTTGACTTTCAATAAGTGATTTTATATCCTATTTAGGTTATCTTTGAATTTGATTTTTAATACATTCTTCTTTGTGTTTCTCTTCTATAAATAAATAATATCCTATTGTGTAATAGTTATTATTAATAATTAATAGTGTAGATAGTTAGTGTGAAAGCAGTCATGGATTGATGGGTACTGATATTAGCTCTACGTTGCATGATCATTGATCGTCAGCGGCGCCACACAGAAGTAATTAATTAGGAAACGCTCCTGTGATTCCTCTGGTGTTGCAAGAGAATGGGAGCGGCGGTGATCACTTAACACCAGGTGACCCGTACGCTCGTCTGTCCTCCTTTTTCTATAAAAAAAATTATTGCTACTATATTAGGTCGCAACTTGCTACTATATATATAGAAATATTGTTTAGATTTACAAGAGCGACATCTCAAGTCAATTTCCTAATATGCAAATATTGGGGTTGAGCATGTTATCAACTGTAAAGTAGATCCTGTAGATGAAGCCACAACCTGAGAGTTGAACAAAGCAAACAGAATTTTATAACAAAGCGGTACTCGAACGGTTAGCTGAGTTGGTTAGAGCACCGGTACGGAACGCCGGAGGTCGTGGGTCCGAATCCCGCATCGTTCATAAAATTTTGTTTTTCAAATTTTATTTGTGTATTAATCCTAGAAATGAGGGTCACTTTAAAAACATAACATATTACTTAACGATTGTTTAAAATAGCTGTTTGACTTCATTCCTGATGCTGAATTCCACGATCACGCTAGAAACTAATAAATACCACCTCACCATAGATGTGTGGGAAATCAAACTTTGGAATGAGCTTCCTTACGCGATGTTCCAAGTTCGATGCGATATGGGTTCCTTTTACAAAAATTAAGATCTTCCTAAAACGCCGCAATGCTCCTGTAATTCCTCTGCCTTTACGGTATATTGTAGGCGGCGGTGATTACTTAAAACCAGATCGGTACTCGCTTGTTTTTCCTATTATTTCATAAAAACAAATTTTGGTAAAGCTGCCTTTAAGGTTTTCCCTTCTTAAAATTTCTCAAGTTACTTAAAATTTTATTACAAATAAAAAAAAAAATATCTTCAAACCCAAAAGCGCAGGAACTACAGGGCGGAGCACTAGTGTACATATAGTATGTATAGATAAGTTATGCAGTATCTTATTTTATGTAAATTCTACGTTCGCGTCGGTTTCTCGAGTGCGCAACGTTGCATTGTAGCTCGCACGCAATCGCTAGGGTGACCATCAATTAGGTATCATTAATAACATTTTTATGTGACTATTTATAGTATAAATAGATATTCCTAAATACTTCGTTGGTATTCAAACAGAATAAAAAAAGAAAATGATAAGTGAAGAAAAAGTAGTTCCATAATAAAAATAGTCGCTTATGCTATATAGTAACTGTCTGATATGCTTATAGGTTTTCATGGGCTACTATCCGCAACCCGACGACAACATTGCGCCTATTTAGCGTGGTGGGTGGCTAATTTTGCCATCTTATCTCCTAAAGGTAGTTAATCAAACTTCTGATGTCACCCACGACCTCGGGGAGAGTCCTCCGACACCGGTGCTTGTCTGATATACTTATTCTCCGCAATCACCTCTCAACTTTAATATTAACCATAGTGGTTTGTTTTGCAACATGCACTAGCGTTCGGTACACTTGAAATAAAAAATGTTATACAATATGATTTGAAATGAATTATTGTGTGTGTAAGCGTATAATCTTCGAAAATTTAAGTACCAAATATAGTCAATTATTCTAAAATAAATATAGGTGAGTGGAAAAAGCAAGGAATGTTTCATTATTACTTTCGCCCATCTGGCAAGTAGGTGCAACTTATTATATTATTATTTCTAACGCCACTTTGTGATAAAAAACATCTGTAGCTGTATAGATTCAATATACCTAATGGTATTATGATTTTATAATGTTATATATTATATAATTTAAAAAAAAAAGTGGCAATGCATGACAAAATAGCCTAAGAAGTAGCGAAATACAAACTCGATCATATTGCTTGCCACCCGTCAACCACAACCTTAAAATGGACTGTCTCATGTGACTGTCTTATTATAGATATTTAATGAATTAATATTATTTAAATAGTTTCTGAAAGTTTAAAACGATTGTCACCCTACATCCCCACTTCATAGCCTCCAATGGAGACAGAAGCGTTCAGTCCGCTATTTGAAAGTGCAGTGTACAGTGTTTTGTGTTATATTATGGACAGACAAACATAACATCAGGTATTATTTGCTCATACATATTCTAGAACAATAAATTAATTTTTTTTTTAAAGTACCATTTAAAAATCCATATCTACATCATAATAAAGTATGAACAAGCCTTAAAGTTGTGAATGTTACTTAACATAATATTTTTATAGCACAATTTAAGTTTCATCCTAATTACCACCTATAAAATATTTCGCAAATAGATTTTTACTAGTTTGTGAAATTTCATATACTCGTACGTAATTCAAATCGTATTGATTTGACATAACATAATTTTACTTAATTGAACATATGAAAGACACATTTTCTTAATTAGTTAACATACAAAATCTTGTTATGTGAAATAATTTAAACTTTCCATACAATATTAATACCGTGAGAACAATTATGAATAACTATTTAGTAGCAGCGTAACAAAAAGGAATTGTTTTGACAAAGGAAACTCTATAATTGCATCTTATTATGACTTTTATATAATTTGAAAGTTTTGATCGAAGGGAGCGTTGATGTCTTTTCTTTGGCGTTTATTTTACGTTATCATTTACACTTTTTACAATTAGAGAGAGTTAATGTTTTATTGTATGTCTATGTTTTAATTATATGTATATCGATAGCACTACCTACTGTTATAAACTAAAACTATTTCAGTTTAGCCAGCACAGGTTGCCTAGAAGAAATCGCTTTTAAGCGATAAGGTCGCCAATTGCTTGCTAATATTATGTATTCTTGACTTATGATATATTTAATTATTATGTGGTGTGCAATAAAGATGTATTATATTATTTAATTTATTCGTGCTGACTCCTTCTTGATAAGACGATATTGGAGTACTTATATCTATCTGTTTCTTATGGAATTGGAGGCAATAAAGACTGGATCGATTTGATGAAATTTTCATACATTCTTCAGATAAGCTCAGCGAATTATACTGATGAGTTGTTAGCGATCGATATTTAGGTAAAATATGAAATTAGAAAATTGTTGGAAGGAATTAAAAGTAAAGTAGAAGTAATAGAAAAACTGAGTAATGATCAACGACAAATTTTGAAACATAGTTCAACTCGGAACATGATAAATTTCACATTCTTCTCTGAACCTATAGTGAAATTCGACAAGCATAACGCTTACTTAGGAGTAGCCGATCACCTTCCCAGATTACATTGGAAGATAGCTCCTTGAAAACCGCACTGTGGTGGACTGCCACAAATCCAGATGGTGTGGATGATATCCTAATTTGTGGCGTGTCATGCGAAGGTGGAATTACGCGTCAGGAATCAGGTGAAACACCTCTTCGGAACGCTCCCCTTGATAAATGTGGTAGATGACACACAATGAGCGTCTCTACGCAACACCAAGTGTCCAACCGTTCACAGACCAGTGGTCTGTGAACTGGACCCAGTGGGGTCCCCCACAATTCGAGCTGCTCTGCGTTGCACGCGGTCAAATGGATCGAGCTGATACTGAGGTGCGCTAGACTAGAGGTGACAGCAATACTCCATATGTGGCTAGACCTGATCTTTATGCCCGCTTGAAGTATTGCCGTGCTCTGTTTATGACGCCCAGGTTCTTCGAAGCCAACTTGGCTTTGCCCTCTAGATGACCACAGAATTGGCATTCGCTCGAGATTTCGAGACCCAGTATTCCAATACTAGGCGATATTATCAACAATCAAAGAAAAAACTAAAGTAAGACTTATTCAAGATCAACATAATAAGCTGGTATTCCCAAAAAGGTTTGCTACTCAGCATATTTGTCGGGTATAACTCAACACTGAGTTTCAGTAGACTTAAGTACCTTCATGAACCATCCGTCGCGATTACAGCGATTTCATAGGGTTAGGTCAACGGAAAATATTCTATAAATTTTGAGTCCCGTGAGTTTTTTTAATATACTTTTTTGCGGCATTAACCGCAGTATTTTTTCAAAGTTAACTTAGAAGTTTGGTTTTTCACAACTTCAAGAGAAAGAATATTGTTTCAATTTCAACTCGATATAACTAGATAGACATACAGAATGACGGACGGATGGGCAGAAAAGTGATTCTATAGGAGTTCTGATTTTTCCTTTTGAGGTACAGAACCCTAAAAATGGAATAGATAAAGCCTGAATCAAAACTGCGTGCGTACATAGGACACATGTCATTGATGAATTGTGCATGAACCTCTAAACTGGAAGTCCTGGTACATGTTGCTAGGGAAAGACATGATTTCAACCGCTATGAAAGACATTACTATTACCGCTACCATATTAATGTTCTCTTGGTGTTTAATAACTGCATTAAGTATACGTGAATAAGGTAGAGAACCAGAAGGTCTTATACACTATTTAAAATATGGTATTAGAAGTCTAGTTGAAGTAATACTTCTTTTGGCGTATTAGGGTAAAATTATCAGAGTGAATTAATACGATTCGCGCGCACATCGACACGCATATTCGACACCCTGACGTTAGCTGGTCAACTAGACCATTTGTATCATACTTCATCTAGCAAACCTCTTGAAACTCATATGTCTACTGAACCATAACCAATGGACGTTTATGAAATAATACATCACGCCCACGACGTCAGAATATATAAAGGTATACTCACGTCATACATAAGATAATCTCTTCTTCAACTATGATCGCCTGGTACCAAAACACTGTATAATGGTTCCTATCTCATTTTCTCCCACGTTAGATCTTATTAATGAATTTATGTGTCTGTCTCTTATTACTATCACGCTTTTCCGTTTAATCGATTTTCAAATCATAACGATATAAAGAAATTTTCACTTCAAAAAGAAAGTAATAATTAAAACAAAGGGCACGAAACGGAAATGATTGACCAAATAAAGATAACTGAGTCTTAACTCTACTAGCTATGCCACCAATGCCAAACTGGTATTCATTATAATATTTGAAGTCATCGTAATTTATTTGAATTCGTTATGATATTTGCATCAACTAAGGCAAGGCAAGTAAATATATTTATTTTAAAATATAAAGGAATTTTAAAATTGATATAGCTACTATAAGATATTGTTAGGTTAACTTATTATGTAATAACTAAAGACAGAAGGACACTTAACTTGGGACTGAATAAATTTATTTATTATTTCTAGTATATTAGAAGTGACATCAAAAAGAATTCTAAAGAAATCAATATTGAGAAAATAAATGCCTTTTATGCCTTTCATAACATGGATCAGACAATTTTTTACGGTACAAGAACTGAGTTGGGAGACTTGATTTTTTTTTTCAAGATATGTATTTGATAGCATTGTTATATTTGTTAAAACTTCAATAGGCATTCCTTCTTCTACAGCTTCAAATGTCAGAATAAGGATTGGTCTCCTAGATACCACTCTACCTAAGAACTTTATTTAAGCTTTTTTATTACGGCAACTATTAGATGCATGTGTGCATGGCATCTCGACACCCAATGGCATCTTTCAAATTTTGTAATATATGCTTCGTGTATTTTTAAATTTAAATTAATAATATACAAAATACTTACTGCTGATATGTGATCCCAGTGTCTTACTTATTTCTTGTAGCATAATTTTTACAAAGTTTTACTACGCAACCCGGCATTTCAGTTTCGATTATTAACAAAGTTTTAAAGAACATATGGCATGTCAAGGGCACATATTGTTCGAGACTGACTCGAATTCGCCCATCTGTGCGTAATATTAGTTGCCGCACTTTGCGGCTACGCTTGCGGTATCTAGTTGGAGCACAGCAGAGACCAATCCTTAATCTTAGTATGTTTGCATGTATAATTTAATGTTTTGTTCATTATATATTCTCAAAGAATTAATAAAACTACAATACATAAACAATCACGTAGGCGCTCAACTGACGGACGTTAAAGATTACTTATAGTTGTTACATAACGTCTCGTAAGACGTTTTAAGCTTCGTAATTCGCAGTTCTGACTATATCAGTATTGACTGCTATGTTGTACCGAAAAGGAGGACAAACAATTATTAGTATATGGATACCTCATGGAATCTTTTTTCGAGAAGAGGAAAGTTCGTTCCTGATTTAGATTCTGAAACTAGGCCTATATGTCGAGCGCCGACAGACTGGCGCACTAAAACCTCCTTTATGCTGAGAGCTCAAAAGCTTTTCCAGTAAAGCAGAGCAGGGGCTGTGAAGGCCAAATCTTTAGCTCACAGGTCAGGGGCGTCACGAAAGGAGATTTTCGAGGATCCTTTTGAACTGACAGATTGCTCTATATCCTTGGACCGATCTAATATATTTGCCACTCACAATCTCTTGCAACAACAAAAGATTGTCAGGAAGCTATGTTATTATGTCATAAACAAATAGATTATAAATTTTGTTTTAATGTGATGTTTACATAAACAATATTTACTTACGTAGGTATGTTAGAAAAGGCGTAGGAAGTAACGAATAGTTAATAATAATGAACGTAATGACCGTACTGGCATGGTTATGTTCCTTACGTCGAGGCAAACCACTAGAATAAGCCGAAGGCCGTACTTTCGAAGCCTATTTTTCATTATTAAGTGTAAAGTAGAGCGATATAGGAAGTGTAACCGGTTTGTGGCATAACTGTTTCAATTTTGCAATAGCAAATTTGCTATTTTGCAATTTTGATATTAAATATATTATGCTGCGTTCTTTGACTTACTATGGATTTAAGAAAAATGTCATAAAATCGCCAGAAAAACATATTTGCAGAGCTAAATATGTGGCCATTATTAAAATTAATACTTACTGTAATTAATAGGTAAAATTAAACAATGGTAGTGCAGTGATATCAAAATGGTAAAAGGAGTGGACCCCTGACACTGAAACAAGTAAAAACTTTACCTTCGTGATCAGTGATTTCTCGACTAACTAAGGTCTCAATAATAATTAAATATTATTATTATAAATGTGTATGTGTATGTTTGTTTATGAATTTATGTGTATTTTTATTTTGGATAAGTAAGTTTCTGATTTTTTAGGGTAGATGGTGGTTTCCTTTCTTACCTCAAAAATTGCTTTGGGTGTAGATAAAGTGTTTTCATGGATCTTATTGTAAAGCTTAGAGAGAGCAAAGTGACGTATAATAAAAAATTATACTCCCAATTGCCTATTAAAAGTTCGTCTAAATTGTCTGAGCGGCTTGTATTTATATCAACATTACCTTATACAGATAAAATAAAAACATTAATTCAAGTTAACACTTTATTTCCTGCCAGTTATGTATATTCTTTACGCTCATTAAAAGAAGTAACACTACGTCACGCGTGAGACCTAAATTATGATTATTTCATTTCTGGAAGAATTTATTGGACTCTTTATATTAAGACTGTTTATATAAGAGGAGGCAAACAGGCAAGAAAGTTATCTTAACGACATCGTAGTCCAGCAGTAGACGTCTTCCAGCTGATGATGATAATGATGATGATGAAAAGGCCAGAGGGTCACGTGATGGGTAGTGTGGGTGTGCTAATTGTCATAGCCACAACGCCAGTGATCAATAGATTGCCCTTGATGCAATGATGGCCTTTGAAAAAGGGTTAAGATAAGATAAGGGTTAACTCCCGTTAACCCTTATCTTGAAGATCCCTTAGTAGTATTGGTTCGGGAACTGCAGCCGGTAATCGATTCCACAAAATGGCTATTTGAGGCAAGAAATTAGGCTGGATATTCGCATTTTCACGTAATGGTCAGTTTATCAACCCGAACAACTCCTCTGAACACTTCCCGTCTTTAATAATTTTATGCCACGTCCTAAGCAAATGTTACCAGTGGGAGGCTTCTTTGCACAGGATGCCGGCTAGATTATGGGTACCACAACGGTGCCTACTAGCGCGGTTGTAGTGCCGCTCAGAATTTTTGGGGTTTTTCAAGAATCCTGAGCGGCACTGCACTGTAATGGGCAGGACGTATCAATTACCATCAGCTGAACGTCCTGCTCGTCTCGTCCCTTATTTTCATAAAAAAGAAATTATTGAGAGTCTTATATTAAAAGGAGCCAGCGAGAATCTTACTCCAAAAACCGGCCAAGTGCGGGTCGGACTCGCCCGTGAAGGGTTAACACAATATAAAAGCTCTTATACTTCGTTGTAACTTTGATCGATGCTATAACGATATTAAATAATTATGACGTATTAAAAAAAACTACAAACTAGATCTCGTTCAAACCTATTTTCGGTGGAAGTTTGCATGGTAATGTACATCATATATATTTTTTAGTTTTATAATTCTCTATTTTAGTAGTTACAGGGGAGGGGAGGACACATTTACCACTTTGGAAGTGTCTTTCGCGCAAACTATTTAGTTTAAAAAAAATGATACTAGGAACCTATATCATTTTTGAGGACCTATCAATAAATACTCCATACGTATGGGTTTGATGAAAAAAAAATTTGCGTTTCAGTTCTAAGTATGGGGAAACCCCCAAAATTTATTGTTTTTTTTTTCTATTTTTGTGTGAAAATCTTAATTCGGTTCACAGAATACGATATCATATTATCAATATATACTTATCAAGTTTCAACAGTATAGTTCTTAAAGTTTCGGAAAAAAAAGTAGTTGTGTCATACGGATGAACGGTCAGACAGACATGACAAATCTATAAGAATTCCGTTTTTTGCCATTTGGCTACGGAGCCCAAAATAGCCTCGAGGTCCAATGGAACTATCAAAATGTTTTGTGTTAAAAATTTCGTTTAATTTATTTGCTTGGAATGTAAAATATCATATTACAAAATAATCAATTAAAAAGCAATGTCATTACTAATCACTTATAATTAATAAATTGTCATTGCAAAATCATTAGATGCACTCAGCTTACTTTATTAGTTTAGTTTAATAAAAGTGACAAGTGAAACAGTACATTGTTAATATTACTCTTATAATTAATTGTTTACTTTTTGAAGGTAAATTATACATTTGTGTTTTTATTCATTTGTATTATAAGTTTATGGGATAAAATTGGTTTCGGTTGGTGTAAATAAAGAAAAGGAGCGGTCCAAGAATAGACTCCTGTACTACCTCATGTTGTGTTGAGTCTCAGGAGATACTCCGTCAGTAACATCGACTTTCATAAATTCTTCTTGTTTAAATTGTAAATCATAAAATCGAGCGCAGCCCCTTTTATGCCATAGTGATATGACTTTTCGACCAGTGTACAATATCAAAAGCCTTGGACAAATCACAAAAATACCAAGATGATATCTCCCAGGGTTCAAAAATCTTCATAAAGAGCATAACACCTGGATCCATATTTATATGGTTTTTAATAAAGTCAACCCGTTTCATATGATGGAACTTAATATCCTTATAAATTGGGTGTATGTATACATTTAACAAAATTTATTGATTAACAATTATACCTATACCTCATTATTTTTTTAACAATAAAGCAAATAAATTATTTTTAAAAGTGCAAGGTTTTCTAAGCCTTCTTGTTGCTATGAACTATGACGTCAATTTACTGGCGCACCACACCAAAATAGCAGACATTTAAAGAGTCCGCATCGATGGCTATTTTTAATAATTTCTTTAAGTAATTTGAGTTACTTATAATTCTTTTTTTAAATTTAAGACTAAAAATATATTAAACCTATTTGTTGGAATACGAACGAGTATAAGTTTTCCTTTAAACATGTCTAATAATTAATGTCTCTAAGATGCTCTGTAATGTAAAGCTTAAAGAACGCAAACTTTGTTTCAGGAAGTAAATGCTCGCTGAAGATCAAAACCACGGTGTCATAAGAACAATATTAAAGTCAATATTAGACATTATTATTTTGTATTTTAAATTTGTAACATACGCAGTTGTAATATATTTATTATTTTATTACTTTGACTATTATTTTGGCTAGTGAATGTTATGTGAAGTGGTTGTGTAGTGACACCCGTTTGTTCTAGGAACGCGATTATTGGTGAGTGTTTCTAGTTATTTTTATACGTTTTATATTAGCTTCACTTGTATGTTTGTAACTAACTCCTTTAGACGCGATTTAGACCTACTTTAAACGGCCAGATTTCATTCAAACTTTGTAGATTTATCGAGGACCGATGACAATACACTAATTTGATAAGATTGGTCCATTATTAAATTTTCAAACTAAGATTTTTGTCAATTTATATAATTTTTATCTATAATCGATAAGGCAGCAATTGCTGTTAAAGTACATAATAGTTTTAAAAATACACTTTTATAGAAAATTTAACTAAAAAATTAAAAACAAAGTACAGTTTTAAAAAACTTTAAAGCACGCTTTATATAAAATTCAACTAAAAAATAGAAAATAAATTTTAATAAATTAAAATTGAAAAACGTCTTAAAATCGCTTTTTTTTTAAATAAAATATTTCTTTATTTACACTATTTCCAATTTAAATTTATTAAAATTTATTTTGTATTTTTTAGTTGAATTTTATATAAAGCGTGCTTTTTAGTTTTTTTAATTCTTTTCGTCTTTTTATGTTCTTATTATTAGAGTTGTATGCGTGTTCAATGTACGAAGAGCGCGTATTCGATTCGCGATGATAACGTCATGTTTTTGAGTTTATTCCAGTGCTGTATTGAAATCATGTGATTTTCGATGATCATAAAGACTTTAGAAAGTTTAAGTCTTGATTTAAGCATGCCCTATAGAGTAAAAATATATTTTTAATGTAATTTTTTAAAGTAATTTCAATCCCAAGTGTTTTACGAATATATACGTCAGAGTTATCCTTCAGTATGATTACAACCATTGAAATGCTATAATGATTTATTTTTGCGTTTTTACATATAAATAATATGCAAATATTGGGGTTGAGCAGATTATCAAGACTAAAGTAGATCCTGTAGATGAACAAAGCATACAAGATTTTATGACGTCACTCGAACGGTTAGCTCAGTTGGTTAGAGCACTGGCACGGAACACCAGATGTCCTGGGTTAGAGTCCCACATCGTTCATAAAATTTTGTTTTTCAAATTTATTATTATCCTAGAAGTGAGGATTATCACTTTAAAAACATAACAAATTGGTGAAACCTAGCCAGTTTTAGAATTAGTGATTATTTTGAATTGATTATATTATAATATTGTTAAGGTGAAAATTCTAGAACGTTTATAAAAGAATATAATATATAAAATATAGTCTGCAAGGTTAGCAATAATTAAAATCATCAAAATATAAATACCACGGCAACCTTTATAGCGTGGAAATTTTGTGATATTAAGTTTATTTATTAGTTATTTATTATAATATATATGCTTTTATTGTATGGAAATTACGAAATTTACATAATGTGATAGAAACTCATATGTTTTGTTTGTCATACGAATAAATAGACAGGTGGGTTTTATATCATCATCACCTTTATCGCTGATGATTGCTTATTTTGAGCCTTATAGGAAATTCTGACGGGTGCAGTGTGATATGGTCAGGGTTTTTGTGGACATAACGCCGTTGCATATTTTGTGTTGTAAAAAAATCAAATTATCTTTATTGAATTAGGCTTAAATAATGCGCTTTTAAATCTACCATATTATGTTCGGAAAAAGTAGAGTTCGTTAGAAGAATATACAAGAAATTCAACGGCCACTCTTTTCAATCAATAGAGGATTTTACAATGGCTGTTATATACAAAATAAATTGGTTTGTAAGGTGCTGCATCCAATATATGAATCGTGTTCAAAGTTAGTTAAAAGCGTTCTTAATACCACATATTTCATAAAGAGTACTAAACAATAAACTGTATAAATATTATCGTTTATTGGATTCATCAACCTTTAGAGTTTGAATTCATTTTTTGTGTATAAATAATACCTGGTAATGTTTATTACGGCCACTTACGATGTATTTTATTTATTTGAAACCGACATTTCAATGCAATTGCATGAATCGTGGTCACGGCAGAACTGCGGAGGCGGCGAGAAACTCTTGACAAATTACATTACTTTGACACTAATAGTACATCAATCTTTGTTTCAAGTTGTGAGTACTCGTTATTTTAATTACTATCTTAAAGTACCACTATTATAAAAGTTTAATAACATATATATAAATAATATTGTTAATGTTAAAGGCTTATTAATGATGATCACAGTGTTGTGATAATAACAATGTTAACACTAGGAGCG
Source organism: Leptidea juvernica (assembly GCA_949711755.1). Lineage (NCBI taxonomy): Eukaryota > Metazoa > Arthropoda > Insecta > Lepidoptera > Pieridae > Leptidea > Leptidea juvernica. The sequence continues at coordinate 14,983,693 of CATIXQ010000016.1, read as the reverse complement.
TACATGAACTGGTTATGCCTACTACTCGGCGTCTAATTAGTAAGTCCTTTGTGGGCGATGCTTTTACAACATGATCCCAGAAAATGTTCAAAACAAGTGACTTCATTAATAATACCGCAGATTGGGAATGGAGCGACCGCCCTCGGTCTGTTGAATAATATTTTTTTTACTATAGATATTACATTGTAAACAAATTTTAATGAAAAAAAAAAGAAACCCGCTGAGTGCATTGCACTCTATTTTCTCAGGTCTGAGGCATACTTTACCGAATGGGTGGTAACTTTTGATGTGCTACAAGTGAATTTGAATCCTATTTTTGAATAAAAATATTTGAATTTGAAAGAATCCCTTGCTTAGTTTAGTTATATATGTTATATTACTCTGTCTAAAACATTAGAAATTCCTCGTGTAGGTAATTTATTATATTGTCACATAAACCTTGACGAAAACACGATTTTAATATGAAATTGATTTAGAGTTGAGTTATTAGTGACATGATTGACAAAACTTATTGCTTACAATAAGCAATAAGTTATGTCACAAAACTGTTTATTTAATTCTTTGCCAAGAGTTTTGTGCCAAATTAATCTTAAACAAAAAAGTACAAGTTACATTACGTATTCGTAGTCAAACATAATCAACGCTGTATGGTATGAATTATTTTATGAAATATATATTTTTTTTTATGACAGTGAGGGATGAGACGTGCAGGACTTTCAGCTGATGGTAATTGATTTGCCCTGTCCATTACAATGCAGTGCCGCTCAGGATTCTTGAACAAACCCATAAACTGTAAGCGGCAATTTAATTGCGCTCGTCACCTTGAGACATAAGATGTCAAGTCTCATTTGCCCAGTAATTTCACTAGCTACGGCGCCCTTCAGACCGAAACACAATAATGCTTATAGAATACTGCTTCACGCCATAGATAGGCGTCGTTGTGGTGCCCATAATCATTTGCAAAGGAGCCTCCCACTGGTATATATAACGTGTTACAGCAATTATTTTAATATTTTACTTATTGTTCATATCTCTGAGTTCGAGAATTGGGTAATTTCTTTTTTTATGCTGTAATATCTAAGTTTTTAATAGATATATAGAATATAAGTGTCCGCTCTCACCTGAGATATTGAAATAAATAAAGCCTATTTTGTTTTTCTTTAGAAATTATATATGCTTGACATTTTTGTATTACGTGACTCGATTTTTAAATAGTATTTTTTTAAACATTTTTTTAAATTGAAATAATATAGCAAATTTTTATTGAATTAGGCGCTACTTTGCGGAATTGTGTAAGGTTTTTATTTCTGTCATGGTACAAATCTCCAGAAATATTATTTTAAAATTGATGTTAAATCATCATATTCAAATTCACATTTATATATTTTTATTCAAAATACGATTTAGATAGAGATTGAAATGTATCCCTAAGAAAAATTATGCTTTTGAAAATTTATGACTTGAGAAGAACGGACGCAAATTACTCACTTTCTTCTTTTTTTATATAAAATTTCGTGACAGTAAAATTTACTAATTAAATAGCCTGAGGTTCGCTCCATTCCCAATCTGTGGTATCATTAGGAAAGACATGTAATGTTATAGTAATCTTTACCACATAAACCTTCATAAAACTATAACTAATAATAATAATTTAGAAGAGGTGTGCGAGCGTTGATGTCTTTTGTAGGATGCAATGATATATCAATAATTAAACCGCTTTATGATAATAAATTCACTAAAATTTTGATTAAACGGAATGGCTTAGTCCTTATTTAGTAATACGGCTTCACTCACGGTTTATCGGTGTGAGTGCCGACTAGATTCGGACCATTCGGAGGTCCTTCATCCAGGGTAAGTGTAGTGAGTTCGTAATAATGTCCCGTCTCTTACTCTAAACGAACTGTTTTAATAAATAAGTAAATAATGTCTCACGAAAGTTTTACAGACTTAGTCTTTTATCAAAACCCCTAAAAAACTGAGTGGCACTACAGTTGCGCACGACGTGATGTTGGCGAGACGAGCAGGACTTTCAGCTGATGGTAATTGATACTTCCTGCCCATTACATTGCAGTGCCGCTCAGGATTCTTGTAAAACCCATAAAATGTAAGCGGCAATACAATTGCGTCAACTTGAGACATAAGATGTCAAGTCTCATTTGCCCAGTAATTTCACTAGCTACGGCGCCCTTCAGACCAAAACATAGTAAAAGCTTACACACTACTCCTCACGGCAAAAATAGGCAATAAGAAACATTTATTTCATTTGCCTTATATCCTCAATAGGATTATAATTTCCTAGTGCACTTTATTGTTTCCGTTGTTTCTGTTCAATGATGCGCTATAGTTTAACACTAAATATTACTTAATAACATAAAAAATTTAAATATAAATCTGAGTCAATACCTATTTAAAAATTATTATTCAACCAAAACAAATATTATAATTATATTTACAATACTATGACTACATAAAATTACGTGGAAGCGTACCAAGAATACTGGCAGCATTACCGCGTTCGATAGCAACGCTGGTTCGTTGACCGAAATAGCTGCCAGCGCTTGGGTTTCCAGTAGACTAATTGAGGCACGAATATAGTATTTTGAACATTCTCTGCGCCTCTGGGCCCCACGGTTCAAGTGTCTCAACACCAAACGGCACAAAGATGTATGACTCACTGACACCAACATATTTGCGACGCTTGCTGTCTTCGGCAGTCGAAGCAGCAGCCACAGCACCACTTGGCTGACGGAACTTGGACATAAGAAGGAGCCAGAGTGTCGTATCATAATATTATATTATATCATAATTCCATAAAATGTGTATATTCCATTGAAACTTAAAGGCCGACAATGCATCTTATATCCCTGGTTGCCTTATCACTTCTCATTTTTTTATGGAAGCAGGGCAAATGAATGTGCAGTTCATTTGATGTTAAGTGATCACTGCCGTCTACATTCTTGTGCAACATCAGAGGAATCACAGAAGCATTGCTGGCCTTTTAGAAAAGTATTCGCGTTTTTTTTAATGGTAACCATATCGTATCGTCCTGGAAACACCGCACAAGGTAGTTCATTTCACAGCTTGGTTGTACGTGCAAGAAAGATTTTTGAAAACCGCTCTGTGGAGCAACGCCACACATCCAGATAGTGTGGATGATATTGTCATTTGTGGCAGTCGTGCGAAGGTGGAACTCAGCGGCAGGAATCAGGTCGAGCAGCACTTATATAAAATTTCTACTTTTTTAAGCGTGTTTATTTTGTTTTACTAATTAACCTCTTAATTTTGTAATTTAAATATCCGTTTGTAATTAGTTGTACAATTTCCTTGCATTATTAACTTATATACTATCCATATCATATATACCTGTGTTTGCAAAATTGGTGGTATTCTCACCAATTTTGTTTTTGCTGTTGCCGCCGGTTGTCACAACGCAATCGTTATACCCGTTTCCAAAACAAAATGTATAATTTACATGATAACTGCATTACTGAATCGCAGGAATAGTTTTGTAACAAATATTTGGTCGAATTGATACAACGATAATTAGCTTGTTCAATGAAGTAGAATATGTTTGTAATGTATTGATTTATTGTATACTTACTTAAATATTTTAGTTTCAATAGAGTCTATTAAGGACTCACCTCACTCGAAGGAAGAGAACACCCAACCCTGAGGTTTTTACGTCTCGTAGAGACAATAAGCACCTGAAAGGGGTTTTCTCGAAGTTTACCTGAGATAATGCAAGAAAGAGATGCATTGCCATCTTTAGGGTGGGAGTATGCTCTTTTCTTGAAGGTCCCAAAGCATATCGGTTCGGCAATACAAAAAGGTTAACCGTACGCCGCATGATATAGAAATATACCCCTCTATCCCAGTGGTTAGTGACCCTGCCTACTGAGCTAGAGGCCCCGGGTTCGAATCTCTGTAGGTGCAATCATTTATATGGTGAATATGAATGTTTGTTTCCGAGTCATGGATGTTTATATGTATTTATGTATGTTTAAGTAAGTATATTATATTAAATATATCGTTGTCTTGTACCCATAGTAAAAGCTATGCCTAGTTTAGGGCAAGATAATTTGTGTAAGAGTGTGTCAGTATTATATAATATCTGAGAACTGAATAGCCTGATATTTTGTATTAATGTACAAATGCTAACAGCCACTTTGTGGAATCAATTACTGGCGGATTCCCGAACAGATATGACTTAGGGACCTTCAAGAAAAGAGCATAGTCCCTCCTAAAAGGCCGGCAACGCATCTCTTACCCGATGTGTTGCGTATGTCCATGGGTGGTTGCCTCACTACCTCCCATAACGTGAGCCTCTTGCCAGTTTGCCCCCTCTTATATAAAAAAAATAATTAATTTAACTCATTTTAATTCAAACTCAATTCCGGCTGAATAGGACTTATTGTTTGTAGTAGCATTGTTGAGTGACAATATCAGAACAGAAAGCCTCTATAAATGTAAAAGTCTTGGCACAATCGGTGATGTAATGTAGAGAATCGATTCGACGCGGGTTGTGTTATGACCTCCTAGTAACCTCTGCTTCATATTTATGGCTTTTTTTATTCATCGTTAGGAAACTTCTGTTTTATAAGTTTGCTTATCGTGTGCATACTTTCTACTGATCTTAAATGCAAACAAGAATGGCGCAATAGGTAGAAATGTGAACTTTAACCGTAGAGCTCCGGTTCAATCCTCGCTCGCAACTTACCAATATGTAGTATTTTACCAGTGGGAAGCTCCATTGCACAGTATGCCGGCTAGATTATGGGACCACAACGGCGCCTATTTCTGCCGTGAAGCAATAATGTGTAAACATACCTGTGTTACAGTCTGAATGGCGCCGTAGCTAGCGCAATTACTGGGCAAATGAGACTTAACATATTATGTCTCAAGGTGACGAGCGCAATTGTAGTGCCGCTCAGAATTTTTGTTTTATTCAAGAATCCTGAGCGGCACTGCATTGTGATGGGCACGGCGTATCAATTAGTATCAGATGAACGTCCTGCTCGTCTCATGCCTTATTATCATTAAAAATAGGGACTGTTATTATTTCCTACATAAGTAGTTTAACTTAATTAACTTATTTAACTATTACCAAAAGTAAATGAAATCATTTCTAAAACTAAGGTGCGTATTTAAGCATTTAAAAAATGGCAATTTGATAAATTTAATTTTATGACTCATGACTTATTATTATAAATAATTAATGCTTTTATTTATTTTTATATTATAAAATCACTTTATTCATCTAGGTCAAGGAAATACTCGTAACACATAAAATGTCAAAGTAATTTAAAGTTTTTCTTTTTACATCTACCACGACTTCGGAAGTGGTTGAGCTACAATGCGAGAAAGAAACTCATTGCCACTCTTTTAAATCAACATTAACATTACAAATCATTTCAATTACAATATATATTGTAAATTAATGCAACCAAAATACTCAAACGTCAAATACTAAATGCCTTAAGTACACGAGTACCTAAGTCAAAAGAATATATATTTATTTACTACTTTATTATATAATATATACTTACTTTAAGAGGGATTATTTTAGTACTAATTATAGCATTACTGAGTATGATACTCATCCTGGGAGAAAACAAACTTAAATTCAAATATTTACAAACGTAGCAATGTATATAGCAATAGTAAGGAGTTAGTACTTAAAATATTTCTAATACCATGTTGCTTATTTATATAATTTAGAACCAAGCTTAGAAAAAAATCAATTTAGGCCAATACATAAGCAGCGTAAATGAATGAAATATAGTTTTAAAAGTCGTTTAATAGTTTTTGTCACAAATATGTCAGTCTCAATAAGTCTTACATCTTTGTGCCGTTTGGTGTCGAGACACTTGGCCCGTGGGGTCCAAAGGAGCGGAAAATGTACTTTCTACGCGCCTCAATAAGGCTACTGGAAATCCAAGCGCTGGCAGTTATTTCGGTCAACGGATCAGCTTAGCTATCCAACGTTGAAATGCTGCCATTATAATAATAATAACAATAATATTGACATAATTTTACACAAATTATCTTATATATTTAATACAATATGCTTACTTAAACGTACATAAATACATATAAACATCCATGACTCGGAAACAAACATCCATATTCATCATATAAATGATTGCACCTACCTGGATTCGAACCCGGGACCTCTAGCTTAGTAATCAGGGTGACTAACCATTCGGCTATATGGGTCTTAAAGTATTCTTGGTACACTGTCTCGTAATGATGAAAGAAGGTAATCATAGTGTTGTGAATATAGTTAAAAGCATCTTTTTGTATTTAAAGTTCACTTATTATGAATCGATATAAGTAATGTTCATGTTACATGACTTGAGATAGACAATGTGTGAAGAAGCCTTTAAGCTTGACCTCAATGCCTACATATCAGTTATTTAACAGACGCTTGTCCATGTAATTGTTACATCATCATGCAATTGATTGTCAACAATTTAAGAATTATTTGAAAGATGAAATGATTTTTTTTTTATTATTTTTTTTTAACTGCCATCAGTCAGTAACGACTATAATCAGTTCTGTAGAGTTTAGTTTAGTTTTAAACGATTTGGGTTTTGGAGGCCATCGCCCCGACTAGCCCTTATTCTGATGAGACTTGCTTTCTTTTTAGTATTCTCATGGCTTGAGAGGACTCAAGCAGTTTAGTCACCAAGGGTGGGTGGCTAGGCGTTCGGCGCAGCATCTAGAAAGAAATTTATTTCTCCTCTCTTTTTCTCCTTAACGTGGGCATGTCCAGATATTGAATGATACTAAAATAGAGTCCAGAGAAATGAAATTCAAATTGAGACATTTTTATTCAAAATATATAAAATCATTTATTAAAAGCCAAAAACTATGATATTTATTTATTGCGTCAAGATTTTATTTAATGAAAATGGGGACGAGACGAGCAGGACGTTCAGCTGTTGGTAACTGAAAAACATTAAACATTTCAATGCAGTGCCGCTTATGATTATTAAAAAGCCCAAAAATTCTGAGTGGCACTTCAACTGCGCTCGCCACCTTGAGAAAAAAGGTGTCAGGTCTCATTTGCCCAGTAATTTCACTAGCTACGGCGCCCTTCAGACCGAAACACAGTAATGCTTATACATTGCTGCTTCACGGCAGAAATAGGCGTACGTTGTGGTACCCATAATCTAGCCGGCATTCTGTGCAAAGGAGCCTCCCACTGGTAAAGCAGTCCACAAGTACAGTATACATTCCAAATTTAAAAATTTATAATAATGTCTTCTCTTCGGCTTATTTAAATCAGCAAGATGTTATCATCAAGTGTACTTAAGATATGTGGCGTTCTTCAACAATGCGATTTTCAAGAAACTTTCTACCACGTACAACCAAGCTGTGGAATGAGCTTCCTTGTGCGGTTTTAATATTTACGAAATACCTTCAAAAATAGTGCGTACACTTTTCTAAGAGGTTGGCAACGCAACAGTGATTCCTCAAGTCTTAATCTCAGTATAATTCAACTAAAGATTGTATATCTGAGTGAATTGATAATCCTTGTATACAGAATTGCCGCACTCTCGATAACCTGTTCCGATGTAGGTTCGTCACTAGCGACAGGTTTTGTATGTTTTATTAAGGTTCTACTTGTGAAGGTCGGTCACTCGTTGGTATTTATAATATATTCTGTATCATGTGTCGTTCAGGTTTTATTATGATATTTTTTATTGGAATAGACGACGCTTTGAGCACATAGGGAATACTTTTATTCAGCCCCATTTTTCAACCCAAATCAATGTCCAAGTAGGGGTTAAGCGAATGAGATTGAAATCCAGTTTTACATGTGGGAGGCTCCTTTGCACAGGATGTCGGCTAGATTATGGGTACCACAACGGCACCTATTTCTGCCGTAAAGGGCCCCGTAGCTAGTGAAATTACTGGGCAAATGAGACCTGACAACTAATATCCTACTAGGGACGAAACCCTTATTTTCATAAAAAAAATCCATAGCACCTGTTATCCTTGACATCATTGCTATAATTCATTCCAAGTGTTACCATTATTCCGCCCCTTCACAATGTGGAAATTCTAAAAATAATGCACACTCTGTCATAATTTCAGCTATCTAACAGTTCAGGTTGTGAAATTAAAAGACAGATAGAAGGGTGGGAAGTACCAAGGTACCAATTTAAAAAAAAACAAGACTTATTGAATATAGTAGATGCATCAATTCTAAATCTTCACGTCCCAAATACCACAGTATCTAAAAAAGAAGGTTATTAACCTAAGTGTGTTGCCAGTAATGATTTACGGAATGCATACGTGGCTAACTTTGAGCTTGATGAGAAAGTTCATGGTCGCTCATAGGGCAATGGAGAGGGCTATGCTCGGAGTTTCCCTGCGAGATCGAATCAGAAATGAGGAGATCGGTAGGAGAAACAAAGTCACTGACGTAGCCCAGATGATTGCGAAACTGAAATGGCAGTGGGCAGGATACATAGTTCGATGGACACATGGCCGTTTGGGGCAGTAGAGCCAACATGGCGACCACGTGCTGGTAGAAGCAGTGTTGGTAGGTCCCCTACAAGATGGACCGCTGATCTGGTAAAGATCGTCTGAATATGTTAGATGAGGGCAGCGCAATACCGATCATCGTGGAGATCTTTGGGTGAGGCCTTTGTCCAGCAGTGGACGTCTTCCGGCTTATATATTGATGATGATGATAACGTTGATGATCAATCCACACATATTATCAATAAATAAAGTTGTTATTGGAGCACTATGTTAAAATAATTTTAATATTTCCTTACATTAATCTACCGGTTTATTACATAGGAAGGAGATTAACATATACAGTATGTTATATAACTAATGACATTTAGTTAAGTAGGACGTAGGAGGTCCGTATAAGGCTTTTTCTTGATTAGCTATCTCAATTACACATAAATAAAAACTTAATAGCAGCCTACATCCTGTGGCTGTATATTAATGTATTTTTTTTCTTGTTTATTATACTTACATTGATTGTTTTCTATGTATACTTAGTCTGGCCATAAATACTGTTATAATTACAAAAAAAAAAAAAAAAATATAACATTTGAATTCGGACTCTGTCATTTTTATATGATTGTTCATTGAGTTTTCTCATTTTTACAATATTTTGTTATATCATAATGGAGTGGGGTGATAAAGAGAACCGAATCTCTGTAATTGCATTAGACAAAGTATGCATGGAGCCAAATGCAATTTTTAAAACTCTCCATGGGCTTGGTATTAGTAAAATGCTTGTGTACCGGGCTATTAATAGCTACAATGAGACCTCCTCTGTTTGTGACACAAAAACAGAGCCGTCCACCTAGTTTTTGTACGCAAAATGTGGTCCAGACATTAAGGGAAAGAATTCGATAAAGTCCTGTCCGAAAGCAAAAGATTTTATCTCGGGAGATGAAGATAGCATCTAGAACGATGTCACGTATTTTAAAAGATGACCCTGGACTTGCAGCCTATAAGAAACGTACTGGTCATTTCTTAACTAATTATTTGAAAAAGAAAAGGGTGGTAAAATCCAAATAACTACTGAAGCGGTACGCAAAGGGAGGTCACAGAAAAGTTTTGTTTACGGATGAGAATTTTTTCACAATTGAGCAACAATGTTAACAAACATAATCTAATAATAACGTATTAATGGTCAAAGCACTAAGAAAACTTCCCAATTAGTCAACAGGCAACGTGGGCACTATCCGACTTCAGTGATGGTTTGGTGGGGTAAGCTGTGAAGGAGTGACTGAGACATACTTTATTGAAACTGGTATCAAAACATCGGCACAAGTCTATCAAGATATTTTACACTTTTTTGAACGAATTTTTGAGAAGGTAGTGGAGCCCCTTAACAACACCATGTTCAATAACCTTCTTTATAATGGTCCTTCCAGCAAGACTCGGCGCCGGGTCATAAATCTCGGTCTACGCAGTCTTGGTTGGAAACCAACGTTTCGGATTTCATCAGAGCTTAAGACTGGCCGTCATCTAGTCCCGATCTTAATCCGCTGGATAATGATTTATGGTCACTTTTAGAGAGTACAGCTTGCTCTTAACGCCATGATAATTATATACTTAAGAGTTATTTATAAAAGTTAAAACTGATAAAGATATAACTTTAACCTTATTTACTATAAACAAAATTACACAAATTATATGCTTTAAAGCTATTTATAAAATGATTGATACGCCCTGCCCATTACAATGCAGTGCCGCTCAAGATTATTGGAAAAAGCTTGAGAAATAAGATGTCAATTCTCATTTTCCCAGTAATTTCACTAGCTACGGCGCCCTTCGGGCTGGAACACAGTGAAGCTTACATTTTACTGCTTCACGGCAAAAATAGTCATAATCTAGCCGGCATCCGGTACAAAGGAGCCTCTCATTGGAAAACTGGTTATACTGCGATAACTACTAAACCGATCGGAATAATACTTATACCATAAGACGCAGCGTCTTTCGGAGAAGGTTTTAGTAAATGTTTGTTGATGATTACTTATCCGGAACTATATTTTTTTGACTTATAAATACCTATATTTTCGCAATACAAATAAGTCAGCCAATGACTAATATAATATTGACAATATGTATTATATTCATTCTCTCTTTTTCTTTTATAATATTACATAACCAAAAGTTAGTTTTAAGTTCACTACTACTACAATTGTGTTGTAATAGTTAATAATTTCTGGTGAACATGCTGTGTGGTGTATGTACATGGTGGAGTTGCAGCCTATCTTGTATTTAACTAATAGTTTATTTTGTAAGTTTTGTATTTGTTTTAATTCTGTTGTGTGTGCCTGTTACAATACATAAATAAATTACGGGCGGGCCGGGTACTTAATATATCTGGCAAAACTACGTTTTCCATATAAATTAAATTTGCAGATAATACATGGAATATTAAACGTCTTATTAGTAATATATATATATATATAACCTACTATAACGTAATTAAAACTTAAAACGTTAATATTTTACAATTAAATCTAAACCTACAGTTTGAGTAACAAATCATAAGTAAAGGAAAAAATTCTAAGTTATTTTAACTTGATTACAAAGTCGTGGCACAATTCTACGAAAAACGAGAGTTCAACGAACTTAGTTGTTAATTCTAAATTGGAGGCATCACGTATCTGTTATACAATTTCAAAATATTACACTGTTACATCATTCATTGTTCCTACTGTCAGACAAGATGACTCTATCAGCCTTATCTGAGAGCAGTAATGGCCATTTGTAATAATTATATACAATATTTAGAGCCATAGTGTTGTTTTTTGATGAATCTTAAGCTTAGAATTGAAAATATTTTTGCAAGATCATATTTATAATATACTAGCTGACCCAGCAAACGTTGTATTGCCGATATTAAAATCGCGATACAAAAGTAACTGTTGATCGTAGATGGGTGAAAATTTGAAGTTGTATGTATTTTGACTCATAATCAAACAAATTTAAAAAAAAAATGTCAAAAAACTTAAAAAAAAAATTGCCGTGGACCACCCTTAACATTAAGGGCGATGAAAAATAGATGTTGTCCGATTCTCAGACCTACCCGATGCACTCAAAATTTCATGAGAATCGGTCAAGCCGTTTCGAAGGAGTTTAACTACAAACACCGCGACATGAGAATTTTATATATTACATTTTCTGATTATAGCTATTTCTTAGTAATCTTAACTTAAGCTTATATTTATTCAAACAAAACGAATCTAATAACGTTTTAATGAAACTTTCTGTGTGTCTTCAGGTGGATTCGAGAATGGTTTAGATTCACAATTGAACTACCTCATAAACGACTGGACCGATTTTGATGATTTTTTTGTGTGTTCCGGTGAATTTGAGATTGGTTTAGAACCTCATTTACGTCCATATAATATAATACGCCTGCTCAAGTGTATGTTAGTGTATTTCTCCTAACGGCTGGACCGATTTTTCAAATTTAAGACGTGTGCACAGGACAACGTCTGTCGAGTTCACTTGTGACTACATAAAATTAAATGTGTCATTACCTGGATACGTACCTAGAATACTGGCAGCTTCCGTGTTTGATAGCTAAGCTGATCCGTTGAAAATGACATGTTTCAAGTGTAGTACAATTTACGTACGAAATAAAAAAAAACGTGATAAGTTCTATTAAATTAATTTGAATACTTAAGCCCTTCACTTCATCTAGGAAATGTTAAAAAATGGACCATTTTTTTTTGCTTGTAAGCTATTAATTCAAATAAGATGTATTTATTTTTATCATGTAATAATAAACGTCTTAATAACACGTCTTATATAATGTATATATTAATTAAAGTCTAAGCAATAAATAAAAATAATTCTATTCTACCTTTGGCTTTATTACAGGCCTTTTAACTGTCTGGCCACGAATCTAGGCATATCTAACTTATGCATTGTTTCCATGAGAAATTTAATCAATGTTTAAAGAAGGCATTGTCTTCTAAAACTGATCATAATTTGTAATCTAAGATGTTCAGACCTGGGCTAGAAGAGGGGCAGTCTTCAGCTCTTAGAAAGCCCGGAACGATTTCCGAACAAGTTTAGGTATTTCGAGCCTTATAAACAGGTGCAGAGTATATTTTTTACTGTCTATTAATAATAATATTGACACACTAAAACAAATTAACTTGAGAGCCTGTACTATGTATACAAGACAACGATATATTTAATACAATATACTTACTGAAACATATATAAATACACATAAACATCCATGGCTCAGAAAAAAACATCCATATTCATCATATAAATGATTATGCCTACCGGGACTCGAACCCGGGACGTCTAGCTTAGTAGTCAGGGTCACTAACCGCTGGGCTGAGTTCGTCTATTAATAATAGTAATGTAAAAAAAAAATGAGTTTTTTTTTATATTCTGTTGACATTCAATTTAATATATACCTAATGTCAAGAAATGGTTAAATTGCGCGCTATATTGGCGATTTCGAATAGCAGCCTTAAGGGTCCAATAGTCGATGGCTCAAACTTGTTGTTGGGCGCGACTAAAATGCATGCTATCTCATTCAACATCATGTGCGAAAGTGATACACGCTTTAAAGAGTAATTGCGACGCAAACTGATCTGTTACAGACGATGGCAAATCTCATAATGGCGACCGATCGGCTTGTATTAGTGTAAGTGTGTGCGTGGGGCTATGTATTTACACGTTTACCCGGCTTGTTTTGGTGCTACACTGTTATGTCAGGTGACACGGAGTCCTTCTTGTTTTACTCGTCCGTGCCTCCAAAATGTTTTAGTTACACCCAAAGATTCTTGAAAATTATTGTTGAAATATAGAAGTTTCAACACCTTTAACATTTACTGTTTTGTATCCATACAAGGCTTGATAATATTGAGACAAACTTGAACTTCTACTTACCACGCCGCTCCCGGGCGATGAACAAAGACAAAACACAGTTTGTAGGGCTGCATACATACCACAGAGTATGTATTCTGCTACACTTTTCACACAAATAAATAGTAATTTTCATTATAAACGTAAGCCTGTAATTAGGGTAGTAATACTACGTTTGTATGCGAGAATGATCGTCTAGCGCAACCTTAAACAAAACGGAAACAATCCCAATAAAAATATAATATTCAACGTAAGAGATTGCGACCGCAAGTTGCCAAGCGAGAGGCTAGTTATAACACTTGACAAAGATATTGTGTAATATTATTGACCCGAATACGAGAATAAATATTGTTAACATCTGTTGCAATAAGTTGCTCAAAACATATTTGTGTTGATTATTAGCTGATTAAAATGTGCGAAAAATATATATATTTTTTTATGGAATAGGAGGACAAACGAGCGTACGGGTCACCTGGTGTTAAGTGATCGCCGCCGCCCACATTATCTTGCAACACCAGTGGAATCACAAGAGCGTTGCCGGCCTTTAAGGAAGGTACCCATGTACTATCGTCCCGGAAATACCGCACAAGGAAGCTCATTCCACAGCTTTGTAGTACCAGGAAGAAAGCTCCTTGAAAACCGCACTGTGGAGGACCGCCACACATCCAGATGGTGGGGATGATATCCTAACTTGTGGCGTGTCGATCAAAATTTGATCGTTTATTTTATAGTAACAGGGGTGCTTTATTTAAACATACACAATTCTTGTAATCACTGTATTTGGGAGATTTTCCACTTAAAATTCACAATAAGTAATGAATTATCGAACTTAGTACTCTAGCTTATATAGGGCACGACAACCAACCTTGTAAATGCTGACAAATGTCCGTTGGCACTGTTGTAGTGCCAACTAACATTACCAAGAACTATAGATATAACTGCATTTCGTGCCACTTCTTCTCGTTAAAGCTCAACCTTTTCCGAAGTAGTAGTAAATGTAAAATGAAAAAGAAAACTTTTGACTTTCATAAGTGTCATTTCCTTGACCTACATGAATAAAGTGATTTTAATTTGATTTGATTTATTTTCTAGCCCCAAACTAGGTACATAAAGTATATAGATGAAAGAATAATAAAATTGTGAATGTAAGTATGTTTGTTACCATGTTTAAATTCTACTATGAAACTTTGTGGGTTGAAAAAGGGATGAAAGTTAAAAAATAGAACGCTAAAAAGTATCTTACAGTGGATAGTTTAAGAAAAAAATATTTTTCAAATGGGAAACTTTAGGTGACGAGTATCAAGCCCGCAAAATTGTTATGTTTTAGCAAAGAATGGAAAAATAATTTATAAAAATTAGCATTTTATAGTTAGCCGCAGCAGTTTATATGTGTATTATTTGCAAAGTATCCTAAAAAATAAAATTCACTGGCCAATTGCAATGGAATGGTTACAATTCCACGCGGACAAAGTCGCGGATAAATGCAAGTATTTTATATAATAAACACATATAAAATCATATATATATATAAGCATCACCTTGTATCACATCATACAAACGCTTGCACCTACCGGGATTCGACCCGTGGACTCCTAGCTCAGTAGTCAAGGACACTTACCACTGAGCTATATGAGTTGTCATTTATATATCAAATTATAACGGAATTCTACACAAAAGTCATGCTTTGTACGACTACAAATAAAAGAAAGCAGCCATTTAAATACGACACACACAACTGTACATAATTGGATGTCCGAACCTTATTGGCTTAAGTTGGTTACCTGTTAACCTTGTTAAGTAGAGGTCGCAAAACCTTAATTAGGGCAGACTTCTGGAAAAACGTTATTCCAACAAACGCTTTTCTTCCAAACCCTGTCTTTTATTCTTTGTACAACGTTATTATAAGTTAGCAAAGAAATCTGGTTTTTCATTTACCTTTACTCAAAAAAATTTCCCCTACCAAAAAAGTGCCCAACGCGACTAAAGCTGTTTTCACTTCAAAAAAAGGTACTATATTTAAGATTAACACCCAGTATTATATGACAGATTATTGTAATAATATTACGAACAATTACTAAATAGTAATTATAGAACAATTAGTAATTAAAATGAGATCCCTTACTTCAAATATCACTTTAAAAATTACAAATTGTTTAGATTTGAAAGAGTGACATCTCAAGTCAATTTCCTAATGTGCAATTATTGGGTTTGAGCAGGTTAACAATTACTGTAAACTAGATCTTGTAGAGGGAGCCAAAACCAGAGGACTGAACAACATATACGAAACCTTACGATCCATGCGTACTCGGACGGAAGCCGAGAGGTCGCGGGCTCGAGTCCCGCAACATTTTGGTTTATAAATTAATTTGTCCAACTATTTATTTCCATACTTCTTTGTCTACAAACCTAATGCTTCTAAACGGGCTCTGCTTGTGAAGCCTCGGTCCTGTATTCTTGGATTTTTATTTTATATTAATTATATCTTCTATCTTTAAGTCATTTGTTTAACCCCCTTATTCATAATGGTCCGCTAACTTTAAACAGCCGCTTAGGAATGTTTTTTCTCGTTCTGACTCAGGTCAATAGAAGAAGACAGAGTGAGAATTAGCAATGCTTTAAGTTAGCAGACTATTATGAGTTAGGGGGTTAATGTATAACTGCTCGCATAATACCTTTACTTATTAACAATTGTTCGCGCATAATATCTTATATTCAACGGTGTAAATAACTTATTAATATTCCCTTCCCCGCAAACGCACTATTATCTATACATCAATACATATAAATAAAATTGGAGTGTCTGTAATATTGAAATAACCGTTTTTTACTACACGTAAATGAATATATATACGGTGCATATACCATAATATTTTTTTTTACAATTTTTGTCTGTCTGTCTGTTTGTTCCGGCTAATCTCAGAAATGGCTGGACCGATTTTGACGGGACTTTTATTCAAATTCAAATATTTTTATTCAAAATAGGATTTATAATCACTTATTGAACGTCAAAATCTACCACCCATTCAAAAGCGACTGCCTCAGACCTGAGAAGAATGGGCGCAAGAAACTCAGCGGGGTTTTTTTTTTATATAAAATATGGATTACAATGTAATATCGTACAATAAACATTAATAATTAAAGAGCCTGTGTCATTAAGAAAATCGTTTATGCTATAATAACCTTTCCCACACAAACGTTTTTTAACAATTATTTTAAATTTCGTAACACATTTGTTTTGTCCATATTCTGGGATCATATTGTAGAAGCATATACATCGCCCAACAAAAGACTTACTAACTCGACCCAATATTGGCAGGTAGCTTATGTAATAAGGAGTAACTTAGGCTACGTTTATTTTAGAAAAATTCTTTTATTTTAGAAAAATAGAGTAATATTGCAATGTCCAAGAAACGGTTTAACTCTAAAAATAATTTATATGGGAAAACAACGTTTGCCGGGTCAGGTAGTATTATATATATCGACTTAACTCGCACCCGACGGAAGGCGGCGTGATTATTTACGAATTAAGGATGGACTGCATTAGAGCGGCGCCGCGCTACGCGTCGCTTGACGTCGCTAGACGGTACCTATCGCATTACAACTACAGTAAGCGGCAGCTCGCGTCATTTATTTGCGATTTGCGTGCATACAACGTTACATGATGAACGATAGTGAAGAGGACTTGTAATTGTAAGAAGAAGAACGAGTAATGAAAGAGAAAAAAAAAGACACAGACAAGACGAAATGGATTGCTAAAATACCAAGGCCGACAACGCTCTTGTGATTCCTCTGGTGTTGCAAGAGATTGTGGGTGGCGGTGATCACTTAACACCAGGTGACTCGTACGCTCGTTTGTCGTCCTATTCCATAAAAAAAGAAGGTCGCGCAATGCAGCATCGCTCTAGTGCAACATGCATCAATCAAAATGATGAAAATAATATTATGTTGACGATTTGTGTCGCGCAGGTCAGCGCTGCGCAGCGCCGCTCTAATGCGGTCCGGCCTTTAGCACCTTTCGGTCGCCACTGCATACGCTGGTCCTTAACCTCTCGGATAAAATTGCATTCATTGGATTCATCTACTGCACTCGCTGCTGAGTAGATTTTGGTGCAAAACTTTACAAACATCGCATAAATAAATGTAAAAAACTCTTTAAAATTTTAAAGATTTAAAAGAGTCGCAGTGATTTTTTTGTCACTTTTTTTATTAAGGAACGAGATGAGCAGGACGTTCAGCTGATAAATTGATACGCCTTGCCCATTACAATGCAGTGTCGCTCAGGATTCTTAAAAACCCAAAAATTCTGATCGGTACTACAATTGCGCTTGTCACCTTCAGATATAAGATGATAAGTCTCATATGCCCAGTAATTTCACTAGGTACGGCGCCCTTCAGACCGAAATTATTAATTAACTTCTAATGTGGGTGGTGATGATCACTTAACACCAGGACCCATACGGTCGTTTGTCCTCCTTTTCCATACAAAAAAAGGCCAAATCTTTAGTTCAATGCACGTACCGCTTACGAAAGGTTGCAATATTCGATATTAAAATTACCGCCAACATAATTTGACGAAACAAAAGTGGGTCTGTATTGTTATTGAGCTCACGTCGCTTGGTACGACACGTTATATAACTGTTTCTGTGACTGTCTGTAACATGACTGAGCTAACGCGAAATATAATGTGAATGACTGGAGTCAAAGTTTGACTGTCTTATTTAATAAACGCAATGTTAAGTGACGCCAAGTATAAAATTACTTCTCCCTGTCATGTTATTCTTTACAAATAAACTTGGATTTTTTTTTCGAGAGGAGTAAAATACATTTACGTATTGAAGACCCCGAAACGGGGCCCATATGTCGGGCTCGGGTGTAAACACCCCCTACCGACTAAAAACCTCCTCTGTGCTGATAGCCCTGAAGGCTTTTACTGCGAAGCCGGATGGGGGCCTTGGAAGCCTAAAATGTAGCTCACAGGCGCGGGGCGTCTCGGAAGGAGAATCGAGCGTACCGCCTGCTCCCTAGGCTGGATGGAAAATAACCTTGGTATAAGTTATACCTGAGTATATTTTAACAATATGCAACATGTTTACAAATTGACATTTTGCATAATGATTGGTTTATTCGGACGTATAACGTTTCCCGCGTTTCTTTGCATACCTGCCTGACATTCGAAAAACTTCAGAATTATCATTGTATTGACAGTCTTGTCAACGATATAGTCAACATTTTGCACATTATTGGTTTATTCTCAGATACAACTATATGCCAACGGGTATAACTTTACCAAATAAATAGTTTAGCATTAAGATTCGCTACTATATCTATATTTTCCCATGCGTCCAAAAAAAAATAGTAATTATTATCTGGCCATAATTTAAACCCCTGTTCAATCTATACATACAAATAAAATTGGAGTGTCTGTTTGTAATATTGAAATAACCGTTTTTTACTGCACGTATATGAATATATATACGGTACATACTCCAAAATAACATTTTATTAAATTTTTGTCTGTCTGTTTGTTCCGGCTAATCTCTGAAATGTCTGGAGCTATTTTGACGGGACTTTAATTGTTAGGTAGCTGATGTAATAAGTAATTTAGGCTACGTTTAATTTTTGAAAAATTCTTTTGTTTTAGAAAAATAAAGTAATGTTGCAATGTCCAAGAATCGGTCTAACCCCAAAAATAATTTATGTATATTGCAAACAATGTTTGCCGGGTCAGCTAGTTTAAAATAAAAAAAAAACATTATATAGATTTTTCCTGTAAATAGATGACGAAAATAAAGCCATCAATTTCTTTGAGTGTTCCCGCTTAACAAATTATTATAAATCAGGTACTATTGACATTTATTGATTCGAATCGATGTTTTTGTATTGGAATCGATTTTGGCAAGATTAAGAGGTAAGAAAGACTAAGTAAAAAATCTTTATTTTTATCCTTAAACGCACTTATACTACATTATAATATGAGGCCGGCACCCCGATTGTGACTGTCAAATTGAAATATTATAATATCGAATGATTCACATTTCAAATAATCCGCTCAGTGCTAATCTTATCGAAACTGTAAAAATTGACCCTCAATTTGTTAGTGTCGGAAATTTATTTTTATTTTATATTTAAGTAGGATGAAAAATAGCATTTATGGACAAAAATCAATTATTCGATTAATCGATTTCAGACCGACATCTCTACTCCCTTGCAACACGACATGATTGACATCACTACTACGACTACCATCGCTGCCTAGCGAAACTCAATAAGAAAAAAGCGATTGTATGTAACGTGCAGTCATTGATAGATTGACAGATGACGGCTATAATCTTGTAATACAAAGGAGATCCACTACGTTTTAAGCAACTGTTCGCTTTCAAACTTAGCTGGATTATGCTTCGTCGGCATCACTGACCTGTATAAAAACCACTGGACAGGCTGTTCCATATGTTTGACAGCAAATTTTTTGTGCCTATTTGAAGCGCCACTCGCGAGCGTCCAGAGAACTAATTTTGACGTATAATACAAAAGGCTTGGAAGGAACGTACAATACTCAGAAGTCTTTTTGAATTAATTTCATTCGTTTTCCGTGTTATTTATACTTCCAGAATTAACGTTATAAAGTACATAATTTTTTTTTAAATAGTTTTCCACCATCTATCGATGTTTGCTGAGGTTGTCATCACTAGTTTTAGTACCGCAGACTCTCGCTACATGGCCAACAGCGCCAAAATGGCGAATATCAAACAGGCACAAAAGCACTTTGACATCCCCCAGTCCAGTGGTTCATATATAGTAGAGGTCAGTGGTCGGCATATATTGTAATTACTATTTCAAACTTATGTCAAATCACTGCACGTTTACTCAGGCGTTCCCGCCTCTTATTACGTAGTATTTACATCCTCTTTGCCAGCGCCATTGCACTTTGTATTGTTGTGTCGATCGGGTTTCTTCTCTCCACTAAATCTGCATAATTGTAATTATTACAGTATTTTAAAGAGTGATCACGTATCTTGTTTTGTGTTGAACTACTTACAGAGTAAGTATGTGTGGTTTTCTAATACTGACTCTATAATGTTAATATGTGAGTGTGAATACGTTGAATAAAATTTCCAAATGTTGAAATACTTAGTTACTACCTGTGTAACCCAAAACATTCAGATTTTGATAAAAAAAAATTTATAAAAAAACAACCGACTTCAAAAACACTATTCGAAAACAATAGATACAATATGCACTAAAAATATTAAAATAATTGCGTATTTTTATACAATCTAATTAATTAATCTAATTCTGGTTACGATTATTGTTATTTTTTGAATCGTTGTCCTTCCGCCTCAACCCGCTCTTGCCTCTCGCCTTCTCACGACTCAAGCACATCTCACCTATAACTATGTATGTAGTTAGTAACAAACCAATCTTGGATGACACCGACTCCAAAAATTACAAGAATTAGAATCATTAATTAGATTGTAAAAAAATACGCAATTATTTTTATACTTTTTAGTGCATATTGTAACTATTGTTTTCGAATAGTGTTTTTGAAGTCGGTTGTTTTTTTGTTATTTTTTTTTTATTTTTTGATTTTTAGTGAATTTGAAGTGAAGTACACTAACTAACAATTTGTCTAAATATGTGTAGATATACAAAATATTTCAATGCAGCAATGAATGTAAGCGCTTTGCAATTTGATTACAGACAGTAAGAAATTCTGTCACAGATCGCACCCTTACTGTAAGTTGTTAAGGAGTCCCATTGATCATCAAATTCGACTACGACAATTACTTGAGCATAACTATTTTATAATTGATGACTTAAATATCCGGATAGCATAAATAAGATTCGGCTCAGTAAATGTTAATTTGCTCCTAATAATTGAAGAGTTCCGTTACTGTGTCATGGATTCCGTAATCAGAATCTAACCAAACTCCCACCAAATTATCTTTGAAGTATATCCAATTTAAGACTTTTATGGTTTTCTCATGGATGCCTTTGTCAGATCTGGACCTAAATACAAGAATTATCTAAATCGGTTCACCCAGTCGAAAGTTTTGAGGGAACAAAAATAAAAAAAAACCTACCGACGAATGGAGAAACTTCTCTTTTTTTGAAGTCGGTTAAAAAGTGATTGCAACACGCTACTTTTAAATTAAAAAAACTACTATAATAGTATGCATATATATATTTATTTTTTTGCTTTGGTAATTTTTATGTGTTATTTATTATTAATATTTTATTTTTATTTTTTTCTAACATCATTTTACTCGTATTATTCTATGTGGTATGTTTTGTTGTTGTCAATTTATTCATTCATCCATACTTGCGCGGTGTATCCAGGACGATACGACATTGGTACATCAAAACCAACTCGAAAATTCAACGACGTAGTAGCAAAAGAGTATCGGCAGTGGCGATCGATTACCAACAGATAGCCAGTAAGCTTGTTTTTGCTCCTCTTGCATACAAAATAAAAGGCCTGTACGTCTTACGTTAGAAACAGGGAAAGTGCTCACCAGCCCGTAACAGATGCGTGCGTTGACAATCACATAACTCTCATTTTTTGTGATCGGTTAACGCATATATTGCTCGATACAGTAGAAATCTATCTAAGTTCATTGTCCGTGCGGAAACTTGCATTAACCTGGCTGTTCAATATATTGAGAAATATTAAAAATATCTTCAGACAAAAAGATATAAACTTACTAGTCGTTCACCCCGAATTATGTCAGCCAGAATTTGATAAATATAATTGCGTGCGTACAAAGTATACATGTCAGAATTGAAACCTGCATTGTGCATGTACTTGTAAGCTGCATATGAAGTCGTGGTACATGTTGCTAGGATGAAACATGATTTCAACCGCTATGAAAGATATTACTATCACCGCTACCATATTTATGTTCTCCTGGTGTATGTGTAGTAATACGTCGTGCGCATGACTATATTAAAGTATACTCGCGTTATACATAAGACAATATCTTCATCAACTATGATCGCCTGGTACGAAAACACTGTATAATGCTTCCTATTTCATTTTCTCTCACTAAATATTCTGAATTGATGTGTCTGTCTCTTTTAACTGTAGCTTTTTCGTTTCATCGACTTTCAAATCACAAAGAAGAGATGAATGAGAGATGAGATGCTAATGAAGTTTTCACTTCAAAAAGGTTTTGTAAGCCAACATTGTTTCGTGGACTCTAAAGATATTTTCCCCTACTTTTCAGTTTTCAAATTCATATGTAGGTACGTTTATTTGACGCTTTATAAGGTCGGCAACGCTCTTGTGATTTCTATGGTGTTACAAGAGAATATCCGGTCACTCGTAAATAAACACGTTTGCCCCCTTCTCACATAAAAAATACATTAAAACATTATATTTAAAAAATATCTACAATTCGCATATCAGTTTTTGAAGTATATGCCCGGACATGACGTATTCAATAAGCACAGTTACAAAGACAGTAATAAAACAGATGTGGTCGCTAACTATGGGCCTTATGAGGAAGCTGAGACGGTAATGGAGAGGGCTATGCTCGGAGTTTCCATGCGAGATCGAATCAGAAACGAGGATGACAATCCGTAGGAAAACTAAAGCCATTGCCCAGATGGTTGCGAAACTGGAGTGGCAGTTGGCAGGGCATATACCGTGACGGACAGATGGTCGATTCGGCAGTAAAGTCCTCGAACGGAGACCACGTCTTCCGGTACGTGGTCTCAGGAAGTGTTGGTAGGCCTCCCACAACATGATACGACGATCTGGTCAAGATCGCAGGAAAAGGTTGGATGAGGGCAGCGTAGAAACGATCGTCATGGCGATCTTTGGGGGAGGCCTTTATCCAGCAGTGAACGTCTTCCGGCTAAGAGGGAGGCTCCTTTACACTGGGTGCCGGATAGATAATGGGTACCACAACGGCGCCTTTTTCTGTAATTCTGAAATTGCTGGGAAAATGATACTTAATATATTTTGTTTTAAGGTGACGAGCGCAATTATTGCAGTGCCACTCAGAATTATTGGGTTTTTCAAGAATCCTGAGCGGCACGGCATTGTAATGAGCAGGGTGTATCAATTACTATCAGCTAAATGTCCTGCTCGTCTCATCCCTTAGCATTATTAGAAAAAAATAACTTAACGTGGATAATTTACAATACTCTGATTTTAATCCATGTTAAATGTTATAAATAACTTTTAACTACAATGCTTAAAATGTTATATTCGTCGTATTAACTATATTAAATTAAAATAACGTATAATTATACGTTATTATAGAATGTTATACAAAGCGTGCATATAGTCAATATAGTACAGAGCATTACCCGGCTGCACAGACACGGTCGTTTACCTTGCTCTGTCCTTGCATTTAACTTTTACTACTCATTGTTTCCTAAAGGTGCTTACAGATGATCAATTTGAATGTACAACCAACGAAAATCAAATTTAAATTGTTTGAAGAATGTGTAAATTAGCCGCTTTTATGTGGATTTTTATTTGTTTAGAAAGGTAATTATCTAAATTTTGTGAGTTTTCTTAAGTGTAACTTCAATTAACTCGACACGTGTTTCGCCTCTACATCCTCAGATGTTGCCAAATGCTGTCACGAGAGCTCATATCAGTTCAGATTTGTGTCAGTATTTGGCGAGTAAACATCTCCTGAGGATGCCTCGTGTAACACGAGGCGAAACACGTGTCGAGTTGATTGAAGACAAATCTTAG
>CATIXQ010000016.1:14925816-14959586 GCA_949711755.1 Leptidea juvernica | reverse complement strand
CACAACATTTGGATAGTAATGGATTTCGGCAAAATACCTAACGTTTAATTCAATAAATTTTCTACAAAGTAGTTTTTCTAAATACTTTTGAGGGCTTAATTTGGGTAAAACTTTTCTATTATTTAATTAAATAAAAACCTTTTCTTCTTCTCAATTATTTATAATGTACATACATAAGTTTTTTTTTATTTAACAGTGAAATAATAAACATTATATTAATTAAAACATACTTATTTAAAATATATAACATAATTTGATATTAAGGGCATAGAGATGCCCTTTATATCAAATTATGCAACTATTACAACTATTATACAACTATTTATAACTACTACATTTTTATAGCAATAATAATGAATATGCGACGGTCTAATCCTCAAAAGCTATTTAGTTCAGACTTATTTGTTAGTAATAAAATGTAATATTTGTTAGTAATAAAATGTAATATATTACTATGGGGTCATGCTGCTGACATTGATATAGTGTTTGCACTGCAAAAGAGGGCTGTTCGTGCTATATATCAGCTTGGTTATAGACAGTCTCTCAAAGAAAAATTTAAAGAAATAAATATTATGACTGTTTATTGTCAGTACATTTATGAAAATTTAATATATGTTCACAAAAATCGTCACCTTTTTGCTCTTAATAGTGATTTTCATTATTATAACACAAGAAATAAGGGATTGCTTGTAACTAAATCTAGTAGGCTTCAAAAGATACATAATAGCTTTAAGGGTAAATGTATACACTTCTATAATGAAGTCCCAGCCACTGTTCAGGCATTATCTATAAATAAATTTAAATGTTTTATAAAAAAATGGCTCTGTCTCTGACTCCACTGCTGAATATCTAAATGATCGGAAAGCCTGGGACTATATTGTGACTATTTTATAGCTATAGAATTGACTGTACAATATTGTATATTTTTATTGAAAAGAGCGCAAAAAAAGTATGCTGGGAGAGTTTCATGCGCCGCTTCTTCTCTCTCAGAGCGCCATTTGTTTCCGAAGCGGTAGTAGTATCTAGTAGTATAAGAAATGACATCAAAAAGAATTCTAAAGGAATCAATTTTGAGAAAATAAATGCCTTTTATGCCTTTTTATGCCTTTTAATAGTTATAGGATTATAATAAAATTAATGTAGGTAGACGAAAGTACAACGTATATAGGTAAATAATTTAATCTTCATTTATAATTTCAAAAACTAACTAATATTGATGAAAAAGCAAATAAACGGTGTATGTAGAGTGTGTATGCTCCTTCATAGATCCGCCAAGTAATGTGCGCAGTAAATGTACATTGAACATACACAGTTCTTAACTAGTTACGTGTATGCATTTAATACTAGTTATGCGTGAATTGATACTCATATTAAATTTATACCTCATTTGGAATTGTACGAGATTAAGTGACCATTATTATAAGAGAAATACTGGGATGGTTGGTTTTTTGTGTAGAGGGTGTATGTTAGTAGGGTAACAGACAAATGCATTGTGGACAGATTTTCAAGCAAATCTTTCACCTTATCTTTGACAAACATCTTTACTTTTGCCTCTCAATCATCTTTTCAACCGGAAGACTACTGGACAAAAGTCTCTCCCAAAAATCGCCATGACGAAGGGTTCTGCGCTGCCCTCATCTAACCTGCTCCGGCGATCTTGACAAGATCGTCGTTCCATCTTGTTGGGCACCCCCCCAACACTGTGTTTCTTATGATCAGCAATATATTCTTGATAATCTTACATAAGCATAAGTGAATTTGCTAGAAACTGTCATAACCATAATGGAACGAATCGTGCTCTCCATACCCAATCTGTGGTATCACTCAGAAAATATTTTATGTTATAGTAACCTTTACCACACAAACGTTTTTAACAATTCTTTTTATTCCGTAATATTTTTTCAGAATATTTTCTGAGATCTTATTGTAAAAGTATAATATAATATGTCGCAGAGATATGATAAAAACAGTGATTTGGTCAAATTTCGGAGGATTTTAAAATTAGAATACTGTTTTATCATTTCTCGAAACAAATCTAGTGATTTGACCAAATGCCAGAGTTGGTTCCTTGAAATAACAAAAAGTCTTTTCTTTGGTATTTATAAGGTTTATTTGGTAAGACTTATCGTGTCACAGATGGAGGGGGGTGAGAAGGGAAGGGGGAGGGGGAGGAAGATATCCTCTGTCCCTTGGCTCACTCCCCCATTCCCATGAAAAGGTAAGACACCAGTCTCTTGATGTAACCTAACCTCAAAACAGATGAAAGTAACTCTAAAAGCCAAGTAGAAGCCCTATATTATTTAAAAAAAAACCACGAAGGCGGGCGTGGCCCGAAAACCCCTTCCACCTAACCTGTCGGTCGGGTCGGGGTATGACTTAAGTCTGATGCTCGCTTCGCTCGCATTTACATCCTAAGTTCTTCTAGTCGCGTCACTATTTATCATTTCAAGGAACCAACCCTGGCATTTGATCAAATCACTAGATTTGTTTAGAGAAATGATAAAATCGTGTTGGTCTTTAAACATACTTCGTGATATTTTGATCAAATCACTTAGGGAATTGACTAAATCTAGGTTATTATCATTTCCCTGCGACATATACATCGCCCAACAAAAGACTTACCTACTAGTTCGCCTTAACCCAGTATTAGTTATTACCAGTTTATATTAATTGTTCCTAGTTTTAACATTGTGATTATCACAGTTTCTAGTACGAGTAGAATCGCTAATGCCCTTTATCACATTACTTCAATTTGTCAATATGCTGAACGGAAAACTTGTTTCGGTTTGTTTGAGAATGTTAACAATCTAAATAAAATATTTGAAAGGTATTTAGTTCGTGATAGGTTTACAAGTGACCTTCAGAATGAAGGGTTTGTGCGAAGATTGGAAAGGAAGATGAATTATGTGGTTAATGCCAGTTATATAAGGGAATGTGTTTATTTCATGTATATATAAATTTATATGATGATTTTCAAGGTCCCGTAAAGATTTACCCCCTTATTCATAATAGTCAGCTAACTTAAAGCATTCCTAATTCTCACTCCGTCTTCTTCTATTGACTTAATTCAGAATGAGAAAAAACACTCCTAAGCGGCTGTTTAAAGTTAGCGGTCCATTATGAATAAGGGGGATAGTTTTAACCTTAGATTATTATTATACGTCTAGATAGACTGTTACACCTTTGAAAACCTCGAAAAGATTGAGGTTGTCAGTTAACCTCTATTTTGGGCAATGTACGAACACTCACTAACACAAAGTGACATACAAGTCGCGAGTGTAAGACGTAGCTTGTCACGCACACTAAAGTAATAAACCTGGCCTGTTGTCATCGGTTAACTAGCAGCATAAGGCTCTGTCTAGACGTATACATTATCTTAGGATAAAGCATTTTTTTTTAATTTAATAATACCTGAGTAATTTGCCAAGGTAATCTGGTTATGTAGACAAGTGATGAAAGTAGATTGACTGCAATTTTTTCTTATGACAATTAGGGATGAGACGAGCAGGACGTTCAGTTGATTGTAATTGTTACGCCCTGCCCATTTCAATACAGTGCCGCTCAGGCTTCTTGAAAAACCCAAAATTTATGTGCAGCACGACAATTGCGCCCTTCAGACCGAAACACAATAATGCTCATACATTACTGCTTCATGGCAGATGGCGCTTAGCCATTGTGGTACCCATAATCTTGCCGGCATCCTGTGAAAAGGAGCATCCCACTGGTAAATTTACAGATTTACACCATGACCAGGTCGTGGATGTAAATAATAAAAAGGGGCTTGGGTTCAGAGTGTCAAGAATACGAGATTGGGTCGCTGCAAGTGGAAATTGAGAGGAACCCTTCCAGCCTTCAATGAAAAGCATTTGTTTTATGGAAGAGGAGGACAAACGAGCATATAGGTCACCTTATGGTAAGTGATCACCTCAGCCCATACTCTCTTGTAACTCCAGAGGAATTCTGCCGACTTTATAATTTGTCGCATAAAGGTACATAATATGAATTGGAAAACCAAAAACACTATGGTACGTAATGGGCGAGGATCGAACCAGGGTTTCCGTGGTGAGAGTTCACAGTTCAACCTATTGTGCCATCGATGATTTATGATCTTAGCTCTTCTGCCATCCATATCACTCTAATTATAATAAAACGCACTAAAACCTTTTACTATGGGGAACCCTATAAAGTCAAAGTCAAAGTTTTTATTTGCATAAACATGTTAGATTGATGTTACATAAATATTATTGTGTACATGTTTGCAAATGCAAATCTTATAACAAACATTTCTTACAATACAAAAAAAAACATTATTTACAATAATATAAATTTAACAAAAGATTAGTAGCAGTATTATATAGTATATAGTCAAGTTTTTAATATAAGCAGTTTTTACTAAGGTATATTTTCAATTTAGATGAGAAATTCCTTTTTGACGATACCTCTCTTATTATTTTTGGGATGTGATTATAGATTTTTATGCACATACACAAACAGTTTCTCTGAAATAATGTAGTTCTACAGCAAGGTACCTGTTGAGTTACCCCATACTATGATCCCATACCTAATTATAGACTCCACGCTCCTATTACTGCTTAGACTTCGCTGTCGGTCAACCACCTGGGTTGTGTTCTATGAAAAGGACTGCAATAGTTTAAACTTTCCTGAGACATTATTAACCTTAGATTAAGGATTGGTCTCCACTGCGCTCCAACTAGATAACGCAGGCGTAGTCACAAAGTGCGACAACGTATACTGCGTCGAAGTGGGCGTACTCGATCCAGTCTCGAACAACGTGTGACGTTGACGTGCCACATATTCTGTTAAATTTTGCCAATAATTGAAACTAAAATGCCGGGTTCGTAGTAAAACTTTATAAAAATAATACTACAAGAAATAAGAAAGACACTGGGATCACATATCATCAGTAAGTATTTTGTATTAAATTAATTTCAATGTAAAATAACACGAAGCGTATGTTACGAAATTTGAAAGATACCAGTGAGTGTCGAGATGCCACGTACACTAGTATCTAATAGTTGCCGTAATTCAAAAGCTATTGTTCTTAGGTAGTACGGTATCTATCTGGAGCGCAGCGGAGAGCAATCATGAATCTAAGTTTATTTATTTTACTCGGCTTTACTGACAATTCATCGGTCTTGGTACTTACCGACTAGTTTCGGATCATTCGGAGTAAGGGTGAAATATTTTATATAATTCTCATTAACTGTTAAAGATATATCTATTTATTTATTTATTAATTTATTTGTGTAAAAGTTTGTCAATATTATTATTATTATTAAATAGGAAGCAAACGTGGCATTCAATAATAATCCTTATTCTAAAGCACTCTCTTAAAAATGATTATACAAAATTGTATACTTCTTTTCCAAGCTAACTCAACATGCATAATGAACTGAAAAACAATACATTTTATTAAAAACTTACATTACGATAAAAAACAAAAAAAACACAATAATTAAAACAACTAAAGAGTAATAATAACAATAAAACAAGAAAAAAATACAAATCATGCTAAACAATTTTAAATCATACTTCAGATCGTAGAATAAAGAATTATATCGATGTACAAATGGCCGTTTTATCTTCTTCTTCGCGTGCTTCTCTGACTAGAGAAGGTTGGCAGTCAGCTTTGTAATATTAAATTTTTGTTCTTTGCGAGGCGCAATAGTTCTGCCGCCACGGCGATTCCTGTCCACTCTCGGATGTTGCGCAGCCAAGATTTTTTTCCGTGACCTACGCCTCTTTTTCCGGCAACTTTTCCCATCATGATCAGTTGTAGGAGTTCGTACCTCTCGTGCCTAAGTATTTGACCCAAATATGTGACTTTCCTCATCTTAATGGTTTGCAGGAGTTCGCGTTTTTATTGACGCGGCGCTGTCTAAGTAATGGCCAACAGACGTGTGTAATGTGTATGCCCACATTTTAAATGCTTCTATATATTAAAAATCACTGCTCGTTTAAAGTAGCAATCATTTCATCACTAATTCTTCACATATTCCTTCATCAGGTTGAGTGTAGTAAATTTGCGCTCACGTCCCGTCTGGCACTACGAATTTGCGCTCGCTGTGTGCGGCTTGGCACAATGTAGCACAGAAACTTTTGTGTCGTAGTTACCAAAACCGATCGTGATCGAATCGTGACTACCGCCGATTTAAATGAATAAAGTTTAAAATAGGTTGAAATTTTGAATGTGTGTTATTAAATCACGCTATGACAACATCTAATATTACCAAACTGGTGAAATCCAAAATATTGGCAGTAATTTTGCAAATAGATAATAAAATGTTTAATTTACAAATAATACGGTACCTTGACTACTTTTTATCTATGCAACAAACGTCTGAAATGAATGCTTAATATTTAATGTTTGTTTTGTAGAAGATTGTTTGAATATGCTGGAAATTAAATGTGCTGAAGCAAATAATGAAATATTGTAGTTTTTATACAAAAATAACAGCCATTTTGTATTCAGACATTCTTGTGAATTATTTATACTGCTGCGGTGACAGGGATTTATCGCCATTCCAGGCAATGTAAAATGTAAATGCTTTTTACATTTACGATTATAGATAGTATTGCTTGCGAATCTGTTTTAAGAACAAAGGCTTAAGAAATGTCTTTGTTTGAACGCCAGTTTCTTAACTTTTAAATCAAATAGGTGCAATGGATTTAAAACACGAATTAATTTAATAAATTTTATTGATATTCTCGATATAGACTCTTCTGCAACTTATTTGGCGCATTTTTTATCTGAAATTTAAAACTTTTATCTGAAATTTAATATATTTATTCAAACAAAACAAATCTTTTACCTATATTTACAAGACTATGACTTCATACAATTAGAACTATCATTACGTGGAAGCGTACTGATAGTTTGCCTGGATAGCTAGGCTGATCCGTTGACTTATTGAGGCGCGAAGATAGTATTTTGAACATTCTCCGCGCCTCTAGGCCCGACGGATCAAGCAAGTGTCTTGACACCAAACGGCACAAAGAAATTATTAAAAATTAAATCTGAAATTTAGATTAGACAATATTATTGAAAACGTCCGTCGTGGTACGTAGTGGAAGTCATAATATGCGTAAATAAAAAATATGTTTTTTGTTTATGGAATTTTTTTATATCAACAATATCTTATCATCAATCTTTCAGAGCTATCAGCTTCAGATCGCTGTAGAACCCATAGTACAGCTTCCATAGCTGTTATGATCGCCAATGATAGGGATATAAAATAAAATTGCTAAAAATCAACATTTCTATATTTTTTGCTAGAAGTGCAAATAGAAAACTTAGAAAGGGACAAAGTAATTATTAAAACAATATTTTTTATATTTTTTTTTTTCACAATAAGCTTAGCTAATTAGTTATTCAGTAAATTGATTATTAGTAATACGAGCTGAAAACCGTAGCCCATGTTAACCCGTTTACGTGGTACTGGGGTTAAAAGGATCACCCCGTGGTTAAGCCATAAATATATATTGCATCAATCTATTGTTTTTTTTTATGTATATAATAGTTTACTAATTCTTTTTCTGTTTCAGATTAAGATGAAACGGTCGCGGCACAGATGGCTGGGAATCAGTTTATTTTGTGAGTACTCTTTATTTAAATATTTTAAGTTGTTATATAGATAAACAGTTGTTTAAAATATTCTTTGTCAATAAGCAGCTATATAAAACATTTATTCAATTCAGAATATATGTCTACTGTGGTTCAGATTTGATTCGAACAGTTGACACACGTCCAAGGAGAAAAGTGTGGTCTTTGTTTTTTGAGCACACATTTCCCATATGTGTATAGAATGTCGTTGAATATAGGTATAATAATTGACAGAAAAATCGAATTAATATATATTTTACTTTACTTATGCATAAAATAAGAATATAATTTAATACAAACGCCTTTGTCAGGTGGGTTCGAACCCATGGTCCTTCTCGGGAACCAGAGATTAGATCAGGCGCCTGGGACTACTCGACCATCCTAAGCGGTAGTTGAAATTAATGACTTGTACTTCACTCCTACTCCGCGGTCGCTTGTAATGCGACATGCAATAGGTGGACGAAAAAGTCTAAAACGATATAAGAACTGATTCACTTTTAAAAAAAATGAGCTATGATGAAAGCTACAATTGGGATAAACTAGAATAGTGTAAGTTCAGACACGCAAACAAGGTGTCTTATGACATCTTTTATGGTGAAAATATAGCATTTGGAGCAATGGACACTGCTTTAACCTGTTACACATACCCTTAAGTCTTATTTGAAACTTGCCAATGCCCTCTGTTGGTTATAGTTAACACTCCAGAGCTATTACTAACTACCACTTTAAAAAAAATGAGATTTTGTTCTATAAAGATTACAAATTGCATAACTGGTAGTTCCCAGAGAATTTAGAGGAATCATGCCGCCGAAGCCATCCTTACAGAAAAACGAAGACAATAATAAGACTCTTACCAAGAGTTGCCAACTGCACTCAATTATTATGAGTAGGCGATTTAGATACACTTACACCCTAGGATCTATTGTGCACCCTGCTTGCGCTAGCGTGCCTACCCTCGACTTCCTATGGAAAAATCAAGGCTACTGACTAGGAAACATGTGCCGGGATTTAAATTGTATTCTCAAGACCTATTACTTTTAAGAAGCATAGGATCCTCAGAGGGTCCAGGCAGGGCGCGCTTTGATTGAAGGTGTTTTAAGATACCTCAGCCTGATTCTGGCAATGGCCTCGCATTCCAGTAGGATGTGTATGAGGTCTTCAGCGGCTTCGCAGCAGAATCTGTACAGGTTTGATTCACTGAGACCCATTCTGGCTAGGTGCCCATTCAGCTTGCAGTAGACTGAGAGGAACCCCGTGACGGTTCTCAGTTGTCTCCTGTCCAAGCTTATGCATTGTTTGGCACGCTTACGTTGATAGCCTGTTTTTATGAAAATAAGGGGATGAGACGAGCAGGACGTTCAGCTGATGGTAATTGATACGCCCTGCCCATAACAATGCAGCTCAGGATGCTTGAAAAACCCCAAAAATTCTGAGCGTCACTACAATAGCACTCCTCACCTATAACACACCTATACAGACATAAGATGTTAAGTCTCATTTGCCCAGTAATTTCACTAGCTACGGCGCCCTTCAGACGGAAACACAGTAATGCTTACACATTACTGCTTCACGCCAGAAATAGGCACCGTTGTGGTACCAACGTATGGACCAAATTACCATAGCATAGCATAGAATATCATAATTAGTTGGTTAATAAACATAGATGACTTTCTTAATGATAATACAGATTGGAAATGGGATGACTATCCTCAGACTATTAAATAATAAACTTTATTGTATGACATTGTAACGATATTTTTATGAAAAAAAAGACCCCGCTTAGTTTCTTTCGCGTCTAAGGCATGCTTCTTCAAATGGGTGGCAGTTTTTGACATTCAATAAATGGTTTCATAACCTATTTTGGATTTAATATTTGAATTTGAATACAATAGTTATTCTGACATTACTCCATGTTTATTAATTCAAAACTACAATTGGGATAAACTAGAATAGTGTAAGTTCAGACTGAGGTGGGAATAGAAGATTTTTGTTATTAAGGCGTAGGATAATGAGAAAACACACAAACAAGGTGTTTTATGACAACTTTTTTGGTGAAAATGTAGCATTTGGAGCGATACACACTGTTTTAACATGTTACACATAACCTTAAGCCTTATTTGAACATTGCCAATGCTTGCTGTTGGCAATGTCCCACTGGTTATACACTCCAGAGCCATTACCAACTACCATTTTTATTAACATTAAACATCTTTGGCGTACTTCATGTAAATAAACCATATATTTTTTTATATTGAATTTTAATTGATTTTGTTTATATATATTCGTCTAATTAAACAGAAAAGTTTCCAATAAACTAAAATTATAAACTAAATAAAGAAATATTTTGGATAGTGATAACAATCACGCAGTAAATTTGAAACGTATGGATACTCTACGAAATTACAAGCCGTCCGTTGTGATAAAGAATAATATAATAATATTCTAATAGTACAAGGTCGCGGGAGTAGGTACATTGTGCGGTCGTCATTAGTCACTCGTCGGGACTCGGGAATGAAGCAAGCTCCTCCCACTTGCTCAAGGTTGCTGGCACTTATTGTCGCCTTAAGACTATTATTACTCATCTATATATATATAAAAATGAATTGCTGTTCGTTAGTCTCGCTAAAACTCGAGAACGGCTGGACCGATTTGGCTACTATTGGTCATGAATTATTTGTGGAAGTCCAGGGAAGGTTTAAAAGGTTTGAATAAACATGAAAATACCCGTTTTTTTATAAAACAACGATTTTGATTTTCCTCCGACGTGTCCCCCGTCGTTCAGAAATCAAATAAAAAAAATAGTTTAAATTGAATAACTGATTAGAATCAATATATCTTTCTATCTCTCAGGAGGTAAAAAATAAACTTAATTTTAGCTAACTATAGTTGGAAGAATTACTACAGTTGTTAAATATCTATCAGATAATTTTTATATAGATTAATTAATCATAAGTTTTGTCACAAATTAAATTTCCGAACCTTATCATATTTGACATTTGATAGCCAATATGTCGATCCATCTTCTATGCCGATTGATACCTTTGACAAAGAGTGCATCCTTCTATCTTTGTGGGTGACGATTACCGCTACGTGCGCGAGAACTTTCTTTACTTGGATTATTCTTTGTGATTGAGAAATTTCAAGTTATGTGCCTTTTTTGTTGATCGTTGATTTTTTCTTATTACTTTATATGGCAATACAATGTTTGCTGGTTCAGCTAGTTTTTAATATTTTTAATTTTTGTTATGAGGACCATAAATGTATATATGTCAATTCAAAAGTTATATCCTTCGTCCAGTTGTTTAATGCATTTACAACAATCTAATCACAGATTTGGTGTTTTAAAATGTCAAGCGGCAAAATTAACATATTCTGTCAAGGTTGAACTATCAGTTGCTTCAAGGATGGCAAATATGACGTCTCTTAATTATTTCTCAGTAGTATTTATGTCATAAGATTCCGCTTTTCGTGCTCTGATGAGAGGTGACGTGACTGTTTAAGAAACATTTTGCATTCATTTTATTTAGACATACACAGCGTTATTTTAAAATTACCAAAAAACCGCTTTTTGGTTACGCTTACAGAACACAGAACACCAATAAAAACTTTCACATGAATAGTGTAAATTATTGAAAAATTTTGTTCAATAAATTTAAATTAATTATATTTTTTTTTATAAATCGCTAGTTCTTGGCCCCGCGTTACTCGCTTCCCGCCAACGCGATTCATGCATTGATACACTTTGTTCGATTAAGTATTTAAATATTATGCCTATAATGTTAAGGCAGGATTTTTGAAAAGGTGAATTCACAAATAAAATTGGAAAAACAATAAAATTTTATGAACGATGCGGGACTCGAACCCACGACTTCCGGCGTTCCGTGCCGGTGCTCTAACGAACTGAGCTAACCGTTCGAGTGACGTCTCGTTATAAAATCTTGTATGCTTTGTTCAACTCTCAGGTTGTGGCTTCATCTACAGGATCTACTGTACAGTTGATAACCTGCTCAACCCCAATATTTGCATATTAGGAAATTGACATGAGATGTCGCTCTTGTAAATCTAAACAATTTGTTATGTTTTATAAAGTGATAACCCTCACTTCTAGGATTAATACACAAATAAAATTTGAAAAACAACAAAATTTTATGAACGATGCGGTGAATATTAATGTATTTTCCAGTACAACCAATCAATTGACTATATATTACGATCTTTTAACTCTCTACGTTGCCCGACCTTTTTTTATAATTTTATAGTAGTGATGTATAGATAGACATAACGTCAATAAAATTAAATAATCTCTCTTTAATAAAATATTAATATCTTTTTAAGAAATGTACAAATATCTTAAATGAAAATGCTGTTAACTTTATTTTGTTGCATTAATAAAGCCTCTAGCCTGACAGAGTAACCTATTGCAATACAGATTTTACTTAAATTTAGATATTAGATTATCTTATATACATATAAAAAACATATAATTACTTAACTAAACAATTTTTTATGTTTTTAATGTGATAACCCTCACTTCTGAGATTAATTACACAAGTAAAACTGAAAATAAAATTTATGAACAATGCGGGACTCGAACGGTTGGCTCAGTTGGAAAGAGCACTCCCACGGAATGCGAGAGGTCACGGGTTCGAGCCCCGCATCGTTCATAAAATTATCTTTTCAGTTTTATTTGTGTAACTACAGTTGAGTAATTTGTGTAATTACAGTTGAGTAATTTGTGTAATTACAGTTGAGTAATTTGTGTAATTACAGTTGACTTATATTAATTATTAGTCTCAGTACAGAACAACTGCGCCAATTTGAACTAGTTCAGTGAGCAAACAAGTCAATCCCACATGAGAGATCACTTAAACTTCACAATGCCACTGAGAAAAGCGTGTCGCGCATAAAATTGGTTCTGGCGCGCGGAATCACAAACAGCTTCTGTCGTCTCCACCCATTCGCGGTTCCACGTTATTACCACTGACTTCGATATGCCAGTGTATAGACAAAAGAAAAACGAATCTATTGTTGCTGTTGCCGACTTTATTATGGAAAAGGAGGACAAACGAGCATACGGGTCACCTTAAATTAAGTGGTCACCGCTGCCCACATTCTCTTGCAACACCAAATAAATCACAGGAGCGTTGCCGGCCTTTAAGGAAGGTGAACACGCTTTTTTTGAAGGTTACCATGTCGTATCGTCCCGGGAACATCGCAAAAGGAATCTCATTCCACAGCTTTGTAGTACGAAGTGGAAGTGGAAGAAGAGGACCACCACACATCCAGATGGTGGGGTTGATAGCCTAATTTGTGGCGTTTCGTGCGAAGGTAGAATTCGGAGGCAGGAATCAAGTGAAACAGCTCTTTGGAACACTCCCCATGATAAATGCGGTAGAAGACACACAATGAAGCGTCGTCTCTACGTCACGCCACGTGATCCAGCTGTTCACAGATTTTGATTGACAAGTCTTAAAAGTCAGATACTTTGGGCTTACACCACTGGCTAACGTACACATTCGTAAAAAATTGCTCACGCATTTTAGATTTGAGGTCTGAACCATGAGGCAGAATCTATTATTATGATAATTATACAGTAATTTCACTGACTCGAAAAAGAAGTCTCAAAGCTTTATTTAACTCCCGACTCACACTTGGCACACCTATATACTACTTGTTAAATTTACAGTAATCTTTCATTATCATTTTCAACGATATTAAAACGTGTTATTTTTATACACCTTCTGGTAAAGTGCTTTTTTGTAGATATGACGACTGGGTCGAATATGCATCATTTATTAAGTATATTTAAGCGTATACTCCGCTCGGCCTCACATACAACCTTGGCATAAAGTTATACCTGAGAAAAAATCAAGAATATGCAAAATGTTTACAAATAGACATTTTGTTTATGATTGGTTTATTCGGACGTATAACGTTTCCCGCGTTTATTTGCAAATATAATTATAAATAAATAAATAACACTTTTTCAGGTGTTACACTTGCCGTCCTTTCAACTCTTGAGACTGCATCAGCCGTGAGGGCCACTAGTCTAATCTTCTCCAAGACATCCACCACCACAGCAGCACCTGAGGAGGAAATTTCAGGGCCTGAAGATGAGGCACAGGTAATATGATGCTTAGATATTTTGGAAATATTCATTCATTTGTTTTAGGGATAATCACGTCATAATTATTAGAATTGGTATAAACAGGTAAGTACCTAGTCTTGCCATAAATACTGAAACAAAAAAAAAGTTTTCTATTGCAAATAACATTTAATACTTTTACAGTGTATTAGTTTAATACATAAATATAAAACAATTTAAAATATAAAAAAGCTAATTCGAAGTAGTGTCCATTGGCTGCAATACAGTCCTTTAAACGTTGAGACCAGTTATCAATAGAAGCACGCACTCTTTCCATGGGAAAATTCTTCACTGCCAATCGTGCGGATTGTTTTAGGGACTCCAAATTATCTTGACGTTTAGAGCATGCCGTACTCTCTTAAACTGACCATAAATCATAATCAAGCGGATTAAGATCGGGACTAGACGACGGCCAAGCTTCAGCTCTGATGAAGTCCGAAACGTTCGTTTCCAACCAAGACTGCGTAGACCGAGATTTATGACCCGGCGCCAAATTTTGCTGGAAGGGCCATTATAAAGAAGGTTATTGAACATAGTGTTGTTAAGGGACTTCACTCCCTTCTCAATAATGGTATCTTGATACACTTGTGCCGATGTTTTGAAACCTGTTTCACAAAAGTATGTCTTAGTAGTTAAATTAGTTTTTGACTTTCAATAAGTGATGTCATATCCTATTTTGAATAAATATATTTGCATTTGAATTTGAATATGGCTCAGTCACTCCTTCATAGCTAGTACTCCACCAACTCCACTCACTGAAGTTGACAAATTGGGAAGCTTCCTTAGAGCTTTGAGCATTAATACAGTTAATTTGTTTGTTAATATTTTGTTCAATTGTAAAAAAAAATCTCATCCGTAAACAAAAATTTTCTGTGACCTCGGTTTGTGTACCGCTTCAGTAGTTGTTTAGATATTACCACACTATTCTTTTTTAAATTATCAGTTTAAAAATGACAAGTACGCCTCAAGTCGGCTGCAAGTCTTAAGTCATCTTTTAAAATACGGTTCTAGGTGTTATCTTCATCTCCTGAGGGGTAAATCCCCCTTATTCATAATGGTCCGCTAACTTGAAACAGCTGCTACAGAGTATTTTTTTTTATTCTGACTTAGGT
Source organism: Leptidea juvernica (assembly GCA_949711755.1). Lineage (NCBI taxonomy): Eukaryota > Metazoa > Arthropoda > Insecta > Lepidoptera > Pieridae > Leptidea > Leptidea juvernica. Next base: position 14,944,705 of record CATIXQ010000016.1, on the reverse strand, counting down.
CAATAGAAGAAGACATGGTGAGAATTAGCAATGCTTTAAGTTAGCAGACTATTATGAATAAGGGGGAAAATCTTGCTTTCGGGCAGGATTTTTCGAATTATTTCCTTTACTGCTTTGACTTCGTACGAACACTTCGTGGACAGCCAGATCTGTCACAAACAGAAGAGATCTCATCGTACCTATTAATAGCGAAACCGAGCGGCACTGCATTGTAATGGGCAGGGCGTGTCAATAACCATCAGCTGAACGTTCTGCTCGTCTCATCCCGTATTTTCGATTTGTATGACACTTTGTGTTAGTGTGAGTGAATTGCTCAAAATAGAGGTTCGCTCTAAACTTAATATTTTTCGATGATTTTGCAGCTGTCATAGTCTATCTAAACATATAAATTATCTAAGCCTATCTTATAATCCGGCAACGCAACTCTCTCGTATTATTGATGTCCAAAGGCAGATCAGTTTTTAAACTGTCCCCGCTTTCTAATACAAAAAAGTGTGTTTGTACTTTTGTACGTACGCAAGAAGTTACTCTACTTTTGCGTAATTAAACAAAAATCCTTTAAATAAAATTACTCCTCGTGCTATTTTACGTTTGTAGAAATAAAAATATTGTAATAAAGAAGGTATTAAATAAAACCAATGAAAATATTAATGTAGCGCATAATTAAGTTAAATAACTTGTAATTAAATATCAATTACATATCATTATTTTAAAAGTTGTATAAATTGGTTGTGGTTCAGCAACTCATATATGAGCCAAGCCTCACTATCAAGCTGAAGTATGATACAAATGGTTTAGTTGACCAGCTAACGTCAGGGTGTCTAATTTGATTTGATAGTGTGCGCGCGCATCGTAATAAAAGACATAGAAGGCATTTATTTTCTCAAAATTGATCCCATTAGAATTATTTTTGATATCATATCTAATATACTAGATATTACTACCGCTTCGGAAGCAAATGGCTCTCTGAGAGAGAAGAAGTGGCGCGAGAAACTCTCTCAGCATTCTTCTTTTGTGCTCTTTTTAATGATATACAATATTGTACTGTCATTGCTATACCTATAAAATAATCATAATCTTGTCCCAGGTAGATAATCAGATGTCCGATCACTCAGATATTCAGTTTGGAATAGTAGGGTTTACGACAAAGTCATTTTTAAATAAAACATCATCATCATCATCTTCACCAGCCGGAAGACGTCCACTGCTGGTCAAAAGTCTCCCCCAAAGATCTCCACGACGATCTACGTAGTAATATATAGTATAATATTAGAAATGACATTAAATAGAATTCTAAAGGAATCAATTTTAAGAAAATGAATACCTTTTATCGGTCCTGCGCTGCCCTCATCCACCGTATTCCGGCCTTCTTGACCAGATCGTCGGTCCATCTTGTGGGGGGCCTACCAATACTGCGTCTTCCGGTACGTGGTCGCCATTCGAAGACTTTAAATAAAATAACAATCTAAATAAACATTTAAATTTATTTATAGATAATGCTTGATCAGTGGCTGGGACTAAATTATGATTATTTTAATAATTCACTCTGATTATTTTTCCGAAAGAAATATGACTTCTTAAATATGTAGTAATTATTTTTATTTCCCAATGTATCCGTCTGCCCCGCACGTTTGTCGACGTTTATAATAGAATCAGTTACAAACCAAGGTCGTAGAAATCGTATATTGATAAAACCCTGACTAGTTTGGCATTCAGGAAACGTAGGTTTCTTTTAAAAGGTGATCCACTTTAGTTTCCTGAGGTATTTATTTACTGTTTTATACTGGTATTCATATCACTCACTTCTTGTATAAACATTTTTTTTTAATGAAAATAAGGGACGAGACGAGCAGGACGTTCAGCTGATGGTAATTGATGCGCCCTGCCCATTACAATGCAGTGCCGCTCAGGATTCTTGAAAGACCCCAAAAATTCTGAGCGGCACTACAACTGCACTCGTTACCTTGAGACATAAGTTATTAAGTCTCATTTGCCCAGTAATTTCACTAGCTACGGCGCCCTTCAGACCGAAACACAGTAATGCTTACACATTACTGCTTCACGGCAGAAATAGGCGCCGTTGTAGTACCCATAATCTAAGAGCCTCCCACTGGTAAACACTGGTTTACTGAGGTGCGGATGATGATTGAGGCTGATTGCCTCCCACATAGATTTAAACTGGGGATTAATATGCCCAGGTCATTGGCATAGGGTATCCGACCATTTGAAGTCGTTGAAAATCACGTTTAAAGATTTACTTACATACTAGCAAATATACAAAAAAAGTTTATAAAAGCTAAAATATAAGTGAATGTTGTCTTGAAGATTTTATTAAAATTTCAGTTGGAAGGGACAGCGGAAGGCGCCGAACCGAACACCACGTCAAAATACACAGGAATCCCCCAAATAGACTACATTTATGACCCCAATTTGCCCCGGGAGCTCAATGGGTACAACTTGTCAGAGTACCCATTCTACGAGGCCGTACCGCCACCAGAGACAATGGACTTTAAATGCGATGGACTGCATGATGGATTCTACGCGTCAGTACCACATAAGTGCCAGGTATTTATTATACTAGACATTCTTCAACCAACATATTTCACGTCTTTATATCTCATTTTATGAAAAGAAAGTGACAAGATAAGCAAGATGTTCATGTAATAGTGGATGATACTGCCCTTCCTATTACGTGCAGTGCAGTACTACTCAGGATTCTTGAAAAACCAACTAACCTAAAATATAAGTGGCACCACAATTGCGCTCGTCACAAAAACCCGTAACCCATCGTTAAGGCTCATAAATTTAAATAGTCCTTGCACTAACTGCTTGGCAGCAGAAAAAGGCGTAGTTATCTCGAAAATGGCTCAAACGATTTCCATGAAGTTTACTACTTGGGAATATGTGATGTTTTCAAGAACTATGTAATCAAATAATGTTCTATGTTCTGTAATGGTGGTATACAAAATTTTGTTCTACACATTCTACCCAACAGAGTTAGTAGACGGGATGGGAAAGAACCGTGTGATCTTTTTCGCCTCTCTTTTATAAATAATCTAATTTGCTATGACAATATCTGTCCCTACTGATATCGCGATATTCTTCTGATCTCTTTATCTTGTGCTCCTCCATGCTACAGGGAGCAGTTGAGTAGCATATGTCTCCCCAGATGCTGAAAGCATGGTGACTTAGTCATGGAAAGTTCGATTGTACTTCTCTTGTCCAAGCTAGGTCACTTTGTGTTAGTGCAAATGCTGAAGATGGCGGAGGTATCTCTGTAAACCTCCGTTTGTGCCTTTTGATATCGAGATAATTGGCCCGCGGAGTCTAGGTAATGGTGGATGATACTGTCTCTCAGGATCCTTGATAAAAACATAAAATTATAAGTGGCACCACAATTGCGCTCGTCAGTTACCCGTCGTTAGGTCTCATAAACATAAATAGACTTTGCACTTGGAAGAAAAAGGCGTAGTTATCTCGAAAATGGCTCAAATCATTTCCATGAAATTTACTACATGGGATATGTGATGTTTTTAAAAATACTAGGTAATCAAATAGTATTCTATGTACTGTAATGGTGGTATACTAAATTTTCTTCTACACATTCTACCCAAAAGATTTAGTAGACGGGATGGACGGTCCGATCCTTTTCACCTCTCTTTTATAAATAATCTAATGAGCTATGACAATATCTGTCCCTACTGACATCGTGATATTCTTCTGATCTCTTTATCTTATGCACCTCCATGCTACAGGGAGCAAGCAGTTGATTGGCCCATGCTCCCCCTGTCTGTGAAAGCATGGTGGCTTAGTCATGGGGAGTTCGATTATACTTCTCCTGTCCAAGCTAGGTCAGTTAGTGTTAGTGCAAATGCATACTGCTGAAAATTTCGGAGGTATCTCTGTGAGCTTTCCGTTTGAGCTTTTTGATATCGAGATAATTGGCCCGTGGGGTCCAGATGCAAAGACTATATAAAATGCAATCATGGCGTCTCAATAATCAATCAATAGAAAAAGGGATACCGGTACGATACATGGTGCTAGCTAAATGAGGCCTACTGCATTACGGCAAAAAAAAAGCTAAAAAGCTATTTTTCCAAGTACAAACCACGGATCAAATGAAATGATACAATTTGCAAATTATAACTTTAAATATCTTTTGAATCAATTGGTTATATTTGAATTAAATTTGAGTTCATGGTAATTAGTACTGGTTGCGTCGATAATGAGTATTTATTGATAATTTTGCACATGATTTCTTGACAATGTTTTATCTCTTTCAGAGGTCAAGGCTGTTAAGATAATGTTGCAAAACATATTCTACGAAGAACCGAGGCTAAAGGAAAAAGTTAAACTTTAAAATATCACTGTAACTTGAGATACTCAAATAAAATGCTTGTCAATGATTATTTAATCACATCATTGCATTATATTTAGCTTTGATAAAAAGCAACTCCTCCTTTTAAGTTTCATGTACTCGTAATAGGTATTTTAAAGGATGTTTTAATATAAGGTTTTGTATTTAATGCAGAGCCTTCCTAAACTATACATGAGTTAAATTTGGGAGGTTCTGCTCATTCATTCATCATCCCTCCGGGAGACATAGGGTGATATGATTCTGAGATCTTCATTTGCCTCGGATCTGAAATACTTTTGCGGCTTCTTTTGATCACACGAGAAATTATTTCATCTAGGTGTAAACTCATTTAAAGTTTTTTAAGGATATTTTGCATAAATTTGATAAAAAATACTCAGAGAAGGGGTTGGTAACTTTCAGCACAGACCAGTAAAGAATTGAAACCAGGAAAAGTACTGGACATCCGTGACTAATAAAATATGACCATGCAATAGGGCTCCCAGAGACACCCTCAGGTGTAGCATCAAAAGATGAAACACAGACTGTATCGGCGTAATTGGCGTTCTGTGCCATGGTCAACTGGAAAAAAAGTCTTCCATTGGCATCTTGTTTAGTGTGAGCATTAGGGTGCGGAAATACTTCACTTCAAGCCACTGCCAATCAGCTATGCCAGCTCCTTAAATATAACCGATACGAACGAATGTTAAATTATAGCAATAGTTCTGACTGTATATGTTGTGATGGCACTACAAATTATTGTATTAAAAAAAAACTCCAACACAAGCCGTTATTTTAAAAGATGTAGCACGTGGTTGAGAAGGCTGAAGTGTAGATTAGGCTTAGCAAATTCCTTCCGTCTTACCCCTAAAGACCTAACTCATCTGTTTAGAGAAGTCTAAAGAGAAGACTAAAAGCAGCGCAGATTCAAATATTGTAATTATCCTTTCTGAATGCTAACTTTGTAGTTATTTCCAAAAGCAAAGTTTAAATATGCATATTTAGCGATTACATTTTACTACATCTGGAGAATACTTAAACATAAATAAGCCCGAAAAACATACACAGCAAAAATTTTCTGGCAGGTGTAAAATTCTCTGGCTAAAAGTGAATATGACTTTAAAAAAAATCTTATTGGTTTTCAGGTATATCACCACTGCCTGTTTGGCACCAGGTACGACTTCCTGTGCGCCAATTATACAGCCTTCGATCAGAAAACATTTATATGTCAATTTGTCTCCGAAGTAGATTGCAAGAATTCGGCTAATTACTTTCACAGGTAAGGCTGAAAATATAATGATCGTAGATAAATAAATTAATAAATAAATAATAAATAATGTAATAGAAGCATAGCCTACTTCTAGTTACTAAGCCCTAAATTGTATCACTTATCATAATGAGTACAATTTCATCAATGAAATGCTTTTATTTTCAACTTTTTTAAATTGTAATTGTAATATTCGAAGTCACTTATTGTTATTATAAAATTAACTGATGTTTTAAATATTCAAATCAAATTTCTATTCCTAGTGGTGTTGATGTCAATATGACTAAAACACGACAATCTTTGCTCAATCTGAATTACTTACGTTACGTACAAGTTACATCAACCGATTTGGTTGATGTAAATTTATTTAAATTTGGACAATTATAGTCAGATGTCTTATTACAATCTGTACTGTGAATTTAAATTTTAAAATCATGTTTCGCTTGTACACGCACCCTATTCTATAGGTGTTAGAAAAAATAAACTCGGTTCATTTGCATAGAGCGAATTGCGAGATTTTTTTTGCATTATGAAGAATAAGATCACATAAATTATTTATATGTATAAGAAACAGAGTTGGTCCCAAAACACTTCTCTGTGGGATGCCATAAGTGATATCTTCTTCAATAGTTAATAAAATGGAAGAATTAATCTCCTTTAATCATCTCTACATACCCGAAACATCTCAGAATTAACTTTTTAAAAACTGTCAACATAAAATTTTTTTTGCAAGCAGTTAAATGAGAAGTGATTCACCTGGTAAAAACTGAAAATGTCTGCTCTTTGATATTTACAATACCAGAGGTCTTTGTGTCTTAGCATAAACATAGTCATAATATCTGTCCTGAAATATTTAAGCTGGTTTTTTTCCACAGAGACTCAGCAGGGATAGAAAATTCTGTGATGTAACATGGTTGTGGAATGTAATTTTTTTTATGAATAAAGAGACGAGAGCAGGATATTCAGCTGATGGTAATTGATACGTCCTGTCTGTCAGTGCCGCTCAAGATTATTGAAAAACCCAATTCTGAGCGGCACTACAACTGCGCTCATCACCTTGACACACAAGATGTCAAGTTTCATTTGCCCAGTAATTTCACTAGCTACGGCGCCCGTCAGACCGAAACACACCACGCTTACACATTGATACTTCACGGCAGAAATATGCGCCGTTGTGGCATCCGGTAATCGCTATTGTATTTGTGACAATATTAACCGATTAATTCCCTTCCAGAAACGAAGCTTTGTATAAAGCAGCGAGCACAGAGCCACCCCCACCGCCCCCAACGACTACTACTACTACCACCACTACTACAAGACCACCCCGGCCACCGCGCCGCAGGCCCCGACCGCGTTATGACTATTACGACGATGATTACTACTACCCAAGAGATAGGGATGAATATGATTACGATGAGAGGTAAGAATGAGAACGGACGACAATGTCGAAACATTCATTGGATAATATTAGCTTCAAAACTCTAACGAAATAACCGAGACTCCTTATAACTATGTATTTTCAATGAGATGTGGTTGGAATAAAAGATGGGGGTGCTATAAAAAGAAATTGTGGTTGTCTACATACTCCCAAAAAAAACTTCGAATATTTTGACATTTCGTGACTTACGCCTTATCGCGAAAATGTTAAGCCAATTGAAACTGCACAAAAGGTTAAACTAATTTTTATCACAAACCGTAGAAAAAATAGTTCACTGATGTCTTGGTTATCATAGTAACCAGCTGTTATTATGCTGTCAGTGTCACTTTTAATATGAATATACAAACCCCGATATCACTTCACACCTACTAGAGGAAGACTTGTCAACTAAGTCAACTACTAAAATCATATTGTTGCGCTCTCGTATTATACCAAAATCTTCAATGACGTCCTATACATATAGACAATACACCTCATACAAAATCAAAGCCGAAATATGGCACATGCCACAAATGACACCATTATAACCTTCGACTGCTATGTCTATACATTTCTGCGTTTACTCCAGTTTCAGCTGCGCATTTTGAAACTAGAGCCCAATTTGGACAGTGACATCATTGGAGTAGCAGTTAGGTATTTTTTTAGATCCAGACGAAAAAGTGGGTTGCTATAAGTTTTAAGTTCATCAGTCCTTACCATTTTCCGATCAAGATCTGTTCAGTTGGAGGTTTTTTACGTTTTAAAAAACCTAACCTAAAAATAACACTCATAATATAAAGGGGAAGCTTTGTATGTTTATTTATTGGCTTGTGTTTATATTTGTTACTTCTTTACGTTCTAAAGGGATTTGGATTTAATAAGTTAAGGTAACCTTTAATGAGAGAAACTTATACTCAAATATAATATTTTATTTACATAAAAAAATAGTTTATCTGGTTATTTAAATGTTGAGCTCCTTGAATTAAATTAAATTTTTCTTTTAGACGTAGATATCTTTTCCAGGGTATCTTTTTGGTTTAAGTAGTGTAGGCGGACATCAACTATATTTGTATGACAGCTTTTGTCAAATATTAAATGTAGTTAAATCCAAAAAACTTAAATCCTTTAGTGCTGAAATATAAATATGCTTATTTAGTTTGTAAATTTCTTCATATCTCTCTCTTGCTACCAACTAGCACCAATTTAACAAAAAAAATCGACTTCAGATACACTATTCCAAACCAATAGATATACACTAAAAAGTATAAAAATAATCGCGTATTTTTATACATTCTAATTAAAAAATCTTATTCTAGTAACATAGAACATGGAAGCACCAGCTTTCAAATAAATAAGTAATTATCAAAATCGGTTCACTCAGTCGAAACTTCTGAGGTAACAAAGATAAAAAAAACATACCGACGAATTGAGAACCTCTACCTTTTTTGATGTTAGTTAAAAAGAGCGACTCTATTGTTTTCATTTTTGACTGTGTCCTTTCATCTGTCTCATTCTGACACGCGGGTCTTGTCTGGGGACTTGTCAATAATTAATACCATATTAAATGAAAAAATATTCGTTTTATTAAATTACTTAAGCTTTTTCCATATCAATCTTATATAAATAAAATAACTTTACCGATTATAAGTCACACCATCTTTTTTTGAGTCGTTAATGAATTATTTAAGCACTTTTTAAAGCACACTTAGGCTTGTTGATTGACACACATTTGACACACGACTAAATAGAAAAGTTTACTTACATTGTCTTTAAGCACACTTTTGCCGTTCCACTGTCAGAATGAAATGCCCATATGTATAGAACGTCATTGAAAATCTCCCATAACTTTTACCTGCTTCTCATATAAACTCAAGAATTAGAGAGACCTTTATTGGGTATCGATATGATGACTTAAGAATTTAATATATTTTATTAAAAGATTAATTCACTAAACAGAGGTTCACAATACTTAAATGTGTAAGTACTACGTCTTAAAAATAAAAACCTTAAAAAAATAATATAATAACTAAAAAACATTGTTAAAAGGAGTGCCTAAAGCACGGTTCCGAAGATACTAGCAGCGTCTACCCTTTGAATAGCAAGACTAATTCTTTGTCCGAGGTAGCCAGCGCTTCGGTCTCCTGTGATGTCGACTAACCTTTTTGCTATTTCCTTAAAAAGCTTTATAGCGCTAGGACCCCACGGAGAGGATGAGACCCTTGGCTCAACACCGATTGGGAAATGATTAGGAAGTGTATCACTTATAGTAAAAATTTAACTGTTTCAGAGGTGGAAGAAGATCAAGACCACGGGGAAGACCAGGAAAGAGACGCCCCCATGATGAATATGAGGATGACAGGTCTGTATCAGCTTCTTTTACTTGTCAACTGCCAAAAAAAACTTTTCAAAGAATTCTCTTCCAACCAAATTATGAATTGAGCTTCCTTGTACGGTGTTCCCAGGCTGTCACGACATTGACCCCTTAAAAAAAGCGCGTAAACATTTCTAAAATGCTGGCAACGATCCTGTAGTTCATAAGTAATGTAATAAAGTGGAAAAGGTAAATGAAAATTAGACGTATAAATTTTAAATATTTCAAAGTGACAGTAATTACAGATGGTACAAATATTTTGTGTTATACTTAAAAATATGTAAGAATTTGTCTATTTTTCAATGGCTGCAAGCGTATATTTTAGAATGGTTTTTGAGACAATTTTTCACGTATAAATAGAAACTATGGCGTTTATTTCATATATAAAGATTTAATCGAATTATTAAATAAATATTTAAGCATCTTAGACGTCTGTATTAGTTTATTGGTTGTAAAAATTATATAGCAAGGGATGTTTTATTTTTTTTTCAATCAACTATACCATTAAAATTGACTGCCTTCAAAAATCAAGAAGAAGAAAGTGAGAATGTAATTTATAGAATATTTGTTTCCTGATTTGGTGATGTACAATAATATTGTCCCCATATTTATCATAGAATAAATATCATTTTAACAAACAAATTTTGAAATGTAATAATTATTTAAATCACAGTAATAAATATATATTTTTACAGATACGAAACACGTTCACGGCCGAGAGATGAAATGGAAGATGAATACGACGACAGAAGACCGTATGAAAGATCACGGCCAGGTAAAAGATATCCTGACAATAGAAGACCACAAGATGAAGAAGAAAAGCGTCCTTACAATGGAGGGAGAAGATCCAGGCCTCGTGATGATGAAGAGGAAAGATATAGACCATCTGGTCCTGAAGAGACTAGACCAAGAGCAAGACCAAAAACAAGACCCAGGGATGATTTAAGACCGAGACCTACTAGCATAAGAAGTGATAAGCCGGAGAAGGAAATTGTTAGAGAACAAGAAGATGAGGTGTCAAGAGATGAATTGATGCCAAGAGATGAGTTTACAGCGCAGGAGGACATAAAACCCATAGATGACAGTAGAACTCGTGGTGAAACAAGGTACAGAGATGAAGTTAGATCCCGGGATGAGTCAAGACCTAGGAGTGAATTTAGATCTAGAGATGAATTAAGGCCTAGGGATGATACACGTCCCAAATATCAAATCAGATCTAGGGATGATGCGAGGAATAAAAGTCCCAGGGATGAAGTAATCACAAAAAATGATAATAAGCCAAGAGATGACCGTGATCGCGATGATTTTACATCTAGAGATGAAATCCGTCCGAGGGACAAAAGGCCGAGAGATGAAATAAGAAATGTAGACGATCGGAGACCAGCAAGAGATGAAGAAGAGGATATTAAGCCTCGGGAAAAGCCAGCAACTGAAGGTAATCGGTTATACGAGAGACCCAACAGAAATAGGGATGAGAGACCATATTCAAAACCAAAAAGATATTATGATAATGAAGAAACTATCGAAGAAGAAAAGCAAATTGCACCAACGGCTCCTGAAGACAAGCCGTTAGTTAAACCAATTGGACATGGTCTTTTCAGTAAGCCACGCCTTCCACCAAAAATTAAAAGACCGGTTCCATTAAGTGAAAAAGAAAAATATGAGTATGTACCAGTAGCAACAACAAAATCCACCCCAAAAGATGAAGAGTATTATGATGAATACGAGGATGAAGAAGAAAGTAAGCCTTCATCATCAGCTAAGACTAGTACAATCCAACAGCGGCCAAAGCCAGAACCAATTGAAAGAGAAAAATTCAAACCCTCCCGATCAGTTACAGGTCCTGGCAGTTTAAAGGTTAACAAACCTAAACGTCCCATTGATTACGAAGATGATGAGTATTACTACGAACCTCCTAAAAAACAAATCAAAACCTCACAATCGTATACGCAAAGAGATAGACCTTCAAAACACAAAGAAGAAGAATACGACGCTTATGAAGATGTAGCTGAAAAATCACCAGAGAAACCTTCAAGATTTGATGAAGATATAGAAACTCAAGTGAAGGACGTAAAGTCTAATACTAAGGTCGTTAAGCGTCCTTTTTTACCGTCTAGGGGTGGTAGTCCCTACCTACCACGCGGATTACAACCAGTAGGTGGGAAAAATTTAAATTCACCACTCAATACCACCCCTAAACCAACTTCCACTTCAACACAACCCACGACCACTACCTCTACTACGACAACAACTACAACTACCACCACAACAACTGAAAAACCCACAACTAGAGCTCCAACAACTCGACCAACAACGACTGAAATCCTTACAACACCACCAGTTGTCACAGAAAAACCCACAACAGAGAGCCCTCTAGAAGAAGAATACGAATATTATGATGAAGAAGAAATAGAATATGAGAACACAGATAAAAATCCTGCAACAACACAGAAAACAAAAACTGAACAAACAACAACAACAGAGGCTAATAAAGCTAAGGCACTTGCCACAAAAGTACGTAGCAAATTCAATGAGAACTACGAAGCTATAAGGGAACAATTGGAATCAACATTAAAACCAGGAGATTACCTTAAGCCATATTTAGAAGCCGAAGGTATCGAGATTGAAACCAAGTCGGAAATAAAACCTGAGATATCTAAACCTTACACAGCAACTGGGAAACCGTTGCGAATTCCAGATGTACCTATAAAGCAGAATCTTGCTGATTCAATAGAGAGCGAATATGATGAAACATATAACGAAGCATTAGCACCTAATCTACCTAATTTAAGAGTACCAAGTGGATTTGTCGTACCAACAGATAGAGATTATCAACTGGCAAGATACAGAAGTAACTTAGCCGAACCAGTCTTCTCAGCGTCGGAGTTGGCTAAGTTACAAGTGAGAAAACGCCCCCAAATTTCTGGAGTCAGTTTAAGAACTCCATCTTCATATTTTCTTAAGCCAAAATCATATAAAGAAACGGTTCGACCTGCAAGACAAATTGTTTATAGAAAAATAGGTAACTTCTTTTAAAAATACATGATGGTAACCTTTGAAAGAATGAGTTGTTACATCTATCATGGATATAATCTGATAATAATCATTAGAGGAAATATTTACTTTTTGATGAACAGAATCAAAATAAAACAACAAACATATTTACAAAAATTTTTATTCCACTTAAGTTTGTAAAATACAAGCATATACAAATAAATTTTCTTAAATTGTAATGATGACTGCACTTTTACGGATACGTATTTGTGGAAGGCCATTTCTTTATAGACATAATGTGGTGCAGTAATATTACAGAATCGTTCATAACGCCTCAAAATGCTATGGTCTATTAACGCATTTGAAAGATATAGGAGTCATCTTATTTATAAAACGATCACTGCCAATTAATAAACTCTAGGATATTATGTATATATTTAGTAATATAGGATTTTTTTCTTTTTCAAGGGTTACCCATTTAGTAAAACTATCATAAGAATAATAAAATTGTAATGTACCTTGATAAATTTACAATTTTACTACAAAGTACTGAACTTTTGGTATCTTATAAATTCAACCCTGTAAGTATATTTTGTAATAAATGTGTATTTATAAGATTTGTAATATAATAAAAAAGTGGAAAAATTTAATTGTTGTTTAAATTGAAACAGTCATAAATAAAGTAATTGACTATCGAGGAATAAGTTGTTATTAATTATTATACTAAAATTAATAACAGGTTATTTCGGCAGTTTTTTAATAGACAATATAACCCTAATACTGGGAGTATTCATCTAAAATTAGTTTTATCAAAAAACAGGTGCAGAATCGAGCATCGGGTTCTTATTCTTAGGATTATTAATTGATGAGAAATTTTCGTATTTATACTCCATATTTCTATTTACTTTTGTAAATAAATTTCTTCCTCATAATAAAACCTTACCTTTTTGCCTCGCAAAATCACATTATGGAATCTATTCCCAGCTTAACCACGTACTCCCATTTTAAATGCCGGCTACGCATCTCTTGGCGTCTGGTGTTGCGAATGTCGATGGGCGGTTGCTTCACCAGTTAAAATAACGTGAGCCTCTTACCCGTTAGTCCCCTCCTATTAAAAATAATCAAGATAGTGAGAATGCTCTCCAAGTTCGAAGCGTGTCGTGCGAAAGTGGTATTGAGCAGCAGGGACATATATGAGGAGTTGTACAGATGATACACTAAGTAACATGTTATAAAGAGAAAGAAGCTTTAACTACCCGCTAATAAGATTCATTTTAAATTGTAATTAGTTCTCATTACTCATCCATTAAATACTCATCTGTGGTGGATTCATATTAAGAAACTGAAAATTGGTACGCACATTAAGATCTCTTCGTATTGAATACTATTTTAAAATATGTAACGAAGACGGAAGAAAGATTTATTTACAATCTAAAACGACCTATTTAAGTATCTAGGTGTGAAGTGTACCAAGTTAGAAAGAATAATCATTTATCCTTTAGGTCCAAATAACACTTTTAAATGTCAAAGATTTTACCAATGCTTCGGAAAAGTTGAGCTTTAATGAAAAGTGGCAAGAACATAACTATGTGTTGGTAGATGACTTAAATATCCCGATAGCATATAAAAGATTCGGCCGAGTATCGTTAATTTGCTCCTAATAATTGAAGATTTCCGTTACTTTGTCATGGATTCCGTGATCAGGACCTAACTAAACTCTCACCAAACTATCTTTGAAGTAAATCCTTTCCAATAATTAAAGAATCATCAAAATCAGTTGGCATGATATTGAGTTATTCGTAAATTTATCATCCACTTTGCTATATGTATGTATAGCAAATTTAAGACTTAGGTATGGTTTTCTCATGGATGCCATTGTCAGATCTGGACCTTTAGAGAATTATCAAAATCGGTTCATCCAGTCGAAAGTTTTGAGGTAACAAACAAAATAAAGAACATACCGACGAATTGAGAACCTCCTCCTTTGTTGAAGTCGGTTAAAAACAGAAAAACACCAATAAATTTTGGGTATTCCTCATATTTAGAACAAAAATTTTTTTTCATCAAACTCAACAACAACAAAATAGTTTTCTTTTTTATTTTTTTTTATGAAATAGGAGGACAAACTGACTGGCGACTAAATGGCTTTCTCAAGGATTCCCGTGGGCAGGTATGATATCCCTAAGATAACCTACAATAAAAACTGAGAGGGAACCCCTCCCGTGATAAAAACAGAAAAAAACAAAAATAAAATTAAAAATTTTGTATTCTTTCACACCGAATTCAATTATAATACGATATTTTATACAAAATGAATTCATTGATACAATAAAAACAATATTATTTAATGTTTACAAATATCCTTGATAATATAAATCCTAAACCAACTTATTCACTATAATTGCACATTACTTAATGATAGCTTAACTTCTTAACAGATTTAGAACAGAAAACATCAATTTATTTTATTATCTAAGATATAGAAAATCAAATAAGATTGACTGGAAATTTATACAACGAATATTGATGGAGTATGTTGGACTGTCTTACGTAGGTGTGCTATGGATGACCTGATAGGGATTTTGTTGAGGTTAGATTTTTTCGAGGTTGAGGTCAAAGGGTCGTTTGGAACATCTGATCCTAAATGATCACCATCGCCAATATACTCTAGCAAAACCAGTGAAATCATAAGAGTATTGCCGGAAATTACTGGAAACAAGCCGCAAGAAAGTTAATTCTTTGTTTTGGATTTAGTACGTGGAATAAATTTGAAAACCGCACTTGAGGAATGACACACAACCTGATGCTACGGATGATATTTAAGCTTGTAGCGTTTGGTATTACAATTATCACAAATATCAGTCAGGTCAAGAAGAATTATAGGTAAAGGGGTGTGATTTCATATGGATGAAATCACCCAGGCAACGTTTCAGGACAATAGCAAGTTCGCAGTCTTTCCTTACCCTAAAAAGGCAAAAGGGAATTATTTAATTAACGAGCAATACATGAAAATATTGAAAGTGTATATCTTTGGAACGACTCTAATGATTTGCGTAAAATTTACTACAGGTCTGATCTAGCTAGCTACGTTAAACGCACAGTTCTGCAAAACCAAGTTTTTTTCTTTTAGTCTTCACTCTGAGCAGAGTTGGGGCAACAGTTCCACATCAAGTCTGGATGATGCACTGAGCTACACCTGTGGGAACCCCTACCACTAATTAACTAGTATAATTTTTTTTACTTTTTCGTTACAACAAGATTACTTCCCTTGTAATATTCTTTTATATGCGAAAGCGATATTTGGGTAGTTATAACAATAGCAGACTCTAGTCAATTTACATGCGCAAATTTCCCTTTCTGTTTAAGGTGCCCCCGAAAAGTGAGCCCTAAGCAATAATAAAAATTCTAATAGTCTAATGGACTAATCTGGCTCTGCAAATCACTCAGTTCTTATTTAGGTATGTATTTTTTAGCAGGGCAACAAGCGAGTGATTGCATATAGTCACAGTAGGAACACATCTTGAATAATTAACTAATATTGTCTATTATATTCTTCAAATTAATAACTTTGTGAACTTAAGTTGCTTAGGAATGGGTACTTTAAGCCTCTAGCCATTAATGCCTGTTAGAGTAGTCACAATCGAACTCTTTCGTGAAGGTGGATGTTATACACGCTTGCTTTGCAGGTTATATTAAATATATTATGGATCTGGAAAAAAACCTCCGACACAAATTCGTCAAAAAGATCTAAATAATGCAAAGTTTTTGTGCGCAAGAAAAATATCATTGAGATCTACATTATATGTATAAGCGCTATCAAGATAGTCTTTTCTTCGTAAAACCGTCTTTTTGAAACACATTTTGGCTGCTAACGCTATGATTTCTTAAATCAAAAGCCTGGCACGTAACTGTACTGATACAGTTAAAGTTTGAACAACATTAGTATGTCTGCAACTGTCATGAGATTAATTTTGAAGTAAGGATCTTTACTTTCACTGTATTAGGAACTGTGCTTACCGAAACCTGAATATTTGGAAACCTCTTTGATAAAAAAACATAAAAAGTAGGTCAATCAGAATAAATTAACACCACTATCCACGGCCAAGAAATAGTTAAATCACTGTTGCATTATAAGTAGAAATTTCTAGTTTTGAAATATAGTTATTTATAGGCCATTGGAAACACCGTCCAAAGAAGATCATTCCCTAGTTTGACCATGCGCTGAAGACATATTCTCAAATATAAATAGAATTATTAGCACCATGCGTCCAGAATAAAAGATTTGTCTCTAAGATTAGTACTTTAAAGTACGATGGTGCTGAAAATAAAAAAATCTGTTATTTAAGATGTAATCCTTGGACCATTATGTGCTATCAGAATTCCTGAATTCTAAAAAGCCCTTGTATTTCCTGCTACAGGAAATAAATTTTTCTATAAAACAACTCATTTATCACAGTCGAGAAGTCTCAAACTGACTGCGCAAACTTCGGAACTTGGTGCTCCAAGATTTCGTTGAAAACGGTGGCGTCTTTAGGTCTGTTATTACTTTTCCGTTTGTTTCTACTTTTCCGTTTGTTTCTAGGTTTCCGTTTGTTTCAACTTTTCCATTTGTTTCTGACATCTCCTTTTTCACATCTTCAAATTGAGGCTTTTCATCTCGTGACTTCTCTGCTCCGTGTACGAGTCTATTGATCGGGAACTGAATGATGTAGAAGACATACGTAGCAAGCCAGATAAAGGATTGATACAAGCAGACTTGCCACCATGTCATGATGCCGAAAATTTGGTATAACCAGATGTTTGTTGAAAAGTAGATTGTGTAGTACCTGGAAGCAGAAGTAGAAATAAATTTATTATTCGGCCATTTAGAACTTTGTCAAGTTTAAGTTAGTTGATAAGTCTTAAATGATTTTTATAAGGTGATGCTGTTTAACCTGATTCCTGCCGCCGAATTCCACCTTCGCACGACACGCCACAAGTTAGGATATCATCCCCACCATCTAGATGTGTGGCGGTCCTCCACAGTGCGGTTTTCAAGGAGCTTTCTTCCACGTACTACAAAGCTGTGGAATGAACTTCCTTGTGCGGTGTTTCCGGGACGATACGACATGGGTACCTTCAAAAAAAGCGCGTACACCTTCCTTAAAGGCCAGCAACGCTCCTGTGATTCCTCTGGTGTTGCAAGAGATTGTGGGCGGCGGTGATCACTTAACAACAGGTGACCCGTACGCTCGTTTGTCCTCCTATTCCATACAAATAAAAATAATAATAATGAGGTAATAATAATATGTGCTGCTGTAATATGACCAAGGGTTTGTTCTGCAAACAAATTTTTAATATTAATTATTCCCAAAGTTCCCGAAGGAGCGTGTTTTTGATTTACCCGCGTGTTATAACAATATTTGAATGCACCCATTTTATTGGTTTTTAATAAGAAGCTTATTATTTTTATACATTTAACTGACTTATTAAATTATGGGTCTTCGATGTTATTAAAACTTGCTTACACTCGGCGACACGCCAGTCACTTTGTTTTAGTGTGCGTGCTAATTTTGCGACGTTTGCACACATGTGACAGTCTATTTTGACGCACTTATAAATTAACTATTACTAATTATTCATTTAAAAAAACAATAAATAAAACATTAACGACTTATCAACAATTTGGAAAGCGTTGAAGTTTTAATAAGAAGAAGTGGTAAAGAACTAATTGGCACTCTTTGAATTCAATATTTACAGCTTCAATATTTTATATATTATTATTTTAATTATAATATTTGTAAAGTGATGCAACAAAAACACTCAAACATCCTGACTAACACGAGTAAGTTTAAAAATGTAAATTATTTAATAAAGCACATGAGTTATAGAGATAAGTAGATTCATTAATCGACACACACTGCAAATAATTTAGTCTGTGTACACTTCAGTAACTAAGCTTGTTGTAAAATAAAAAAAAATATTCGTCTTGCTATTTTACGTTCGCAGACAAAAAAAATATTGAAACAAAGAAGGTATTTAATACAACGAATTAAAATATTATAATACCGCTTAATGTGTTAAAAAAACGTGTAATTAATGGAGAATTTATTTCATTAAGTAATAGCTGACCCGACAGACGTTGTTCTGTATATAATAAATAAAATAATATTTTTATATGAATTTGTCAATAGTATACCATAACATCAAAAATTACTTCGTAAAATATGCACCCTGCTGTCGTAGTGAAATTGTTTCACAGCAGAACTGTCAAACCGTGCGTCAATAAATTCTCTCATAGAAATAATGTATGGACACATCAAAGGAAAAACAATTTCCTATTTAATTACCTTTTAAACCTTCTCTGGACTTCCACAAATAATTCAAGACCAAATTTAGCCAAATCGGTCCAGCCGTTCTCGAGTTTTAGCCAGACTAACGAACAGCAATTCATTTATATATATATATATATAGATTATATATATATATATAGATTATATATATATA
>CATIXQ010000016.1:14912638-14925806 GCA_949711755.1 Leptidea juvernica | reverse complement strand
ATATATATATATAGATTATATATATATATATAGATTATATATATATAAGATTTTAAAACTTGAATATAATTTGAAATTATACGTCTTCGTCCATTAGTTGTGATTCAGTAAACATATACAAGAGCTTGGTAGCTGAAGTGTGATACAAATGGTCTAGTTGACCAAGTAACGTCAGGGTGTCTAATTTACGTGATGGTGTGCGCACGTATCGTAAAAATTCACTGTGATAATTTTTCCCTATCGCACCAAAAGTATAATTTTAATTACTATATCGTTTGTTTCTATACAATTCTTTTAAATTAATCAGCAGACGATTTAATAAAATAAATTAAACTATATTGAACCACAAATAAAATAAGAAAACAAAATTTTATGAACGATGCAGGACTCGAACCCGCGACCTCTCGCGTTCCGTGCCAGTGCTCTTCCAACAGAGCTAACCGTTCGAGTGACATATCGTCATAAAATCTTGTGTGATATGTTCAACCCTCAGGTTGTGGCTTCATCCACAGGATCTACTTTAGAGTTGATAACCTGCTCAAACCCAATATTTGCATATTAGGAAATTGACTTGTATTGGGCATTGTAAAAATTCACCTTGATAATTTTTCCCTAAAGCGTCATAAGAATTATAACTTAGAAAATACGCGGACTATGTCAATATTATAAATACCTAGTCTAGCCATAAATACTGTAACAATGAAAAAAAAAATTCTGTGACCTCCCGTTGCGTACCGCTTCCGTAGTTGTATCGATTTTCCCACCCTATTGTTTTATTTTTAAATTATCAGTGACCAGTACGTCTCTTATAGGCAGCAAGCCTAAGTCACCTTTTAAAATACGCAACATGGTTCTAGGTGCTATATTCATCTCGGAAGATAAAATCCTTTGCTTTCGGACAGGATTTCTTTGAATTCTTTCCCTTACTGCTTTGACCACCTTTTTCGTAAGAACACTACTTGAACGGCCAGATATTTTTCTGTCACAAACAGAGGAGGTCTCATTGTACCTATTAATAGCCCATTACACAAACATTCTACTAAAACCAAGCGTATGGAGAGTTTAAAAAATTGCATTTGGCTCCATACCTATATTTGTATAATGCAATCACAGCGATTCGGTTCTCTTTATCACCCCACTCCATTTTAATATCGCAAAATATTGTGCAATGTTTTTGGCGCCAAAATTAGAAAACTCAATGAACAATCATATAAAATTGACAGATTCCAAATTTTGAATTTGGATGTAATATTTTGTTTATTATTAATTATAACAATATTTATGGGCAGACTAAGTTTAGGTATACACATACATATATAAAAACATATGTGATTTTTAATTTAATGAAATGGGGAGTTCTCGATGACAGGATAATGAGGCCACCACAAGTAGCCTCCGTAGGGGAAATAAGAATTTCTCGCTCCTTAACGACGAGGCGAACATTGAGGCGAGTGAATAACAAGAATGAATGGATATCCATCGTAGGATATATTCGTAGTAATATAGTTTATTGGTAGGATACATGTATTTATCTTGTATGTGTAAGCTATTATTGTCAAAATAGGCCTATTTCTGCCGTGAAGCAGTAATGTGTAAACATTACTGTTTTTCGGCCTGAAGGGTGCCGTAGCTAGTGAAATTACTGGGCAAATGAGACTTAACATCTTATGTCTCAAGGTGACGCGCGCAATTGTAGTACCCCTCAGAATTTTTGGGTTTTTCAAGAATCCTGAACGGCACTGCATTCTAATGGGCAGGGCGTATCAATTACCATCAGCTGAACGTCCTGCTCGTCTTTTCATTTATTTTTATAAGATAAAACATAAAATACAATAAAAATGATAAATTTAAAGATAAACTTTGCCTTTCACGCTACACAATTCGCACAAATATTTTTAATAGTTACGACGATGACTAACCGAGTGCGCGATACTATAGTGCGGTCCGGCGGCTAATAAGGTCCGCGAACTAATGAATAAACTTAATTCAAATTTGCAATATTTACAAGAGTTCGGAGAATATATAGGCTACATTTTGTTACGCTAGATGCAGACATACATATTTTTGAAGCTTTAAGGCGTCCACGTGGATGACGTCACGAGAAACAACTAGTAATAAACTAGTTTTGGCTCTATATATATATTTATAAAGCTAGTTGTTGCTCGTTACATATTACGCAAATTTCAAATACTTACACGACAGCATATCCGAGGCCGATAGACCAAAAGATAACGTTTTCACATTTAGCGTCTGTCGATGATCTTCTTGGCTGAAGCAGGGTCTCGATCAGTAGCACTACTGCGATATTTGTGTGGACGCAGTGGTTGAACCACCACGGCACTACCAGATCGTACACTTCCGGGAAGACATACTCTCTGTCTATTGCGTAGACACTCCAAAACATTGTCGACACGAACTGAAAAGGACGTATGGAAAGAAGTAATCTACACAAATGCAAAATTAAAGGTTAAATCTAGTTACTTATATTTTTATGCAGGCAAAATTTCTCGTAGTTTTTCCTAAAATTATGGTAAAATTTTGCTCTGATGGCGCTTTTGAAGAAAATGGTATTGAATAGCCACATCCAAGATGAAAAGTAATGCTATCCATTACGTGCACAATTTTGATAAACTTATGTAACATATTCTCAGAATTACAGTGAAGTATTTCTTCTTGTATTGAATACTAGCTGACCCGGCAAACGTTGTTTTGCCATATGAATTGTATTGAACTTTTGCTTGCTAGTTAATAAGAGATGGCGCTAGTTGTATTCATTAGTAACAATCACACTTCTTTTATATTTTGTATAATTCACACTATAGTTTTATAAATTATAGCCTATTTGTTATTCTGGTGTGTAAGCTAAATTATTGTAAAGTTTCATCAAAATCTATTCAGTAGATTTTGCGTTAGAGAAGTTCAAACATACATCCAGACATACAAACTTTCACATTTATAATATTAGTAGGATATTCACACACACACACTCTCACGCCTTTTTCCCGTTGGGGTAAGCAGAGACATCAGAACAATGAATAAATTCAAATCACATTTTTTTTATTCATTACGGTGTTTTTCTTTCATACATTATATTCATATATATGATGTATTGTGAGGGATCATAGTAATTCAAGCAAGCCATGGTCAGTCACAGGTACTTGCCTGGCCTCTTCCACCAGCACCAGTCTTTTTATGACAATAAGAGACGAGACGAGCAGGACGTTTAGCTGATGGTAACTGAAACGCCCTGCCCATTACATGCAGTGCCGCTCAAGATTGTTGAAAAACCCAAAAATTCTGAGCGGCACTACAATTGCGCTCATCACCTTGAAATGTATGATGTTAAGTCTCATTTTTCATTAATTTCACTAGCTACGGCGCCCTTTAGATTGAAACACAGTAATAATGACTGTTTCACGGCAGAAAATGTACCGTTGTGGTACCCATAATCTAGCCGGCATCCTGTGCAAAGGAGTCTCCCACTGGTAATTGCCCTTAGTCGCCTATTACGACACCTCTGGGCCTGGGACTTCCCTATTCTTTTTAGTTTCTTCCACCAGCATCAAACCTTTCATACGCACTCTCTTGTTGTCACACTTTTTACAACATTTTCATCCATATTAGCTCTTAAAGTAGTGCAGTTAAAAGCGCGTATTCAATTTGCGTCATCATTATATTAGACACTGACAGTCCACTAACTGTCACACAATCCTTTTCGTTCAAATTTAAACCTAACTGTTTTTATGATTGGGATTTATTGCCAGTGAGGCTCTTTTGCACAGGATGTCGGCCACATTATGGGTACCACAACGGCGCCTATTTCTACCGTGAAGCAGTAATATGTATGCATTACTGTGTTTCGGTCTGAAGGGTACCGTAGCTAATAAAACTACTGGGCAAATGAGACTTAACATCTTATGTCTCATGGTGACGAGAGCAATTGTAGTGCCACTCACAATTTTTGGGTCTTTCAAGAATCCCGAACGGCACTGCTTTGTGCTGGGCAGCGTGTATCAATTACCATCAGCTGAAGGTCCTGCTCGTCTCGTCCCTTATTGTCACAAAAATTAAGGTATCAATTTTGTTGATAGTGCCTACACAAAATTTAATACGCACTTTTAATCTACCTTCATAGGTTCTCTCTACCTGATCAAACAACCTCAATATTATCTTACCAAAAACTCTCACTGCATCTTTTACTCCACATTCTTTTCCTCCACTTGCATTTCATAAAATCATGATAATAGTTACCAATGTGAAGGGTACTACAGCTCCACAGAATATGACATCTCTCCAGTATCTGATCTTGACTCCCAGGTTACTGTTGTGATGACTCGTCCACTCCAACACATCATGGGTCAGCGAAAGACTCAGGAACACGATTTGAAAACTCTGAAAGAAGGAATGAAACTACTGCTTGAAAATTTCTTGTAATCGAAAACGAACGAGCGTTTGGACTTTGGACCGCCATTCCTCGCATAAAGACCCGGTTTTTTATAATTTAATAATAAATGTATAGTTTCGTGTTTAGATGGTTGCGAAACTGAAGTGGCACGGCACATAGCTCGACGGACAGATGGCCGTTGGGGCAGTAAAGTCCTCGAATGGCGACCAAGTACCGGAAGATGCGGCGTACCCGTACAACGGCGCTTATTTCTGCCTTGAAGCAGTAATGTGTAAGCATTAGTGTGTTTCGGTCTGAAGGGCACCGTAGCTAGTGAAATTACTGGGCAAATGAGACTTAACATCTTATGTCTCAAGGTGACAAGCGCAGTTGTAGTGCCGCACAGAATTTTTGGGGTTTTTCAAAAATCCTGAGCGGCACTGCATTGTAATGGGCAGGGCGCATCAATTACCATCAACTGAACGTCCTGCACGTCTCTTCCGTTAGTTTCATAAGAAAAAAAAATATGTAGTGGTAGGCCGCCCACAAGATGGACCGACGATCTTCACCAGACCTTGTCAAGATCACCGAATTAGGTTGGATGAGAGCAGCGCAGGACCAATCGTCATGACGATCTTTGGGGGAGGCCTTTGTCCAGCAGTGGACGTCTTCCGGCTGAAATGTTGATGGAGGTATAGTTTCCTATACTTGCAGTATACGTTAACAAACCCTTAAAGTGTTAAACGTCTTTTTTGGGATAAACAGCCGTATCTTATTTTAGGTTAGAAATTTTTAACTAAGAAGTTTGCTTTTTTTGCAACTTCAAAAGACTGTGGATTTGAGTATATCATTTTACTTTCAATACAATTCAATATCTCCACGTGTTCCCACGATAAAGAATCTTAACAGACAGACAGGCAGACGAACAAAAAAGTGATCGTTTAATATTTCCTTTTCAAATTCAAATATTTTTATTCAAAATAGGATTCAAAATCACTGAATGAACGTCAAAAACTACCACCTATTCTAAATAGGTTGAGGTGCGGTACACTAAAAAATAATTAATTTAGTAATTACTTAATTTGTGACATGTAAAAGTGCTATTTTTGCAACAGCCTGACAGTTGAACAAACATAGGTATCAAGATTTATATATCGTGCGGGATACGGACGGTTGGCTTAGTGAGTAGAGCGCTGAGACGTACCTGAGAGGCACAGTTTCGAATACCGTCTATAAATTATGGTACAAATTAAATTTGTATAAAAAACGGTTAATAAATAGTTACAACTCCCTCAGAAGGCAAAGGCGACCGGAACTGTATGTGTTATCAGTAAGGACATTGACTTGGTCAAAGTGCAGTCACGTTTATGATAACAACATAATACATAGATATAACGCCAGCACGTGATAAAGGTACTTCCGTTTGTGGAATTTGGCCAATCATAAAACAACTTTTGTCCCGAGACGGCCAACAAAAGTGATAACTTAAACTAATCTAAGTTGAACTTAAGCAGGACCTGACAGTAAAAAACCTGAAATATAAATTAAATAAATATTTTCTGTCAAAACTTAACTAATGTTTTAATTTATAAAGAAATAAAAAAAACATCACCCCCCTCCGTTCTTGCAGTGTTGTATTGTTTGTAAATAAAATAATCACTCTGTATATAAAGCAACAATACTTACTTGTAGCGTTAATATTGAGGGTATTTGTAAGTTATTTAATTTGTAATCTTGTTCATAAAATTTCTTAGCACTAAATGTTTATGCTTTTGTTTTGTTTTTTTTTTCTGTATAATTAATATTTGTATGTAGTTTTAAGTTGTTTCATTTTTCTTTAAAAATAAGTAATTTAATTTAAGTAGTTAATTAAGTATTAAATAATATTATATGTCTACCTACGACCTTATTGTACCCGGTAAAACTCAAATGAGTTTATGTATGTACACTAGTTTTGTTACCTATACTATGTAATTAGTTAATAAGAAATAAATAAATAAAATAAATTAACTATTTAATAGGTTTTGAAATTAAGTTGAGAAAAGCTTTGGTTATAACATAAATTTTTTGTATGTTAATATGATAATGTTAGGAAAGGTTATTAACTTATAAAATCTTTTATTGAAAATAAAATATATTTTATTCTTAATATTTACAATTCTTGAGTACATTATTTTTTGTATGTAACAATTGGTGAGAGTGAGAGTGGAGGAGCCTGCCTACCGCTGCCGTATGCGTGAGAGAAAGGAAAGCCAGAGAGACTGACGGCGTAACGCGTTACGTAACGGTGATAAAAATTTATTACTATATTACAAAAATAACAAATTCGCACCTTTTTTGGGATTAATAATGTAAATTCATCTTTATAAATGTGAAAGTAAAGCCAGAATGCCTACGATATGCTTTACCACCCGCCAGATTACAATCCAAAAGCTCTGTTCTGTGTTTCCACGGAAGACCAGCGTTCTGCATTCTTTCGAAACCACAACTATGCTGAGTTGGGAGCCCATTGGTTTCATTAGATCATAATTGGAATAATATAACCTTAAGAACTATAATCAGAATGTATAATGACGTCAATAAACATTTTTTACAAACCGCCACCACTAATCTTGTATGGGATTGAAGATGTGACAAACTCAAAGCAGCAATTGAAACAGTTCTGGAGAAGAAAGACTACATACTTACTTCTAACAGTCAACTAAGAGTCAACTGCACTGCTGTGGACCCATACAAGAAACTTATTGGCCTTGTGAGGGAATTGGGATTAATCGGGCACGATGAGAGATGCTACAGACTGATTATCAGAAACCACACCACACCAAATGAAGCCATCATCCAAGCTTTTGAAGAAACTGGCAACAAAATATGTGGTGAAATCATAAATGCAAGAGGAGGCCCTGAAAAAAAGCCTTCTTTAAAGATAGTCTTTCTTACAATACTCATCAATTGCATTGTGAGAGTTGGTTATTATCCAAGCATATGGAATATTTCACAAATAATAACGATCTACAAAGATGGAAAACCAATCAATGAAGTTGGCTCATATTGACCGATTAGCTGACCCGGCAAACGTTGTTTTGCCATATAAAGTATAATTCGCGCGATAGTTTTATAAGTAATAAAATATTGCCTATATTATAGCCTGTACATCATTTTGTTCTATTGTCAATAGTTTTTGCAGCGCACGCAAAAATAGGTTTTCGATTTTACACCTTGTGTTACAAAATAGCAATTTAATTACGAATCCCTAATTTTGAAAAAAAAGCCTATAGCCTTCCTCGATAAATGGACTACCCAACACTGAAAGAATCATTCAAATCGGACCAGTAGTACCAGAGATTAGCGCGTTCAAACAAACAAACAAACAAACAAACAAACTGCAGCTTTATAATATTAGTATAGATTAGCCTCTTACCTGTTATGTTTAAGCTCTTTGAAAAAAGTGTATTGTCAAGGATGATAACAATCTTAAAAGAAAGATCCATAATCCCACATCGCCAATTTGGGTTCAGACAGTATAATTTAAACAACATATTCTGTTAAAAGTATTATAAAGTTAAATAATTAAATATTTATATTTCTTTCAGAAAACAGAAATTTGAAGATAATTTTGAAACGTTCAGGATATCATGCCAACCATATAAAGTTCAACTAGTAATTCACATTTAAAAGATCAAAATCAAGTACTCGTAAACTTAATTAACGTGAAATAGGCTTACCTAAGCGCTTTTGAATCGTCACTATAAATATTTCTACGTCATCGACGTCAGGTTCAGAGGTAATGTAATCGGATAGTAAGGAAGTCGTGTGTTAACTTTCACTATCCAAATCGGGTTCTAAATTCAACATACTTAAACTAAACTAAAAATAGTAGATTGTTAACCGAGGGTCGAAAGAATTACCGAGGTATTTAGACGCCCGAGCGCAGCGAGGTCGGCTATAGTCCGAGTAGGAATTGAAAGAAGTTAAGTTTAAGCGCTAAGTTTACACTGACTGTTTAGAAAGTCACATGGCCGCAGCATATTTTTTTAATTAGTTCTTTTTTACATAAAACTCTTCACAGCAGTTCTATTTTTAAAGTTCATTCCGGCTCTTAGTTGGGAAGTAATTTATATGAGTTTTTCCCTCTCTATGGAGGGAAACAGCATTTTCCACCCAATAATCAGATCAAAACAACATTACTTCCCGAGTATAAGTAATGAAAAAACTTTTACATACTGCTTATTGACCAAGAATATTTTAAACAACTAGAGTAAATGTAGCAATGTAGAGTAAATAAATATAGAATTCGAAGTTTATTATGGTGTTATTTGCGGCATGTTCCATAATTCGGCATAGTTTTTA
This sequence comes from Leptidea juvernica, assembly GCA_949711755.1. NCBI lineage: Eukaryota > Metazoa > Arthropoda > Insecta > Lepidoptera > Pieridae > Leptidea > Leptidea juvernica. The sequence goes on along the minus strand of CATIXQ010000016.1, from coordinate 14,917,075 downwards.
TACGACTATAATATACTATACCCGACTATATTATACGACTATATATCTATATATAATTGTATAAAACATCATTGCTTAAATACAATTATAAAGCCGTATGTAACGGTGTCATAGAAGTAATAGATTCTACATGAATAACCACTTAATTGACGAACTCGATATAAAAATAGAGTTCAGACGAAACAAAACAAAATTTAAGCCTATTTTGCGCAGGACAATATTTAAATTAAACGAAGATAGCACATAGGACTAGATTTAAACTTAAACCTATATTTTTCAACTTTTAATAGGTGGCCATTTTTTTAATTAATTTTTCTAACACTGTTAAAGTGTATACACACCTTAAAGAAGAAATTTGACCTTTATAACTTATGTATAAATTGTTTAACTTTGCAATGTTTATCACACTTATTTTTAATGCTTTTTACACCTGTAAATACATATCTTATTGTACTGTCCCTTATGTACTTTATTAAAATTATAATTGTATAATTATGTTTTATTGGTATTTAAATAAATAAATTAAGATCAATTATTGACAGACAAACCGATGGAATGACAACGGAGTCAAACTTAATTAAACCTAGCTATGTTGAGATAATAAACACAGTAAACTCAACGCGTAATTAATATTTGAAATTAAAATTCTGAATGCGTCTGTGTGAGAAGAACATATTATTATGAATATGAGAAATATTAAATGAAAATTCGCACCCTCAAAGATCGCAGTTTTTAGACAATGATAATGCAATAATCAAATTGTCCATTCTTTAAAAAATATTTTAAAGAATGGACAATTTGATTATTGTGACACGCTTTTTTCTTAACGATCCATTGTAAATGCACATATTAAAACCAATGGTTTTAACAAAAAGGTCGGATATTTATATTTTTATAATTTATATAATTTACAAATAGCAGAAAACTTCAAGGAATACACACCACAGTACATTTACAGAAACCATGATCACGAAATTAATGATAAATATAAACATAGTAAGATTTATTATACGGATGGCTCAATCATAAACGGTAGGTCAGGCTGTGCCATTGTATCTGGAGATGAATGTCACCGATACAGACTTTTAGACTGTCACACGATCTTTAGTTGTGAAGCCATTGCTATAGTCAAAACCTTAGAATTAATCCAAAATGAACCAAATTGTAATTAAATAGTAATTTATGCTTAACCTAATTAGAAATAACTTTTAAGTTGAATTGATCTGGATTTCTAGCCACCGGGGGATAATCGGAAATGAGAAGGCAGATAGTGAAGCTAAAATCGCAACTAGTATGAGTCAAATTGATCAATCATGAATAAAGCAAGTCAATCTGAAATTAAAAGTTTCTTCAGTTTAGAAGTTAGAAAACTTTGGGATATTTATTATAAAAACTCAGAAAAGACAAGTAATCTCATGCAGATACGAAATTCTATTTTCTATTTATCTTGAACATTATTGTTTCGGTCTAACTAGTGAAATTACTGGGCATATGATACTTAACATCTTATGTCTCAAGGTGACGAGCGCAGTCGTAGTGCCGATCATTTTTTTGGGTATTTGAAGAAAAAGGCAGGGCGTATCAATTACCATCAGCTACACGTCCTGCTCGTCTCGTTATTGTAGTAAAAATGGGTAAAATTTCACTTTTGTTTTTTAATTAAGAAAATCAACGGCTATATCTACAAACTAAAAGGCTAGAATTTTTTTATATCGCATTTTATTATCCTGATATAACGTCACGTCAATGTAATGAATGATATCAAATATTAAAATAAAGTTGTTAAGAGCACTAGGGCGTATCCCGAAAAGCGCGGATTTTAATCCAGTCTCATATTAGCCGGAAGACGACCACTGCTGGACAAAGGCCTTTCTCAAAGATCTCCATTACGATCGGTCCTGCGCTGCCCTCATCTAACCTATTCCGGCGATCTTGCGTCGTTCCATCTTGTGGGGGGCCTACCAACACTGCGTCTTCCGGGACGTGGTCGCCATTCGATGACTTTACTGCCCCAACAGCCATCTGTCCGTCGAGCTATGTGCCCTGCCCACTGCCACTTCAGTTTCGCAATCGTATGGGCTACGTCGGTGACTTTGGTTCTCATACGGATCTCCTCACCAGTAGCGTTATAGTTTTAGTTCATTCATCCAGTTTCTCCTTGGTTCTTCAACATAAGCAATTTTACTAACCATTGAATTGAATAATAATTGAAGATTCAAAAGTGTCATAAATATATTTGATACTCTATTAAGGAATCACAATAGCGCTGCCGACCTTTAAACACGTTCATTTGAATTCAAAAATCGAAAACACACGTGGGTAGAGTGAACGGTTTTATCAGAGACAGAACATATACTGCCTTATCTATACTAATATTATAAAGCTGCATTGTTTGTTTGTTTGTTTGTTTGAACGCGCTAATCTCTGGTACTACTGGTCCGATTTGAATGATTCTTTCAGTGTTGGGTAGTCCATTTATTGAGGAAGGCTATAGGCTATGTTTTTTTATTTTCAAAATTAGGGATCCGTAATAAAATTGCTATTTTGTAACACAAGGTGTAAAATCGAAAACCTATTTTTGCGTGCGCTGCAAAAACTATTGACATAGAACAAAATGATGTACAGGCTATAATATAGGCAATATTTTATTACTTATAAAACTATCGCGTGAATTATACTTTATATGGCAAAACAACATTTGCCGGGTCAGCTAGTTCATAATAAAACGCTTTTCGAAGGTGTAAAGCTATATTAGTTAAAACGTGTTTTAAGCCTATCGAACGTTCGATAAAATTCCTTATTCATATTCTTTACATAAATCTCCCATAACTAATACGTCTCTATAGTACGCAATGTTGCCATTTCGTACAATAAAACATGATTTAACTATAGAACTAATTTAATGAGGAACTGTCAATAGAAACAGACATCTTTTCAATGTCAATGGTTTGTCAGTTGTCAAAAGTCGATGTCAAAATAATTTCAAACTTCAAAAATCGAAGTTTTGAGGTCTGTCGGCTGTCAATCTATGACGGATATCCAACAACTTTGAGCGGAAAGCTACCTATTTATCACATTATTAAACGAACAGCTGATCGATGTCGGCCATGTTTTTTTGCGTTCCAGTGCTTAAAATAGGATTATAGAAGGGTCCTGGCTACTATAAGTCACGTCAGCTTTATCGAAGAGACAATGAGCGTAATAGCTCTAATATGCAATTATGAATACCATTTTTTAACAAGCGTATGTTAGCGATGTTTTAAATGTCCGCTAAGTCATTATGTATAAGACAGATAGCGTACAGATAAAACGACCGAAATGATTTGTGAATGTGTGCGATAGCTAGTTTTCAGAATACTAAGAAGCTCGTTCCAAGCGTTGCTTACCGTAAATTGTATGAGTTGTGAATCAAAATCGGTAACAGTAACAATAGTTTCACATTCATTGAAGTATCTTCTAGTAACTTATTTATTGACTTATCCATCATAAAATAAATGTTTTAGCAAATCGTCACTTTTTTCGGTTACGCGCAATATTGTTTTTGTTTTAAGTGCCGTGGCCAAATCGCAAAGAACGGAAACCTTATAGATTCGTCATGTCTGTCTGTTTGTTTGTGTATGTCACAGCCACTTTTTTCCAGAACTATAAGAACTATACTTTGATACTTAACTTTTTGTTGAAACTTGTTAAGTAGATGTATTCTGTGAAACGCATAAACATTTTCACACAAAAATAGAAAAAATAAAAAAACAATAAATTTTGGGGGTTCCCATTCCGTAATAGGTGCATTTACTTTGAACATTTTCTGGAATGTTGTTGTTAAAACATCGCCTCATAAAACACTAATTAACACGACTTAGCCGAGTAGGAGGCATAATAAGTAGGAATAGGCCGAACTTTGTTTTACATACGGTTACACCGAGCTTCCGCGGCTTATAATAAATAAAATATCTGCACTTTTTTTATTGAAAATAATAGAATCAAAACTCTGTAATATCTGTTAAGTTAAAGATTATTTAACTTAACACTTACAACAAGATAATATTAATATTTCTCAACTTCAGCCTAGTTTAAGCATCCGAGGACCCGTAATATGTTAAATGTAAACAAAAACGCACGCGTTATGAAGATGATGTAATTGCTAATTGGCGTCAACCGGCCCAGTCTCATGCGGGGGTGCGCGGAGTGCGAGTGAGCCGTAGCTAACCGCGAACTTTGGCCGTTTTTTTAAGTTATACTTCTTAAGGCGCGTTATGAAAAAATGATGAGAGTTATATTTTAAGATGCGTGCGTATCACTGTAACACAAAATTAACAGGGTGAAGTTAGTTCCTAAAATTTTCTGACGTTTGCGACATTCTTTATTGAACTTATACTTATTTAGGCGCGTTATGAAATAATGATGAGAGTGAAATTACAAGATGCGTGCGCATCACTG
>CATIXQ010000016.1:14842153-14907251 GCA_949711755.1 Leptidea juvernica | reverse complement strand
AGAGCAGCTGTCTGTATCTTTCTCGCTCAGGTACACTCGGCGATCCCGAGGTCACTCTAGAACGTTATAGTTCCTCCAACAAATCCGCTTTTGGTCTTGGCGACCGATTGCATAAGTAATCAATTTAAAAAAATGTTTAAAATGGAACTCATTGCCAATCTTATTGTGTATGTATTTTGTTCATTTGTCATTTGTTTTAAGATTTGGCGACTGTCAATTCTCCGTATCACGTGAGCATGAATTTAGAATATCAAAACAATATACGAGTAGATTAAATTTTCTTATCTTCGATTTGTTTGTATTACCTCGTTATTTAATTTGAGAGGTTTTGCCGGAATCGTCACGCTTGGCAGGCGGGTTGGCGATCGCAGTAGATGGTGGTGCTCTTTTCGAAAGATGGTGCTGCCCATCCTCCGTTCCTTACCCCTTAGTCGCCTCTTACGACACCCACGAGAGGAGATTGGGTGGTGCTATTGTGGTGCAACACAACACGCGAATGAGGATGAGGGCAGCGCAGGACTGATCGTCGCGCAGATCTTTGGGGAAGTCCCTTGTCTAGCAGTGGACGTGTTCCAGCTGATGATGACCTCGTTATTAGATGTTCATTGTTCAATACCTACTCGGTAGCCGCGCACGTGAACCTTTAACTGTACAAAACGGAAAACGAGAGCATCAGGTCGTTTTAGAAAAATAAGTAGGTAGTTTTGTTAAAAATACCTAGTTTTGTACTGTGCTGTTGTATACCGTTTGTAAGTTTCGCTTCTTTAGGGCGTCACTAGATGGCGCTGTTATTTAACCCTGTTATGTACTTCAAAGATCTAAACTTTTGTTTATGTTAAGTTTTAAAAAATATAACAATTTTCGTTCAATGTCCTATAGAGCCCAACACAGTCGTACGGAATAGCAGATAACTAAGTATAATATAATCTAAAGTCATCATTCTCCATATAAATTGTACCTCTCAAATTGAACTTTGTTCAAGGATTTTTCAGAAACAATGCAATATAATATTAACTTTTATATTACATCACCGTAGACGCAACTACCAATGACAAGACTAAGCAGACAAGGTTATACTCACGCTGATTTTTTTTTAATACTATTATAATATATAATAATGGTCTTACTAATAATCTTGCAGTAAAGTTATACCTGAGAATAAACGAAGCATATGCAAAATTTTTACCAATACACATTTTGCATATGATTGGTTTATTCGGACGTATAAAGTTTCCCGCCTTTATTTGCAATTGCTCGACATTCGAAAAACTTCTGAAATATCATTCTATTGACAGGTTTTTCAGCGATATAGTCAACATAAACTCGAACCATTTGACCGCGTTTTTCGAAGTTTCGGGGACCCAATGCTTTGTGAATAGCTAGATGGCTTGGCGTTGCGAAGGGTGGTCGCTCCACTGTGTGTCTTCAACCGCATTTAACATGGAGAGTGTTCCGAAGAGCTGTTTGACCTGATTCCTGCCGCCAAATCCCACCTTCACACAACATGCCACACATTAGAATATCATCTCCAACATTTGGATTTGTGGTATCCCTTTACATTACGTTTTCAAGGAACTTTCTTCCACGCACGACCAAGCTGTAGAATGAGCTTCCTTATGCGATGTTCCCGGGAGGATACGACATGGGAAACTTCAAATAAAGCGTGTACACATTCCTTAAAGACCGGCAACGCTCCTGTGATTCCTCTAGTGTCACAATACAATGTGGGCGGCGATGATAACTTAACATTAGGTGACCCGATGTGTCGCAAAACCTGCAATCACTTGGTAATTCACAAAAAAACACTCACCAAATTACAAGAAGTCATAAAAATAAAACAGAACTCCTCAAGGACCAGCAAAGGAGCGTCGTCACTATCTTCCGGGATATTCTGGCTGACCAGCCATCCCGTAGCACTACCAACAACATTACTAATCAAAGCTAACGCATGAAATAAAAATTTTATTTTAATTTTTCCACTGTTTCTCCTGTATAACGTCATTTTGTACTACAGTGCAAATTAATACTAAAGATTTATGCCAGTAATTTCTTGAGTCGTGGCGTAGCAGCAAGGTCAAAAAATTATATAATTTACTAAATTAACGTTTAATGTTGTTATTGTTACGTGCATAATGATAAACTCAACGTCAAATAATCTTTATTCAAATTAAACTTAGCACTTTTGAATTGTCTTTATATTTTACATTTATGACGGAGATACAGTAATATAGAAAAGGAAAGCGAATCTGTCGCCACTGTAACCGTTTTTGATTGACATGTCATAAACAGTCTGCCACGCTTGGAATTATCAGTATTTTCAATAATAATATACGGATGATCGAGCCTAGTTTGGAGTTTTAGGAATGTACAAAACTTGAACACAAAATAAACTAATATAACATCTGGATTCGAACCGGGGTCTTATGCTTTCCAGATCACCGATCTGAGATAGTCTTGTCTAGTGGCGAAATTTACCTTTGTATTCTAATGTTATTGTAGCTGTTTCTCATTAAAACACGGATAAAACTACATTTTTTAAAATTGAAACCTATCTAGATCGATTTCTCACCACTTAAACTACCTGTATACTAACCCCCTTATTCATAATGATCCGCTAACTTTAAACAGCCGGTTAGGACTGTTTTTTCTCATTCTGACTTAGGTCAATAGAAGAAGACAGAGTGAGAATTAGCAATGCTTTAAGTTAGCAGCCTTTTATGAATAAGGGGGTAAATATTTACAATAATTGCTCGCTTAAAGATATAACATTGACAAATGAAAATTGGACACGCATTATCGAGCTGTCGGCCCACTATACAATAGTATATTCTTAGTCTATGTTATCTTCAGTCTGTTTACACTTTACAGTTATATTGCCTCTGGTATTTGCATTTTATCTTCCCGTGACGTGGGCATGTATAACTATTTTGTCATTTTTTTTTATTATGAATAATATAAGTAATAATATTGACACACTTTTTACACAAATTATCTTGCGCCAAGTTAAGCATATATATCGCCTGTGTTATGGGTTACAAGACATTGATATATTTAATACAATATACTTACTTAAACATACATAAATTTATATAAACTTACATAAATACATTTAAACATCCATGACTCGGAAACAAACATCCATATTCATCATATAAATGCTTGCACCTACCGGGATTCGAACCCGGGACCTCTAGCTTAGTAGGTAGGATCGCTAACCACTCGGCTATACAGTAATAGGTAGATACAAACACCAGAATTACAGTAAATACATAACATACAAGGAATCTATCAGCTAAATTTATAAATATACTGCATCTTTTCGATGGTATGTAAGATAGAACGGAAATATGTAAGTTAAGTAAATAAAATCACAAAACTAGAATTAGGTTATGTAATAGTATATAAGACTAAGAGATAAAATATATTATTAGACAAATAAACGTAAATAACAATAGAAAAGCCATATTAGTTTTATTAAATAATTTAAATACCTAGTCTATCTTTAATTTATAAAATTCTCGTGTCATGGTGTTAAACATTGAACTCCTCCGAAACAGCATGACCGATTCTCATGAAATTTTGAGTGCATATTGGGTAGGTCTGAGAATCGGACAACATCTTTTTTTCATCCCCCTAAATGTTAAGGGTAGTCCACACGATTTTATTTTTAAATTTTTTGACATTTTTTTTTTAATTTGTTTGATTATGAGTCAGCATTAAAAAATACATAGAAATTCAAATTTTCACCCATCTACGAACAAAATTTCGTACTTTTGTATCGCGATTTTAATATCGGCAATACAACGTTTGCTGGGTCAGCTAGTATCTGTATATATGTATAAATCCAGTGTCCTAATGCTTGTACCCAGTGAACCCTCGATTAATGAACGGATTTTAATGGGGATTTCTTGATGGAGTGCAGCTTAGTCCAACTTGAGAGGTAGGATAGTTTTTAATTCGATTTGAGACCCATAATTATTTTTATTTCCAATATTTGTTTTGTATGGACATATTTTCTATGAGATTATTTATTGACGCACGGTTTGACAGTTCTGCTGTGAAACAATTTCATTATAACAACAGGGAACATATTTTATGAAACAATTCTTGATGTTATGAAATATTATTGACAAATGTATAAATAAAATAGTATTTTATGTATACTAATATTATAAAGCTGCAGTGTTTGTTTGTTTGTTTGAACGCGGTAATCTCTGGTACTACTGGTCCGATTTGAATGATTCTTTCAGTGTTGGGTAGTCCATTTATCGAGGAAGGCTATAGGCTATGTTTTATTTTTTCAAAATTAGGGATCCGTAATAAAATTGCTATTTTGTAACACAAGGTGTAAAATCGAAAACCTATTTTTGCGTGCGCTGCAAAAACTATTGACAATAGAACAAAATGATGTACAGGCTATAATATAGGCAATATTTTATTACTTATAAAACTATCGCGTGAATTATACTTTATATGGCAAAACAACGTTTGCCGGGTCAGCTAGTTTATTATAACCAGAACAACGTCTGTCGGGTCTGCAAGTATAATATTATAAATTAAGGAATGTCTATAAAGTTTAATAATTTATAAACAGATGGACAGTGGATGGCAGCTACTCCACGATTTGCGAGTAGCTGTTTTCTATAGATAGGGTTTTTTTTAATCATTTAATTCAGATACAAAATTACAAAGCGATTGTATATGTTATGTTTTTAAAGTGATAACCCTCACTTCTAGAATTAATACACAAATAAAATTTGAAAAACAAAATTTTATGAACGATGCGGGACTCGAACCCACGACCTCCGGCGTTCCGTGCCGGTGCTATAACCAACTGAGCTAACCGTTCGAGTAGTGCCTCGTTATAAAATCTTGTTTGCTTTGTTCAACTCTCAACTGTAAAGTAGATCCTGTAGATGAGGCCACAACCTGAGAGTAGAATAAAGCAAACAAGACGATATATACATACTATTCTGCCAAACTGCGCAGCAGTTTGTCGGCAGTAATCTCGTGTTACGCAAATTATCAAAACAATAATATGTTTCTGTGTGACAATTTAATAGTATCCCATATATACCCTATCAATATTTCTTAAGTCTATTTATTATGGACATTGTGCTAAGTAGAACTTTCAATGTTATGGAAGGACACGTTATTATTACAGAACCGAATGGTAAAAGGCTGTTCATTCCTTGAAGAGCGATTGGAAACTATAAGATGAACATCCGACAAGAGGGCAGGGATCAAGGCTATATTATTTATAAGAAATGCATTGACGTTCTATAAACAACAAGATTCACAATCGCCTGATAAAAGGTCGAAAAAAATGTCCGAGCGGCGTTGTAAATATGTATACAGATAACATTAAAACATTCATTCAAATTAGCACCTTATTTGGTGGCAGTAATGTTCAAAGTCTATTGTATATGCTTATAAGAAGCTCTTTAGTTATGATTTCGCACATTTTGTTGTTGCAATTGAAGTGTACTTGTAATTATTCAGCGAAATGATTAAAAACGTCATGACAAGATAAGGATCACTGACCTGTATAAATACCACTGGACAGGCTGTTCCATATGTTTGACAGCCAACTTTTTGTGCCTATTTGAAGCGCCACTCGCGGGCGACCAGAGAACTAATTCTGACGTATATAATCAGTGGCGGATTAAGGCGAAGAGTAAGCAGAAAACACGCATTCAAGGTGTTTTTAGACAAGTTTTTTGAAAATATAGCATTTCGAGTTATGAACACTACTTAATCCTTTTACACATATCCTTTAGTCTTATTTGTAGGTTGCTAATGCTTGCTGTTGGTTATAGTTAACACTCCAGAGCCTTTTTGAACTACCACTTTTCCTTGCAGTTAAACAAGTTTTTTGGCATGGCATGACGCATTTTTTTAGTACAACTCTCAGAAAAGTTATTCTTATAGCTTGTACTTTTTTGTGTAGGTATATTTATTCAGATTAGTAATGAATAAAGAGGATTGTGAGCATACAAACTGTTTTTATCTGTTTCTGTCTTTGTTACATAGATGGCAGCCGGAAGCCGTGAACTCAAGTCGCTCAAGGTCGCTGGCATTTAGTGTCGCCTTAACACGTAGGAATGGTAGCAATTGCTATGGGACCCACGTAAAACGGAGCCGTGAGTGAGCGTTCTTTGAGTGAAATTTATTAATACCTAGGACATCCCTACTAATATTATTAATGTAAATATAAGTTTGTTTGTTACACTTTCACGCCTAAATCACTCAACCTATTTTCATGAGATTTTGTACAAAGGTAGACATTGACAAAGAGCTTGGGAAAGGCTAACTTTTATCGCGAATAAAAGCCTTAGCAGGGTTTGAATACGGGATGGAATTTGTATGAAAGTTCGTCATCACTAAAGCAGTCTGAAGTGATGAAAATGCTGCCCAAAATAACAAATGCACGAAGTTGCGGGTAAAAGCTAGTACTACAAAATAATAACTATTGATTAAACTTTTTTTACTTTAATATCATAGCAGACCAAGGGCCTCAACAGAATTGGCTACGGGCCCCGCGCTTGCTTACTCCGGCACTGCGTATAATACAAATGGCTGCGAAGTAACATACAATACTCGGAAGTATTTTTGCCTTTTGAATTTATTTCGTTCGTTATCCGTGTTATTTATACTTCAAGAATCAACGATATAAAGTACACAATATTTTTATAAATAGTTTCTCAAAATTTATTGATTTTTGCTGAGGTTGTCATCACTAGTTTTAGTACCGCAGACTCTCACTACATGGCCAACAGCGCCAAAATGGCGAATATCAAACAGGCACAAAAGCACTTTGACAGCCGCCAGTCCAGTGGTATATAAAAGAGTTCAGTGATAAGGATTCAAGACAGTAGGTGGAAGAAAAATTCTCGTATCCGCCCGTACCTGTCGTGAGAGCGAAATTGCCAATAAAGATCCTCCAATTGAAAATTGTCGTAAACGTGTAGCTATGGCGTATGTAAAATAGGGTTACCCGCAATAGATTTTTCCCCATATCATGTAGTTTGCAGAAAACTGTTCGTACTGCCGATACCTAGAATTGTTGAAATAATTCGGTCATTGTCCATAACATTAATAAAACATCACTAACATCTGCTATTAAAATGTATTACCTACTCTTTCATAAATTAATAACTAATTTAATCATTTTTATTCTTAGATTGGTCTCCGCTGCGCTCCAACAAGATACCGCACTACCTAACAATAGCTTGTTTATTACGGCAACTATTAGATGCTTCTCTGATGATCTAAGTTTTTATTATTGTTTATTTATGAACCGCCAACAGAATAACAATAAATACATTTACTTACATAAAACAAGTGAACTGGTGCTAAGAATGCATATAATTACATTTATAGGCTATATATATATAGTTACAGCATGGAATATAGACAAGTCGTAAAAAAGCTTAAAATCTGTTTATCTATTCAATTATTAATTATTATGGCTAAATAAAGTAAAAAAGATTGAATTAAGATATATCTTTTAGATGTAATAAATATATAATGCAACAATTCTTTCTTTCTTATCTACAATATAAACATCTATGTAAGATCTACCGCACAGAATCAAGTGCTTTAATTTTAATCTTCAAATTTTGTTACGCGTCGACGCCAAACAGACCGATGGACTTATCAAAATCATTTTATTTGCTTAGGCCATGGCAAATGACACTAAGAATGTCATTATTTTTTATGTTTAACCTTTCATGAAAAGTGGCGGCAAGAAACTCATTGCCACTCTCAACATTTACAGCTTCACTGTAAAATATGTATTTTACAAATTAAAATTACTCAAATTTCAAAAACTCAATACCCTACATGAGTAAGTTAAAAAAATGAAATTAATATATAAAAATGCAAGAATTATTAAGTACAGATATTAATCCAAACACCCTGTAAATACAAAAATATATTAAACCACAATAACAATACGAAGCAAAGTTTCCGATGACAGGATAAAGCTACCGATTTTAACTTCAAATAAAGAATAATCGTTTAAATCAGCAATTTCAGCTGTACAAGAAAGAACTGTCAATAAAATTTATAAAGAGCGAGATTGCAATAAACAAATATGAAACGCTATAACTCTAACATAAACATCCTTTAGGTGATGTCGATCTTTGTGAAATCGAAGATAAAATACACTTTCGACTTTACAAATAATCTTGGTATAAAGTTATACCTGAGAATATGCGAAAAGTTTACAAATAGACATTTCGTTTATGATTGGTTTAATCGGACGTAAAACGTTTCCCGCGTTCATTTGCAACGCTGCCTGATATTCGTAAAACTTTAGAATTATCATTGTGAACATTTTGCATATTTTTTTTACTCTCAGACAAAACTTTATGCTAAGTTTGTTTGCAAGAGCGTTGAATTTGAATAAGTTTCGCGACTTACTGATCGTATCATTCCCTCACTCGATTCGAGGAATGAATTGAAATACAGTCGGTAACAAATAGCGAATAATTTAGATGTTTAAACACAATTCACAATTTATTTATATAGACAGTCTCTCAAAGAAAAATTTAAAGAAACAAATATTATGACTGTTCATTGTCAGTACATTCATGAAAATTTAATATACGTTCACAAAATTCGTCAACTTTTTGCTCTTAGTAGTGATTTTCATTATTATAACACAAGAAATAAGCGATTGCTTGTAACTAAATCTAGTAGGCTTCAAAAGATACATAATAGCTTTAAGGGTAAATGTATACACTTCTATAATGAAGTCCCAGCCACTGTTCAGGCATTATCTATAAATAATTTTAAATGTTTTATAAAAAAAATGGCTCTGTCGTAAATCCTATTACTCCACTGCTGAATATCTAAATGATCGGAAAGCCTGGGACTATATTGTGACTATTTTATAGCTATAGAAATGACTGTACAATATTGTATATTTTTATTGAAAAGAGCGCAAAAAAAGAATGCTGGCAGAGTTTCTTTCGCCGCTTCTTCTCTCTGAGAGCGCCATTTGTTTCCGAAGCGGTAGTAGTATTTAGTAGTTATTAGAAATGACATCAAAAAGAATTCTAAAGGAATCAATTTTGAGAAAATTAAATGCCTTTTTATACCTTTTCACAAAGGTTACACACTAGGTACGCAAAAAAACACCACGGATATGCTATTTTTCGATATTTACTTTTGAATATTATCATTGTGTGGAGAGAAACTACGAGATTTTATTGCACCAATCTTATCGAAGAATTTGCCAATCACGGGCTAGAATTTTAGAAGAATATGCCATAGTTAAACATTTTTGCAGCAAATGTATTAGCATATTTTAAAAATTCCTCTCCTCGCCCAATATGCAACAGTCACTAAATATATCTTAAATCACTCATCTCTTGACCTCTGGTGTTTCGGATGCGGATGATGAGAATCATCATATGAGCCCCTTGCCCGTATACCCCCTCGATATTATTTCTTTAACGTTACCATAAATGAAACTTTATGTCCATAGCTGAAACACTACTGTACAAATGACATAAATAAAAGTTACAATTGAAACGCATTACAATACTATCACTTTGTAAAAAAAAATCAAAATAATCGTGGTAATACCAGGGACAATTTATGCAAAAAAGAAAATATGCAAATCATGCAATGGGAATTTGTTGCGTTTTCTAAGGAGAGTGGGGATGATTTAATCTTAAACACACAACTGAACAGCATAGAATTACTTGCATAAAAAGTAACCTTTTTGTTGGGCAATATTAATACGAAAAACATTGCTATTTAAAAAGTAGGTGGCGTTATAATATAAGTATGAAAATATACAAATCGGGTTAAATCGAAACCATATTCAAGTTGTTATTTTTAAAATGTAATATCCCTTACTTCTGGGAAAACTTAAATTAAATTTGTTAGTAGTTGTCTCAGGTTCCGTCCGAGCGCTCTTCTAAGTTCTAACTGAGTTTGCTGGACAAGACATACCAAGATTTACGAACCATACGTCACTAAAACGTTTGGCTCGAGAGGGGAGTGAGGAATATCACTTTAAAAATAACAACTTGTGTAGATTTAAAACAGCGACATCTCAAGTCAATGTCCTAATATGCAATTATTGGGATTGAGCAGGGTTATCAAGTGTAAAACAGATCCTGCAGATGGAGCCATGTTTATTGCATCACTTTACATATTATATTGTAATTGAAATGATTTGTAAAAAAATCTAAGTGTAAATCTTGATTTAAAAGAGTGGCAATGAGTTTCTTGCTTCTTCTTCTCATTAGCTCAAGCCTTTACGAAGTAGCGGTAGAATCAATAAGAAAAAATATCATTTTGACATTCATAAGTGTCATTTCCGTGACCTACATGAATAAAGTGATTTTGAATTTGAAAATTTGATATTGGTGAAGTAACTTAACGGTACATTGCAATCTGAGACTTTTTAAAGTTGTCTCTCGGTCTTAGATTTATGTTCGCTCAATACAGTTAAACACATTTAACAATTTAAATATTATCTGAACGCTAAGTGGCTCAACAAAAAACTAACCCCTTATTCATAATAGTCTGCTAACTTAAAGCTTTGCTAATTCTCACTCTGTCTTCTTCTATTGACTTAAGCCAGAATGAGAAAAAACACTCCTTAGCGGCTGTTTAAAATTAGCGGACCATTATGAATAATGGGGTAAGACTATACATATTATATTTATGTACTATCTCTCTGTTGTTCTAACTTGAAGGAAGTAAATTCTTAATAAGAAATTCTTTCCGTGGTAACTTGAACGAGAAGAGCATATTACCCCAATTTTATACCTTTAAATATTAAGTAACTTTTCAGTTTCAGAAGTGTCTATAATTATCTCTCAGCGATTCAAATGGAGTTTTTTTTACCTTTTTTTGAGAATAAATTGTATGTAGGTAATTTAAGCACTTTATTTATCTTACTAAGCAAAAAACTACTGAAATAGCATGATAATTTATTGATGCAGAATGTATTTTTAATTTGTGTATAATGATGCAATAGTATGTCTCGCCATAAGTTCTGTTACTAATAAAAATGTATTTAATTTTTATGAGGTAATGTTATCTTAGTAAAATCTATATTTTTTTGGTTTTGAAGTATCAGCAACAAACGAAATAGGACACTATTTGAAATTATTACCTTTAGCTTTAGATTTTATACCGGCCTTTTACCTGTCTCACCACGAGTTAGGGACTTACACACTGTTTCCATTGGAAATTTAGTCACTGCTTGTTGTAGAGATTTCATGAGCAACTCTATATCGGTGTCCGCTCCTGTACTTGTGGCTCTTTCAAATTTCAAAACAATTGGTATATAAAGAACTCTAGCGGCCTTACAAATAAACTTGGTACAAAATTATACCTGAGAGTAAATTAAGAATATGCAAAATGACAAATAGACATTTTGTTTGTGATTCGTTTATTAGGACGTCGATTCCCACGGTTTTTTTTTATGAAAATAAGCCACAAGACGAGCAGCACGTTCAGCTGATAGTAATTGATACGCCCTCCCATTACAATGCAGTCCCGCTCAGGATTCTTGAAAAACCGCAAAAATTCTGAGTGGCACTACACCTGCGCTCGTCACCTTGAGACATAGGATGTTACGTATCATTTGCGCAGTAATTTCACTAGCTACGGCAACCTTCAGACCGAAACACAGTAATGCTTACACATTACTGCTTCGCGGCAGAAATAAGCGCCGTTGTGGTACCCATAATCTAGCCGGCATCCTGTGCATAGGAGTCTCCCAAGGGACATTCGGAAAACTTTTGAATTATTATTGTTGTATGCGATATAGTTCTTTCACTTTTATTCACCAGTGGGAGGCTCCTTTGCACCGGATGCCGGCTAGATTATGGGTACCACAACGGCGCCTATTTCTGCCGTGAAGCAGTAATGTGTAAGCATTACTGTGTTTTGGTCTGAAGGGCGCCGTAGCTAGTGAAATTACTGGGTAAATGAGACTTAACATCTTAGTCTCAAGGTGACGAGCACAATTGTGGTGCCGCTCAGAATTTTTGAGTTTTTCAAGAATCCTGAGCGGCACTGCATTGTAATGGGCAGGGCGTATCAATTACCATCAGCTGAACGTCCTGCTCGTCTCGTCCCTTGTTATCATAAAAAAAAATAAAAAAAAAAAAAGTTAACATTTTGGATGTTCTTGGTTTTTTCTCAGGTATGACTTTATCCCAAGTTTATTTGTAAGGCCTAATCAACAAGATTTTAAACAAACGATCATTAGATTTAAATATTTCCGGTAATAACTCATGACATTCATCTATCAACCTTGTCAAAGACATTGAAATGGTGATAATCGTCATAATAGAGTCTTAGGCTGGATTGCACTAAGTAACTTTAACTATAACAAACATGTTGAAGTACCGGTTAAGCAAGAAATGAGTTGCACCATTTAATATGATTAAGATGACGTCATAACTTTAACTGTTAAACTTTATCGTCCAATCTTCGCCGGTTAAAACTATTGTTAATGTTAAATAGCTGAACAACCTGTCAATAGTTTCCTGTCAAAACATATAACGCAGTATATGTTAAAGTCAGCGTTACTGGTAACGTTAAATTTGACTTAAGCCTTAATTATTACAGCTAATATGCTGCAACTCATCATTAATAGCGACGAAGATGACATTAATTGATAGTTTATTCATAATAGATATAATTTAAAGAATTATCATACTGCTATTAGCATCACGTTGCAAATTGTATTTCATTGTCAGACGGTAAACTTGGAATTTTGCAAAAAAATCTGTAAAATAAGACTTATCCGGGATGATATGATACGAGTACGACATTCAAAAAAAGCGCGTACAACTTTTTAAAGGCCGGTAACTCTTCTGTGATTCCTCTGGGAGGCCTGCTAAAATCGATTTTCGATATATCGTAGCATTAGTCGTCTCGAATCCTACTCTTAGTTACATCGTATTCAATGTCGAAACGATGATTGAACGAACGAAACATTTTTCGATATTATCGGTCCTAATCTTACTTTTAGTTGAAAATGTCAGAGACGAATATTCGAATTTGACAAAATATAATCAAACGTCACTTTTACGATAATCTCAACGACTATTATAAGGCTGTCGTTGCTATTATCGTTTCAAGATGTATAGATATATTTGCCATACAATTTACATACTTAATAGATATTATTAAAATAATTATATGTGATTTACTATTCAACAGGATTTTTTACTACCAAGTAATTTAAGTCATTTTCAAATGGCCGCCTGAGAAATAAGAAGTCGACAAGAAGGGTTTAATTACTTTTTCTACATTTTACTATCTGCAAGTTTAGCAGTCTGGCATGGTCCTTAACTCCTTAACTATGTTTTGACTTTTGACACTTATCAGCGAAATAGCACAGATAATATTTAGTTTTTCAAGGTTTGCGCATAATTCATTCGATATAACATCGTAAAAAAATCAAAATATTAGTCTATGGTTACGATATTGTTACGATAAACGATATGGAATGCGAACATTTGTTAGAGGTGGGTAGGTGTGATATATTCGGAGTATTATCGTATCGTTCCGAATAAATCGTTGTCGATTTTGCGAGTAGAACTCCTGGTGTTGTAAGACAATGTGGACGGCGGTGATCATTTAACTACAGAAGACCCTCTTTCATAAAAAAAGAGGAGCACAAAAGGGCGTACGTATCACCTATTGCTAAATGGTCACTCACTCTCTTGCACCACTCCTTTCTATACTTCCGGTGTAAGTGCATCTTTAAAAGGAACCCTCGTATTATCCTGGAAAAACCGCGCAAGGATGCTCATTCCACAGCTTTATTGTACGTGGATGAAAGTTCCATGCACTGTAGAGGTCCGCCACACATCCAAAAGATGGGGCTAATATCTAAGTTTTTTTTATATAATAGGGGTCATACTTACAAGAGGTTTACGAGATGGGGAGTGGTGAGTCAACCATCCATGGACATCCGCAACAACAGGTGTCAAGAGTTTCATTTCTTGAAGGTCCCTTAATCGTACCGGTTAGAGAAAACAGTGGCCGGTATTAGATTCCACAAAGTGGCTGTGCGAGGTAAGAAATTTCTTGCAAAACGCGTATTTGTGGAATGCCAGACGTGATGCGGGTGCTATTTTGCATTATGACGTAATTTCCAAGTTAATGGCGTTTGCGAAAGTGAAATTCGGCAGCAGGAATCAGGTCAAACTGCTCTTCGCTCACTCCCCGTGATAAATGCGGTAGAAGACATTTTAAGTAAAACACAGAGAGATTTATTATATTAGACAAATTATATTATATTTTATGAAGAAACAAGAAGCCTAATTGTTAGTTTAGCACGAGACATCATAATTCAGATTAACAAGTAACAACCACGTTACAATTTTCTTAGATCATAGATAATGTGACAACTGTAACCATAGATTAAATGAAAGCTAAAATTTTAAAGCAATTTATATAACAATTTGAATAAGTAAAATTTGAATTAGTTAAAAGGCTCCTGTTTCCATCAATTGATTTCTGGTATTGAATACTAACTTGTTGAGTTCATTAATAATATTTATCGTCAAAAATATGATTTTTAAAATATTTTGTATGCTGTCCGTACAAAACATGTTGTAAAACACCTAAATTACTACCCGGGGCGAATAAAGAACAAAAAGTGGGGCAAAACAAGAATATAATAATAAATTATTCATTATTCTTATTTTCGAGACGAAACAGGAATAAAATCTGGGGCGAAACAAGAATTTTTTGTGTGGGGCGAAACTTTGCGGGGCGAAACAGGAACAAATCAAATATTACGAGAGTACATATATAACTATAGAATAAAATCCAAAATATAGTGAATTGTGATGGAAAACTGTTTTTATTTTCCCTGACTGTTTTACGAAAAACGTCAAGCCACAAACATCACATTTTAAGAAATTCGTGTTTAAAGTTTAATAAATACTAGTGTATTCCATGTGGGTTGGGCTACTAAGTCATGTTCTCATTTAAAGAGTGACAGTAGAGCTGCCATTTTTTATCAGTCCGTTAATGTGAATCACGTGACCAGTTTTGTGTTCTTAACTCAATTTCGACATGATTGTGGTTTGGAACGTTTTTCTGGAACTGGAAAATGATGTCCATGTTCCCTCACTAATTCCCATCACGTGAACCTTGTCTTGTCAAAAAAAAACACTCTACCCAGGCAAGTGTACTTATCAAGCTATAATAATTTTTTTGCGCATGTCAAATTTGATTAATAATTCATATACATCGTACGTGTGATTCTACCTCCCTCTAGAAAGAGTAATAAATGCTTGTGACCTAAGAAGAATGGAAACAAGAAACTCGGCTAAGCTTTCCCTATTTTTGGCTATATTTTTTTTTATTGAAAAGTATATAAACGGGTCATCTGATAGTATATAATCACCGCAGACCATTCTCTTTTTTTATGGAAAAGGAGGACAAACGAGCGTACGGTCAACTGTTGTTAAGTGATCACCGCCACCGACATTCTCTTGCATCACCAGAGGTATGAGAAATCACAGAACGAGGAATCACAGCAGCGTTGCCGGCCTTTAAGGAAGCACATCTAAAAGCCCTAAGTGGCCTCTTAACCTCCTCTCTCTTCACCCTTGGGTTCTGGAACTCCCTGCCCTGGGAATTCTTACGCCCCGGGGATACACAAAGCACAGTATCTCTTGTAACACTAGGGGAATAAGAATTCGAAAATTGATAACTCACTGTTAAGTGATAGTCAATGATTCAATATAAACTATTCGTAATGTTTTTTTAAAGTCATAACCCTCATTTCTAGGTTAAATACACACATAAAATTTGAAAACAAATAAAAACAAAACAATTTGTTTAGATTTGCAAGAGCGACATCTTAAATCAATTTCCTAATATGCAAATATTGGGTTTGAGCAGGTTATCAACTGTAAAGTAGATCCTGTGGACGAAGCCACAACCTGTGAGTTGAACAAAGCACACAAGATTTTATGACGATATGTCACTCGAACGGTTAGCTCAGTTGGAAGAGCACTGGCACGGAACGCGAGAGGTCGTGGGTTCGAACCCCACATCGTTCATAAAATTTTGTTTTCATATTTTATTTGTGGTTCAATATAGTTTAATTTATTTTATTTAACAGTCATTTACTTTAAAAGAATTGTATAGAAACAAACGATATAGTAATTAAAATTATACTATTCGCGCGATAGGGAAAAATTATCACAGTGAATTTAGTCAGGCAAGCAAGACTGTTAACTGGTCATGTCGACCATTAGTATCATACTTCAGCTACCAAGCTTCTTGTAACTCATATGTCTACTGAAGCACAGCCAAAAGACGAGAATTAAATAAATATCAATATATAATTTAAATTTATTTACAAGTTTTAAAATAAAAATTCTCCCCAATTGTATTAAAATAATTTAATGATATTTAATTACACGTCATTATTTAACTAAATTATACGGTATTATAATATTTTCAATGGTTGTATTTAATAACTCCTTTATTACAACATTGTTTTTTATACAAACATAAAATAGCGCGAGGAATGTTTTTCAAGGATTTTTGTTTTATTACGCCAAAGAAGAATAACTTCTTCCGTTCTTCTTAACACACACTTTTTTTTAATTTAGTCTTCGTATTTTGTATAATATTTACTGGGATTACTGGGACAGAAGTAATTCATTCTAAAACAGGATCCCAGTAAATATATAAATACTTCCCCAACAAAAGAGTTATAAGCTTTCTTTAGGTACATTGTCTACCTATACGTATTGCATACTCTATTAATTTTGATTTCCTTTAAAGTTTTGAAATATACGTTTTGTGCGTTATTAATAGCAGTATCTTCTTATTACGTTAAGAAACGGCCGTTCCCAATATACTATCTACAGATAGAGATAAATTACTACCTTCTACTGTCAGTAATTAGCTGTAAATAATCTGAAGTTGTTCCAATATACCCGATAAGTCATGCTTATCGCCAGTTCACTGTTGCAATTTCCATACAAACTTCTATCCCTGGTAAGCTATAAGTCGTCCAATTCACAGACAGCGTGTACGTTTAAGATGAGTTACCGTCGATAAGTTTATTGCGACAAAAAAGTCAACGATAGTTACGATTTTTTATCTTAAGTAGGCCACAACCGGAGATTGGCCGTAAGAAGTCTGACTTTTTGACGGCTACAAGAGACTGTATATTTGAGTATATCGTCACAGTAGACATATACATAATATATCTACTGTGATATCGTTTTAATTTCAACCCCCACGCGTTCCCGAGATAAATGGACGGACAACGAAAGGATCCCACAAGGTTTTTGAAAAAAGTTGTCAGTTTTGAAATATCACACTGAAGTGAATTTGCTAGAATAAGTTCCGCTGTCATAAACACATAATGCCTAGTACTCGGCTAGGTCGAGTTAATAAGCCTCTTGTGGGGCGATGTATCTTAATAATTATATGTTTTTACAACAAGATCCCAGAAAATGTCCAAAACAAATGTATTACGTAATTCAAGATAATTTGTCAAAAAAGTTTGTGTGGTAAATGTTTGTAAAACATAAATGACTTTCTTAACGATGCCACAGATTGGGAATGGAGCGACCGCCCTCAGGCTATTAAATTATTAATTGTACGATAATACTATGTAATATTTTTATGAAAAAAAAAAGAAGCCCGCTGAGTTTATAGCGCCCGTTCTTCTCAGATCTGAAGCATACTTTTTGGAATGGGTGGTAGTTTTTGACTTTCAATAAGGGATATTACATCCTATTTTGAAAATAAATATTTGAGTTTTAACTTTTATAATGTACCTTCATACTCACAAAATTCCAATTAGTAACAAAAACCGGTGCTAGGTATTTAAGATCGTGTAACGATGGGTATTGAAGATATTCCTCCCCCATTGTCATCACAATGTTACCCCCAACACCAAAAACACACAAATCCCCCACTAAATAAACTAAATGAAACATTGTCTTTAAAAGCAAACACAAAGAAAACCCCATTTCATTTTCAGCAACTGTCTGTCGAGCCTCGACCTTTGACATTATTAAAACAAATAAAAAATAGATTACGAGATCTTTTTCGTTTATCACCTCTGTTTCAAATTACACTTTAATTTAATTTAAGTGCACTATAATCTTTATTAGTAATTTAAGAAAACAGCGTTGGGATTTTCCGAGCCGTTAACAATCATAAGAGACGACACAGAGGCTTCGAATGAGGACTAAGATTGTACTTATGTCATGTTTATTTATGATTATGACAATGGTGGTAATTGTTGAATGTAAACATTTCTGAAGATATACTGTTTTTGGTTCGACCGCTAAATTTGACACCCTGACGTTAGCTGGTCAACTAGACCATTTGTATCATACTTCAGCTACCAAGCCTCTTGTAACTCATATGTCTACTGAACCACAGCCAGTGGATGAAAGTTAGATTCATTTTGATATGTATAACAATGATATTATAGTATTAAAAGAGGTAGATACGACACTAGCGCGCCGAAAATCAATCGCCTAAATGGAGTCAATTGGTTCCTTTGGTCGTAGTCGCTCTCTCGATATTGTTATGGTGAAGTGCGGCCGATATTAATACCATATTTGTGCTGCAGATGAGGGCTATTCACGCGATTTATAACCTAGGTATTAAGGAATCATTAAGAGAAAAATTTAAAGAAATAAATATTTTGACTGTTGCTTCTCAATACATTTTTGATAATTCGGTATGTTCATAAGCACATTGAAGAATTTTCTAGAAACTGTGACATTCATAATGTTAACACGAGGAACAAACATAAACTTGTTATGCCTACTACTCGGTTGGGTCGAGTTAGTTAGTCTTTTGTTGGGCTATGTATATGCTTCTACAATATGATCCCAGAAAATGTACAAAACAAATGTGTTACGAAATTTAAAAGAATTGTTAAAAAACGTGTGGAAAAGGTTACTATAGCATAAACTATTTTCTTAATGACACCACGGACTGGGAATAAAGCGAACACCCTCAGGCTTTTTAATTATAAATGTTTATTGTACGATATCACATTGTAATCCATATTTTATAGTAACAAAAAAACCCGCTGAGTTTCTTGCGCCCATTCTTCTCAGGTCTGAGGCAGTCTCTTTTGAATGGGTGGTAGTTTTTGACGTTCAATAAGTGATTTTAAATCCTATTTTGAATAAAAATATTTGAATTTGATACGAAAACGGTACACACGCGTTTGTTGTTGACAGAATAGCTTACAATTATAATGTTGTACCCAATGATATTTAAAAGTATAGATAGGTTACGTAGACAACATTCGGTGTTTGGAAATGATACACTAACGCACACATGAAACACACTACATTACGATTACTCGTCAAAAAAGGATAGTAAATGCAATTATCGCAAGCGAAAAAGAGATAAATCTAATTTGCTAATTGCTTCGTATTTGTATAGAAAAAATACAGTTAATTCATCAGATATGATTTTTTACCGTACACCGTGATTTATGCCTAAATTACGATTCATTCAAAGTTTAAGTAGTAAAAGTTATAAAGTTTACTACTTTATAACTGCATTGAAATTAGGTAGATAATGTGTCATTGATTTTATAAAAAATAATTTAATATTGATTATTATATATAGCCACATTGATGATATCAATTATTTATACATAAAATAATAAAAAACATACAGACACCAAAACAAAACCGAAAGGTATCCATTTTTACAATTTTTCTAACGACGGCTCCCAAAAAGTTTTAAGATTACAATTATTATTTTTTGTATCTTATATTATTTATGAATATCTTTTTGTTAATGGTTTATTACAATAAGGTAATGGGAGAAGAAGAAAATGATCCATTGATTCTTCTGCAGTTAGCAAGGGATATACTGAAAGGGATAGTGTTACTGAAAAAACTCCTACGTAAACAAATAGCACTCACTGTCTACATCCGCTACCTACCCTAAAACTTTTTTTAGCAGTTTGATAGTTCAGCTACCTAAATACGAACTTTTTTATTAAAAATTATTACATATACTGCAACAACGACTTTTTTACATCATTTCCTAAAATATTCTACCTCGATTATCCCGCAACAGACAGCATCAATATTTCGTCATTTCTGTACCTACGTTAATCTATGATCGGCTTGGCGGCGATCGCCGTTGTCATGGCGACATATTTATTTTGTTAGATAAATAATGAAATCAAATAAAATGTTATAATTCATGATTTCTTAAGTATGGTATGTTATTCAGTGATTTTTTTTTACTTTCGTAATTAGTGCATCTTCCTATAACACAAGACGGCATTATAATGCTGTACCTATGATATAGGTACACCCAATATGTATAAGTTGTAAAATAAAAAAAATAATTTCTTACTAATTGTTTCATTTTTTTAAAGATATTTAAATAAATTTTATTTAACTAAGTTCAGCGGTTAAAATATGTTTGTTATTTTTAAGTGATATCCCGATTAAATATGTTAATTTAATTTTTACCAACATCGGACGGTTGGCTCGGTTGATAAGAGTGCTCGGACGGAACCCGAGAGGCGCTAGTTCGAGTACCGCTTAGTTCATAAATTTTGGTACAAATTAAATTTACATAAAATAGCACGTATTTGTTTTAGGTATAATGAGAAAATAAAAGTTGATTCAATCTAAGCGCCGATGATTACCGTAAAATTGGCTAAATTGTGGTGTATCGTTTACCCAAACCACCGTTCCGTATATTATAATAAATAAATACTGTTTATGAATTTGTCAATAATATTGAACAGCATCAAGAATTATTTCGTAAAATATGCATCCCGCACGGACGAGTAAAAAAAGAAGGACTCCGCGCCGTGATATTAGCAAGTGAAGCACCCTTATGCTAGTGTGTGTGCGGTTACGGGGGATACTAGTTACCCAATTTTTTCTCCTTATATAATCATATATGGCCAAAAAATACTTATATAGTATCGTTTTTACACTTTTTTAGAACGCACGACGGCGTTTTTAAAATATTTTATTGAGACGCAAACTGATCTGTCACAGACGATGACAATTCTCATAATTGCCGCCTATCTGTCTGTAGTAGTGTAAGTGTGTGCGTGGTCCTATGTATTTACACGTTAATCGGCTTGTTTTGGTGCTACTCTGTTATGTAAAGTGACACGGAGTCCTTATTTTTTACTAGTCCGTGGCACCCCGTGTTTTATGGAAATTGTTTCACAGCAGAACTGTTCAACCGTGCGTCAATAAATTCTCTCATAGAAAATATTATGTCCATACAAAAAATATTGGAAATAAAAATAATTATGAGTCCCAAATCGAATTGAAAAGTATCCTATCTTTCAAGTTGGACTCAACTGCACTCCATGAAGTAATCCCCAAAAATCCGTTCATTAGTTTAGGAGTTCACTGGAAACAAACATCAGGACACTGGATTTATATATATTATTAAGACTAGCTGACCTGACAAACGTTGTTTTGCCATATAAGTTATTTATACAATTAAACCTTTTCTTGGACATTGCAACATTACTTTATTTTTCTTCTAAACTAAAAGATTTTTTCTAAAATAAACTAGCCTAAGTTACTCCTTATTATATCAGTTATTTGCCAAAAAAAAGTCCCGTCAAAACTGGACCAGCCATTTCAGAGATAAAAAATAAAAAAGAACAAACAGACAGACAGACATAAATTTTAATATCATTTTAAGTACCGTATAAATATTCATATACATGTAGTAAAAAACGGTTATTTCAATATTACAAACAGACACTCCAATTTTATTTATATATATATAGATGAATAGATAAAGATTGTTTTGTTAATAGCAAATTGAAGATTTAAAACGATGCTTGGAGCTAAAAATTTGATAAAAATTATAGAATTAATAGCGTTTCCGTAAAAAATACTTTAAAGAAATAATATTATAAAAATATTGATTGCTTACAGAAAAACACAATTTACAATTTTAATAAAATATTGCGAAATATTAAGACTTCGTTTAGAGTTCCGTTCTGTTTTCCGCATGTAAATCTACGAAGGCACTTTTACTAAGGTTTTTATCGTTTCTTATGGCAGCGGATGACAAACGAACACACCTACATTCTGATGATATGTGGTCACCACGGGTCATAGCCTTTTGTAATGGCAGAGGAATCACAGAAGCGTAGCTATCCTCTAAAATCAAGCAATATTCATCAGTCATGGAGCCATAGGATAAATCAAATCAAATCAAAATCAGTTTATTCACGTAGGTCTCGGAAATGACTTTTCTTTTTATACCCCCCTCCTTTGAGGGTTGAGCTTTAATAAGAAGAAGTGGCAAGAAACTCTTTGTGACAATCACTCACTCACAAATCATTTCAGTTACAATATATGTAAAGTGATGCAGCAATAATACTCAAACTACAAATACTCAAAAAAAAATGTTAATTAATAGGTAAAAACAAGAGCTATTGAGTACAGTCACGGCCGACTACTACTGTATCAACAATAATACTAGGCCATGGTACAGTAGATGCATCAATCCACCGTAAATAAATAAAGGTATTTAGCAAACATTTTATTAGCAATTATAAAAAATATAATATATAAAAGATATCCCAATTAATAATTACAAATTAATTACATTTATATAACTACAGTTATTTATTACTCTGTAAGTAATATAATAGTTTAAACATGATTATAAATAACTATAAAAGAATATATATATCTTGAGTTAAATTTGTTGACACAACAACAGTACTAATAACATTTGTTAGCAGTTATATAACGGTTGGCTGTAGTGCACTATATAAGCTAGAGTGCTACGTTCTAGTATTCATTACTTATTGTGAAAATGAATAACTAATTCGAATATAAATCTTTCTAACTTTCTCACGAGGTAAAAAATAAACTTAATTTTAGCTATCTATAGTTGGTTGATTAACTACAGTTCTTAACTATCTATCAGTTTATTTTTATATAAATTGATAAATCTGAAGTTTTGTCAGAAATTTATTTTGTCAGAAATTAAATTTCTGAAAGCAAACAATTTTATTTGACATTTGACAACAAACTGTATTATGTTGATTAATAAATCTTAAGTTTTGTCAAAAAAAATAGTTCTGAATGTAACCGCACAGCAAAACAAAACAAAGAATATAGTTAATCAGAAAGCTTTAAATTGAGTAACAGACTGTATCATAACTGTGTGTGTGTCTGTCAATATCAAATTAGAACCTTATAAGTAGCCCATATTTTAGGAAAACTTTGTTTTGTAAGTAAGCAACATCATGTGTAACATTAATCGAATATAATAATAAAGTTTCATTCATACCGAGCATTTTTTTAAATTGTCTTGATAAAAAACAAGATTCCTTTTGTTTGTTTCATTATCCATTGAGGCAGTACGAAGTCTGCCGGGTCAGCTAGTTCTATATAAATTTATATAATCATCAGTCACGCACTACATACAACACATCTCACATTCACGAAAATTATCCATAAATAAATTCTACTAAATCGACAAGCAAACTCATAGAATCTGGGCGATGCACTATATATTATGTGCATAACTCATAAATTATACTCCGGACTGGCCAAGCAACGCCCCTCAGACTGATTTTACCTAAAAATTTTTACTATATAGAGGTTTCGTATAAAGTTTAAGTTTTTTTTTTTTCGTTTTTTTCTGTTTTACTCTGCAATATTGAACCTACCAAAAAAAAAATTGATACAATATTTTCAGGAAGAATGAGTCTATGTCTGTACGTTGTCTTTTTTTCTTAAAAAGCTTTCAAAATTGTTACGTATTCGTCCTAACAGAGCGGTATAAAAATGGCATTTTCTACGATGTTTGAAGAGTCATATTTTCTTATGTCAATAGTTGATTGAAAAAACAAAACTTACAGACATAGCTTTAGCATAGATAGATTTTTTGGCAAAAAATCTCCTCTCTAGAAGCATTATCCAGGGAGAAAAAAGGTAAAAAACGAATTCCACGTTTGTATGGAATAACGCTGCTAGCATCCCCTCTTAAATAATCGCTCATCTTACATACATGAATTGAAAAACCAAAAAACACATTTGTACGTGGCGGGCGAGGATCGAACCCGGGACTCCGTGGTGAGAGTTAACAGTTCTACCTATTGCGCCAAAGAAGCAAGGCTTGGAGGTATTAAAATATGTGTAATAAAAACAAAAAGTGTGTCCTTTCTTATGCTGCTTAATACTTGCAAGGGTATCTCGCCATCTAGTCGCAAAGAATATGCGAGAGCTGTCATACGCTTACACTTACATAATAATATACTAGCTGACCCAGCAAACGTTTGCCATATTAAAAAGTAATAAAAAATAATTCAATAATTAAAATTAATGGGGTATATATACCATATATACCATTGGGAGGCTCCTTTGCACAGGATGCCGGCTAGATTATGGATACCACAACGGCGCCTATTTATGCCGTGAAGCAGTAATGTGTAAGCATTACTGTGTTTCGTTCTGAAGGGCGCCGTAGCTAGTGAAACTACTCGGCAAATGAGACTTAACATCTTATGTCTCAAGGTGACGAGCGCAATTGTAGTGCCGCTCAGAATTTTTGAGTTTTTTAAGAATCCTGAGCGGCACTGCATTGTAATGGGCAGGGCGTATCAATTACCATCAGCTGAACGTCCTGCTTGTCTTGTCCCTTATTATCAAAAAAAAAAAAGTATAAAATATACATGACGACCGATGCTCAGACCTACCATATATATCGTACATAAAATTTATCGTGCTATAATAATTATTACATTTGATTGACATCTTGCAGCCCTATTGCGAATCTGTGGATGGAACAGAAAAATATCAGAATCGCGATACAGCAATTATAGGTGTTGATCTTAGAAAGGTGAAAAAGTTGTGTGTATATTAATGTTGAATCAAATGAAAATATTTTTTAAAAAAATTGTCAAAAAAATAATTTGGGGGTCCCTTATCATTAAGGGGTATGAAAAATAGGTGTTGGCCGATTCTCAAACCTATCCGATATGCTATAAAAAAATTCATACAAATCAATTTAGCCGTTTCGGTAGAGTTTAGTAAGAAACACCGTGACACATGAATTTTAAAATAATATATAAGATATTAGTACACAAATGTTATCATTATGGTTTAAGGGGTATAACTTTGAACTACTGAAAGCATAATTAAAAAAGAGAAAACAATGTGTTCATATAACAAACTCTTTATGATATATGAATCCGTTATTGGACTTATTCAAATTCAGGTGTACCACAGGGTAGTATTCTAGGGCCCTTATTATTTCATCTATATATGATTTACCAAATTCAACCATCAAGAAATCATGACACAGTTGTAAAAGATAGAAATTTTAACAATTATAAATTGGATAGAAAGACACAAATAACGTGTAAAAACACGAATGAAATGAAATGAAATTATTTATTTTGTTTTGCTATAGGGTATGTCCAGATCTTAAATATTACGATGTCTCTATCCAGCTTAAATAAAAAACATTCAAAAACTTAACATATTATATATATATACACATATTATGGTATATTGGTGCGGGGCAGCGCTCGGACGCACAAACAATGTTTGTGCTGCAGAAGAGGGCTATTCGAATCATTGAGAGCATAATTCAAAGCAATTAACATCTTGACTTTTGCTTCTCAATATATTCTTCATAATGTAATGTATGTTCATAGGCACATAAGTGAATTTGCGAGAAACTGTCATAACCATAATTTTAACACCAGGAACAGACATAAGCTTATAATGCCTACTGTTTCTGTTTCTTGCGCCACTTCTTCTCTCTCAGAGCACCATTTGTTTCCGAAGCGGTAGTAGTATCTAGTAGCTATTAGAAATGACATCAAAAAGAATTCTAAAGGAATCAATTTTGAGAAAATAAATGCCTTTTATGCCTTTTATAGGCAAATAAGTGAATTTGCTAGAAATTGTTATAACCATATTGTTAACACCAGGAACAGACATAAACTTATAATGCCTACTACTCGGCTAAGTCGAGTTAGCAAGTCTTTTGTGGGGCGATGTATATGCTTTTACAACAGGATCCCAGAAAATGTTCAAAACAAAAGTATAACGTTATGCAAAAGAATTGTTAAAAAACGTTTGTGTGGTAAAGGTTACTATAACATAAATGTCTTTCTTAATGATACCACAGGTTGGGAATGGACCGACCGGGCTATTAAATAATAAGTTTAATTCTACAATGTTACTTTTTAAATGTTACTTTAATTGTAAAACATATTTTTGATGAAAAAAAAACCCGCTTTGTTTGTTGCGCCCATTCTTCTCAGGCCTGAGGCATTCATTTTGGAATGGGTGGTAGTTTTTTTTTGACTTTCAAGACAATAAGTGATGTCACATCCTATTTTGAATAAAAATATTTGAATTTGTATTCCTAAAAAATACAATATCTATTCATTTATAACTGTATTATTGTATTTTATATTTAAATGCATTTGTTGACGTCATTTCACATTAAACTGTATATAAATTGGCTTTGATAAATTAACATTTAAATTATTCATGTCAAGCCAATTGATTATTTTATCCAACGTCATATTTATTTCTAATTCATACTCATTATTATGCTCAATATATTTGTCATGTTTAATGTCAGACCATATAACAATGATATTATAGTATTAAATTGCCATATAACAATTTCAATGTCATCATCAAACATTAGGGATCGATAATAAGTCACTTTAGGAAAGTCATTTACATAAAGTAAAAACAAAAGTGGCCCCAATACACATCCCTGGGGAACTCCACTATTATTATAGAGGCAGTTTGATTGGTAAGTACTGACTGTGTTTGTATTATCGAGAAAAGTAAGTTGGGTACACTGCGCTCTACCCTGAATGTTCCCCTGAATCAACACAGCGGGTGTTAGACAAGACAGAGCACCCGTACACCTCCTGTAATTCCTCTGGTGTTGCAAGAGAATGTGGGAGGCGGTGATTACTTACCACCAGGTGAACCATACGATCATTTGTAATCCTTTTCCATAAAAAATGTAGCCATTAAATTGTGCAAAGATATTAATTTTATTTGACCGAATCTGTTCCGTAATAATAATCTACTTACATAATTCCAATATGTAAAAAATGCAGCGAGCATTGATTTTAAAGCGTGCAACACTGGTTTTTTAAGAAAAACCTCTCCCAAAGTCATCAGCATATAGCCTCCATACATCAAAATACAAACTTCAGCCACTAAATACACCATATGAAATACCGTTCTCAAAAATAAACCCAAAAGAAATCGCTTTTCATTATGAACATTTGGCAATTCAGCTTCAACGTTAGACATTTTCACAAAAAAAATCCCACAGTTCTTTCAGTTCAGCTAAATATTCACAGTTAGACATGCAATTACTTGTATTTTTATTTTCACATACCGTTTTTTAATCAAATGACATTTTCTAAAACGACAACTTTTGTCACCGGATGCCTTAAAACTAACATTTTATTTATCATAATATAATTATGTTTCTTTTATTAGATTTTGATTGCCTTCGAACAACCACATATCATCGATATAAAAAAGTAAAAATCTAATCATCAAAGCTATAAATTACTATTCTTTGTTAAGCACGAAAAGCCAATTACCTTTGTATGTATAATTGTATTATTATTCAAAATAAAACAATGCTTTTAACTATTTATACAATACTTATCATTACTTGATGTACCTAAGAACTATTTACTACTACTACAAGGAAGTGTACCAAGAATACTGACAGAATTTCCGCGTTGGATAGGTTCTGATCTATTGACCGAAATAATAGCCCTATTGAGGCGCGTAGATAGTACTTTGTACATTCTCCACGCGTCTGGACCCCATACGGGACGAGACGAGCAGATTGTTCAGATGATGGTTATTGATTCGCCCCGCCCATTACAATGCAGTGCCGCTCAGAATTCTTGAAAAGCCCAAAAATTCTGAGCGGCACTACAATTGCGCTCGTCACCTTGAGACATTAGATGTTAAGTCTCATTTGCCCAGTAAATTCACTAGCTTCGGCGCCCTTCAGACCGAAACACAGTAATGTTTACACATTACCGCTTCACGACAGAAATAGGCACCATTGTGGTACCCATAATTTAGCCGTCATTATGTGCAAAAGAGCCTCCCACTGGTAAATATAATATTTATGTTTCTGTTCCTAATGTGTAAGAAGCTAAATGCAATTTTTGAATCTTCATCGACTTAATGAATAAAGTGATTTTAATTTGATTTCATTTGGTTTATATCATAATTATATTCGGCTACCATAATATGCCACTGACTCTTAAGTCTACTGTACCAATGGACGAGAATTAAATAAATATAATTGTGTAAAAATATAAAGCGTTATGTAACTCAATTATAATATTTTCATTGATTGTATTTAATACCGCCTACATTACAAAATTATTTTTTCTACAAACGTAAAATAAAAGTTGGTTTATAGTCTGTACACTGTTTTTATTAACCGACTTCAAAAAAGGAGGAGGTTCTCAATGAATTGAGAACCTCCGGTATGTATTTCTTTTTATGTTGGTTTGGTTAGGTTCTGATTATGGGATCCATGACAAAGTAACGGAACTCTTCAATTCTTAGGAGCAAATTAACGATACTAGGCCGAATATTTTATATGCTGTTTGGATATTTGAGTCACCTACCGTCAAGTCGTTATGGTCAAGTAATTGTCGTAGTCAAATATGATAATCAAGGAACACCTTAAAGACTTAAATTAAGGGTGCGACCTGTGGCTGAATTTCTAACTATCTGTTATCAAATGCAATGCGCTTACGATAATTGCTGCATTGTAGTAAGTAAGTAGTGTTTAAATTTAGTAGATCTACACATATTTAGACAAATTATTAGTTGGTGTAGTTCAGATTCAGATTAAAAATCAAAGAATATTAAAAAAAAAACAACCGACTTCAAAAATACTTGGTATTCAAAAACAATAGATATATATAGTCGGTGTCAGCCAATGGAGATTTGTAACTACACACATAGTTATGAATGAGATGTGCTTGAGTCGCACGTGCGATGTGAGGAGGCGAGAGGTGATAGCGGGGCCGCGGCGGGAGGACACCGATTCCAAAAATAACAATAATCGTTACTTGAAGTAGATTATACAAACATACGCAATTATTTTTAATACTTTTTAGTGCATATTATATCTATTGTATTGGCGAAGTGTTTTTGAAGTCGGTTGTTTTTTTCTAATTTTTTTTTTTACTGACACAATCAGACCAGAGGGGAAAATGAATATTGGCAGACCAAATAGACTGAGAAAGGACCTGCTTTACTTCAGCAAGAATAGGAAAAGAAATGGAGGGGGCTTTTAATCAAAGAGGGAGCATATAGTAAATACAAATTCTAACCTTACCAATAGATAATAAGATGAAACCTAACAGCCTTACTAACTCCTTATGTAAAAAAAATCTGTCTGCGTTATTGTACACTTGATTTGGAATATTAAAAGGGTTATTATTATTATTAGTATGACGTCTCAATAACTTCACAGCCACATGTTTACGTAAACAAAGAATACTGTAAGTCATTTATAAGTCCGGCTATTGTTTAAAGTAGTTTCTATTAAATGCAAATAGTTTAGCTTAAAAATATACTCACGTAATTCCAATTAGTTAAAAATGCAGGGGTCATAGCTTTCATATCCCGCAACACTGGGTGCTTTAAAGCTTCCCCTCCCATAGTCATCACAATATAGCCTCCAAACATAAAAACACAAAATGCACCCACTACATAAACGGAATGAAATACCGTCCTCAGAAATAAAATCAAGGAAAACCTCTTTTCATTGTCAACATTTGACAGTCCAGCTTCTACGTGAGACATTTTTGCAAAAAAAAAACAAAAATCTACAAAATTTATGAGTGAAATATTCACAATATTTACAAGTTAAACTATTTGATATACTTTCACATGATATGCACCACTTTTTTAATCAAGTAACAGTTTATAAGGCGACATGCATCGTCTTAGGACGCCCTAGAACTGACATGACACTTATTATAACATAAGTTACTTAGTTTTTATTAGATTTGCTGTCGACCTCGACCGAAGATGTAACATCAACATAAAATGCAAAACTCGTCTAAGCAGTTCTATACCACACAGCCAGTGTTTAAATCAATATATTTATTATTTCTAATTATTTCTTTTTTGTTAAATACGCGAAGCTAATCCGATTACAATTCACAGTAAATTTTATTTGATTAAATTGTTCATTAAAAAAACTTCTTACAAAAAGTACTGACGACGAAAATATCCTTCAAAACAAGGTAGGTAAATAAAAATAAGACAATCTGTTTTTTCATGAAACAGTACGACAGACGAGCATTCATAGGGTTCAACTGATGGTTAATGGTCTACAATATTTTGAATTTGGTGCTAAATTAAACAAAAGTGTAACGACATTTAATACTCATATTCGCAAGGTGTGATTGAACTGACCTTCAAACAGAAGCAGGCCTTAAAACTTGTCTTACCATATCGAACCAGCCCAAAATTGAGAGATTTTGGGACGACTTATGACGTGTGGTGAAAAGTTGATTTCTATATTTGATAATAATATATGTAAATTAATATACTTTTATGACATTGAATTTGTTAATATTATACATAGATACTAAATGAATTATTAAGTTGTAAATAACTTAGTCTCATATTATAATATCCTAAAATTTTAATTTTATAAATGATAGCATTGTGAAATCCGACATGTTTCGATATAACAGTAGTGTTTAGACAATTTTGTAACATATTTTGCATGTCAATTGACGAAAAATATTGGACTATCAATAATATTATGATAACGTCTTAAGTACAATGGTTCCTGCAAATAAAATTTCATTTCATTTCATTTCATATACTTGGCCTAAAGCGTTAGTGAGTAATAGTAATGTTATAGAAAGTGTCTGGTAGTTATTTCATGGTATTATCCAACACATCGTCCTAACATAGCACAAAAAATAATTCAGCCCTCAACAAGAAGGCTGCACATGAGGCACTAGGGCTAAGTAAATCATATCAAAGTCACTTCCAAATTTCAAAAAGTATGCCTCAGACCTGAGAAGAACGGGCGCAACAAACTAAACTAAAAACTAGGCCAAGGAAATGATACTTATGAATGTCAAAAGTACGTAAAACTTACTTTTATTTTTCTGGACAAGCAACTTTTTGAGTCAAATACCCAGAGTTCTACTGCAAAGACAAAAATTACCTTCCCATGAGATGTCAGAGATATAGATAACTAACTGCTGCCCGCGACGTCGTCCGCAGAAAGAATATGTATTATACCTGCATCTAGCTTGATAATGCTTATAATGGTGTCCCGACTTCTTGTTAGTATTGCAAATTTGAATTTAATCTATTCGGTAGTTCGCCCGTCGCCGGACCGCACCATAGTATCGCGCACTCGGTTGGTCATCGTCCTGACTAATAAAATAATCGTCAAAACGATGTAGCGTGAAGGGCAATACAAGTAAAAATTTGAATTTGTTTATTTTGATATAAGAATCAATTTGAAACTACTAAATGTGGTTTAAAATAAATAATAAATTTATATTGTATCTTATGGTTCTGTATTTTGGCGATGATGGCTTAGACGTATTCAAATTTAAATATTTTTATTTAAAATAGGATCTAAAATCACTTATGGAACGTCGAAATAATATGCCTCAGACCTGAGAAGAACGGGCACAAGAAACTCAGCGGACTTTTTATTCTTAAATTAGTTACAATACAATTTGTTCGGCTATGAGGGTGTTCGCTCCATTCTCAGTCTGTGGTATCATTAAGAAAATCATTTATGTTCTAATAACCCTTACCACACAAACGTTTTTTAACAATTCCATTGAATTTCGTCACACATTTGTTTTGTACATTTTCTGGTATCACGTTGTAAAAGCATATACATCGTCTAATAAAAGACTTGCCCCCTTATTCATAATAGTCTGCTAACTTAAAGGATTGCTAATTCTCACTCTGTCTTCTTCTATTGACCTAAGTCAGAATGAGAAAAAACACTCCTTAGCGGCTGTTTAAAGTTAGTGGACCATTATGAATAAGGGGGTTAATCGAGTAATATGCATAATATGAAGTTTATGTTTGCTCCTCGTGTTAACATTATTATTGTCGCAGTTTCTAACAAATTGCTTAGTATGCTTATGAACATACAAAACATTAACAATAATATAATATTGAGATGTAACAGTCAAAATGTTTATTTCTTAATGATTCTTCTTTCTTTCATCATAAAAGATAAACATTTCAAAGGGTTTTTGCGACGCACGCCATAATAGCTCGCAGGCGGCAGATTTTATCCTACTTACTAGAAACTTATCGTTATATTTTGGATAATTCACACAATATCTTTATAAATCTGATGATGTGATTCTGATGTGTAAGCTATATTATTGTAAGGTTTCATCAAAATCCATTAAGTAGTACATCCATTAATTCTTACAAACACTGCGTTTGTAACTTTAGCAGGATGAGATATATATTTTACCTTACAAAAATTTTATTTGTCGGTACATTATAGCAAATTGATACTTTAACCCCTAATACAACACTCAAGGTTATTTCGACATCGAGACGTACAACGTGACTTATCTATGTTTTGTTCTATCTTTTATCACATATCTTACGTTATGTATATAATATACATTTGAACGTAGTGTTTAAATTCTCTTTGATTATATTATAACAGGTTTGAACGTGCTCTTAGATGATGGCTGTGGGTTGAGCTAATAACTTGAGCCGGGTCTGCTGCACGAATTAAAAAAAAAAAAACACTTTAACAAACTGTATAATTTGAATTATCTACCTGTATTGTAGAAAATGTAATGCTGCTTACGAACTGAAGCATACATATAATTATATAAGTTACCTGTTTGTTATTTATAATAAATAAGTATATATAAATTAAGTATTTTGTAATTTTAAATTCCTGTAAATAGTTTTTGTAATACAGGCGATATCTGTTTAAAAAACGTGTTACTACTATTATTACTTGTATTTCTAGGTTTTAATGTACACTGGGAACATACAACTGTAATAATTATGATAATAAAGAAATTTCAAATCAATCAAATCACTTTAACAAAACATATTTAAAAAAAATGTTAGTAAAACAGTCCGTCCGCTGCAACTGTTTTTGTGTATGTTTTTGTTTCATTTCAAAAATGAGTTCCGACAAAGTGCATCAGTTAAGCCATGCCCCTAATCGGTTTATAAATCATGTTTTATAAAAAACATTATTATAAAACAAACACAAAAACACGGCGCAGCGGACGCGGCTTCAAAATTCCGCTAGTGCCCTTTGACATTAAATTTTTCATATACACTAAAATCGAAAGTGCCGTACGGCACACTACGCCCTGACCATGTTCTGACCCTCATTTGGTTTATAAGAAAGTTTATTTTGCATGGTCTTATAGCTTATTTCAATATATACAGTATGTTTTTTACATTTATGAATTAAATGTAGCCACATACTTGTTATAGCATTTGCTGACGATATTCAAAACATGTACGAAATCGGTGCACTAATTAGGTCAAAATGTAGACTTTTAATTTTGAGCGAATATTAACATGCTGTACATTATAAAATCGGGTCACGGGGTTACTGGGTCAACACTCAATTATTCAATGAACTTTAATCATTGCATGTTGCCATTCCGTGCTCTTCAAGTTCAAAGACACTGGTCGTTTGTCGGATAGAACACAAGCGATGTTGCCTGTTCACTCCTCGCGGTGACTTCAAACCCGTCGGAACGTCCTACAGCGAAAGAACGCGAACGGGCTTAGGGTAGGGCACAATCTATCGACAATCTTCTTTTAAAGGAAA
Source organism: Leptidea juvernica (assembly GCA_949711755.1). Taxonomy (NCBI): domain Eukaryota; kingdom Metazoa; phylum Arthropoda; class Insecta; order Lepidoptera; family Pieridae; genus Leptidea; species Leptidea juvernica. Next base: position 14,873,363 of record CATIXQ010000016.1, on the reverse strand, counting down.
TAATACCCGATTCAAAAAGATATTAAAATTTAAATACTTAGCGCACAGTGTTTCTAGAAATATCATAAAAAACCTTAAAACACTACGCTTACTAAAATACTTAGTGTATTTAATGAAATGAAATGAAAATGAATTTATTTAAATTATTTTTTTTTGCTTACGTACAAAACAGATAATAATTATAAACAAAGGAGTAATAGTAAATAACAATAACGTTTTTCAGCAGCCTTTCACAGAGCACTGGGTCCCCGACAATTCGAGCAGCTATGTGTTGCACGCGGGCAATAGGTTCTGGCTGATACTAGGGTGCATCCGACCAGAGATGACAACAATACAGGCAGTATCTGGTGTTCCTGCGCTTTTGGAGAGCGCTAGAATCTAGGTCAGCTTGGAGTAATACCGTGATCTTTTATTGACCCCCAGCTTCTTTAAAGCCAATTTGGCTTCCTTGACACCTTCCAGATGACCTGTAGGATGACCGGTCCACATGACCGGACGCGGTCTTCAAAATCTACTCGCAGCCAGAGAGTACACCCTACCCTTGAAATTGCCGAAACGTTGACAGCAGATATTCTCCCCAACGAACACACATACCCATATTCTTATTCACGCCGGTTCCGTTTGTGCGAGTGAGGAACTTAATCCGAACGAGTCTGGTCGGATCGTACTGTCGTCATAGGACGACAGCATGACTGCCAAAACCCTTTTAGTTACTCACAACTCACAAAACACACACTCACAGTAGTTTCGTTAGTTTAACCGTAAAAAAATACTTGCTAGAAGTTCATTAAATTTATAATTTGTTAAAATTATAATAACATTCGAATAACACAAAAATAGTTGTATCCTATCGTTGGGTAGGTATTTGGTAATGGTTGCTAAATAATGTTAAAAAGTATCGATAAAATATCATTGTGAGGTATATACCCTATTAAAGACTTATTTTTTTCGTTATTTGAATGTTCACTACTTCAGTCATCACTCAGATGAGTGATTCATCAGTGACCAGTGTACCGCGAGTCTTCTGGGCGAATAGATTATGTATTTGCCTATCGAATGAATCAAGCTGAAATGGACACTTTCTACTACTGTATGTGTGTACATGTGTAAATTGTCTTTTTAAGTTTGTTAATTGTTATTGCTTTTACGGTGACTTTGACATTTAGTTTTTCTATGACGTTTGCGAATACAGGTGAGTTTTTTCAATGAACAAGATGCACAATATTGTATTTAAAGTTCAGTTCATTTATACCGAAATAAAAGTGTTCGTAAGAATGAACATTTTATTAATAAGAATTTTTATTTCGTCGTCGCAATTATTCAAACAAATCAAAGGTGAAGCCTCCGATCCAGAGGTCAATGTACGTCGTCTAAACAGTACTGCTATCTCTTAGTATATTTATTTAAATATTTATTTATTGTTTGAAAATTTCGCTTTTTTCAATTTAAAGTTATTAATTAAATAATAAATTTTGCTAGTATAGTTCTGTGGACTAGTATTACTCATATTTTTATTTATTTCACAGGTATGCAGACCATACTGTATATCATAATATCATAATAATTATAAGCAATTTATTAATACACGTAAAATAATACGCATTGAGAGGCGCGCGCGCCAACGGAAGGTTAAGTTAAACAAAGGATGGGCTACGCGTTTAAGTCCTGCTCGGGATAGCTGCATTTATAACGTGATACATTAATATGTTGAGTTTTTTTTTAAATACGGGCAGCAAATATCAAAACAGGTGTGTGTCAGCTCCGCCCAGATCGCGAGAGCACAGCAAATAATTACTAAACAATACAATCCTACTAATGTTATAAATGTGAAAGTTTGTATGTCTGGATGTATGTTTGAACTTCTTTAACGCAATATTTACTGAATAGATTTTAATTAAACATTACAATAATATAGCTTACACACCAGAATAACAAATAGGCTATAATTTATAAAACTATAGTGTGAATTATACAAAATATAAAAGAAGTGTGATTGTTACTAATGAATACAACTAGCGCCATCTCTTATCAACTAGCAAGCACAAGATCAATACAATTTATATATGGCAAAAGAACGTTTGCCGGGTCAGCTAGTACAATATATTATGTTATAAGAAGGATGGCATTATGCATACTGTGGTAGCACATTTTACTAACGTTTTACTATACACTTAAATGTTTTATTAAATTACAAACAGACTTCTTTTTTGAGTTTGCCTTCTTGTGGGACGGTATTCTGTGGGCGTTTTTTGCTTTTCTGTAATTTCCTTTTTCCTATATTTTAAAGTCATCCTATATAAAATGATAAGACGAACAGGACGTTCAGCTGATGGTAATTGATACGCCCTGTCGTAATTCTGAGAGGCACTACAGTTGCGCTTGTCACCTTGAGACATGTTAAGTCAGTTGGGCAAATGAGCCCAGTAATTTCACTAGCTAACTTCAGACCGAAACACAATAATGCTTACACATTATTTCTTCGCGGCACAAAAAGGTGCCATTGTGGAACCCATAATCTAGCCGGCATCCTGTACGAAGGCTGTATTTAAAAAAATCATTAACTAATATTTATATAGAAATATTTGAATTCTTATCGTACTATTAAAATGTAATTTACTCACAAAATTCCAAAGAGTGACAAATTCAGGCATCATCAATTTGAGGGTGTGCAACAACGGAATCTGACTAGTATTAATTCTTCTTGAAATAAAAAATCCATACGGCAACAGACTACAATCTCCCACAAAATAAACTAAATGAAATATCATCCTCAAAAGTAAATTAATAGAAAACCTCTTTTCAACTTCGACATTCGGCATTCCAGCTTCGATAGACATTGTTCGAAAAAAAAAATCACAAAGATATTTGTAAGTTCGTACAAGGTATTCTTTCTTGTATATATTAAAAAAACGTTTTCTGAAAAGTTCTAAGGATAAATTCGATTTTTTTTCACATTCACTGATTTTTTTTTAATTGGCCACCATGAAAATATATTCTATAATGCGACAACCGTTGTCCACGGACGTATTAAAACTAAAATATTTGTTATAAATATAATATTATTAACTTAAATATATCTTAAAGGTGCTTTTTTTTATCGCAATGCATAATTTTCATAGTTCTTCCTCAAAATTAATTATTCAAAGATTATCTGTTGACAATTTAATCAACTAATTTGTTGGATTATTACATTAGGATTACTATCACGTAGACGATTTAGGATTCACAGTCTCTTGATTCTCGTTTCAAATCAAATCAAAAGTTATTTATTCATAAAAAGTGGTGTATTTGTAAAATGGCGCTTGTTATATAATTGATTTTAAGTGGACTGTATATAGAAGGAGACTGGTAATTCGCCTGCACCAATCACTGTCACTCACTGGTGGTTCAATTGTCTTAATAATGAAGTATTAAAGTAAAAAAATAAGCGGTTCGGCGCAATGCGTGTGCGCAATAATTAGCATGATTCGGCATTCATTCGCGGTGACCCTCAGACAATTGAGACTGCCGTAACTAGCTAGTAGCTACCCGCGGACATCTTAGAACCCCGTCCTCTAACAGATATATTAAATCGTTAGTGATCTTCTCTCCATCCAGCCTAGTGAGGCGGTCCGAGGTTAGAGTCTTCTTCCGAGACGCCCCGCGCCTGTGAGCTACATTTTCGGCCACCAAGGCCCCCTCGCGGCTTCGCTGTAAAAGCCTTCAGGGCTATCAGCACAGAGGAGGTTTTTAGTCGGTAGGGGGTGTATCTATTTAACTAATGTATTTTACTCCTCTCGAAAAAAAAAGTACCCCGTCCCCGCGCCGTGAAGTTGTTGGACTATAGCTGTGTCAGAGTGGGAAGCTCCTTTGCACAGGATGCCGGTTAGTTTATGGGTACCACAACGGTGCCTATTTCTGCCGTGAAGCAGTAATGTATAAGTATCATTATGTTTCGGTCTGAAGGGCTCCATAGCTAATGATATTACTGGGCAAATGAGACTTAACAGCTAACGTCTCAAGGTGACGGGCGCAATTTTATTGCCGCTCAGAGTTATTGGGTTTTTCAAGAATCATGAGCGGCACTGCATTGTAATGGGCATGGCGTATCAATTACCATCAGCTGAACGTCCTGCTCGTCTCATCCCTTATTATCATAAAAAAAGAGTTAAAGAATTTCCACCTGGGATCGCCCCTTGTATTCTGGTGATGGCACAGTACCGCTTCTCTCTGAGGATAATAGAAAACTTGAATCGACATAATGTCGAATGGCTTACGCCACGCACCAAAGGCTAAGCATGATTCAAATTCAAATTCAAAAATTTTTAAATAGGATGTGACATCACTTATTGAAAGTCAAAAACTACCACCATTCCAAAATGAATGCCTCAGACCTGAGAAGAACGGGCGCAACAAACTTAGCGGGCTTTTTTTTCATCGAAAAAATATGTTTACAAAGTAATATTGTAGTATTAAACTCATTATTTAATAGCCTGAAGGCGGTCACTCATTCTCAATCTGTGGTATAATTAAGAAAGTCATTTATGTAATAGTAACCTTTACCACACAAACGTTTTTTAACAATTCTTTTGAATAACGTGATACCTTTGTTTTGAACATTTTCTGGGATCTTGTTGTAAAAACACATACATCGCCCCACAAAAGACTTGCTAAATCGACTTAGCCGAGTAGTAGGCATTATAAGTTTATGTCTGTTCCTGGTGTTAACATTATGGTTATGACAATTTCTAGCAAATTCACTTATGTGCCTATGAACATATATTACATTATCAAGAATATATTGAGAAAATAAACTGTACATAATTTTGGATTAGCATACGGTCTCTTCGAGTGGTTATAAATCGCCTATGAGTCTTCCGCAAGTGAACAGGCCGTTTTCATTGGATCTTCGTCGAGTTATATAATATTTGCAGTTCTAAACAAAGCGACATAAAATTTATAATTTAATTTTAAACCTATTAACTTATTCGTTTTTACATAATTATAAATTGCACAATTAAAATTCGAAAACAAAATTTTATGAACGATGCGGGATCTCAGAAGTGATGGTTATCACTTTAAAAACATAACAAATTGTTTATAATTATTATAAATATTATAAATATAAATTTTTGTTTTGTGTGAGTTTTTTTGGGCCATAGGAGATGTTTAAGTAAGATAGATTACTATTACTATTACTATCAGATGCTATGAGCTCATTTTGGAAATGGTCAAGATAGGAGTACCTTCTTTAAATAAGAGAGGGCAAACGGGCAAGACACTAACGAGATGGAAAGTGGTGATGCAAGCATGGACATCCACAAAACCAGGGGTCAAGAGATGCACTGCCGGCCTTTAACCCGCGAGGTGCCAATCAGACGTCCGACGTCTGCTATCAAAACTACCGTTGTACGTCTGCTTGGCTCACAACGGTAGCAGATATTTTTTCGTTAAATATACACAGAGTAAGACAAGCTACACGATATACCACAAGGTAATTTAACAGACTATAAAAGTAAGAATATTTAATTTTAAAACTTTATCTGTGTAAATACGACAAGCCGTCAAAATGCGGTCAGCCGTTTATTATTTTAATTATCTGTAGCAGTCGATTTAAAAATTCTTTTTTGTATTATCTATGATGTTTCAGTAACTATTCTATGACTAATTAGTAACTTTGAAGTATGTTTTAGTTATAAAAAATTACTACATTCAATAGTAATAATCGAAATTTAATCTGTAGGTAAATCTAAAAAAATCATAAAAAATGCATGACAGCCCTACTTTAAACGAAATTTGTTTAAATTACGCAGTGTCTATTGTTTATGTAATCTAACAAAGCGCTAGTTTGTTTAATAACAAAAGCATTGACGTTCGTTTTTATAAGCAAGCAGAAACACTTCAAAAGCAATAAATTTTAGTGTAACACGAGCCCGTTGAAATTGGCGTCGGTAACGCGCGGCGGCTTAAGACGGGCATGTCTGCCACGCGCTTTGTGGCTGCTTAGCCAGTGACGGGTTAAGGTGGAAGTATGCTCTATGTTTGATGGTCCCTAAGTCGTATTGGTTTAGGAAAACTGCAGCCGGGCTTTTGCTGTAATGTCTGGTGGTGAAATTAAGCTGCTGGTAACATTCCAATCATATTGGCATCAGTGAAGAGGGATCAGGTTCAGAGTACAAAGAGAGCATGCATGAAGGGTTTGATGTGAGTGTAAGAAGTCAGGTAAGTATTTCAGGACTGTGGATGGAAAATCGTAATCTTTGCGTCGGTGTGACGTGCTCGCTCATTATAGACCTTATGAGAAAACTCATGGTCTTTCAAAGGCAACTATGTCCTATAGAATATAATTTATGAATATACTATAGTTTCCCTGTGACATCGAATCAGAAATGAGGAGATATGTGAAACAAAAGTCACTGACATAGCCCGGACGATTGCGAAATTGAAGTGGCAATGCGCAGGACACATAGCTTTTTTTTATGGAAATAGGAGGACAAACGAGAGTACGGGCCAGCTGGTATTAAGTGATCACCGCCGCCCACATTCTCTTGCAACACCAGAGGAATCACAGGAGCGTCGCCGGCCTTTAAGGAAGGTGTACGCGCTTTTTTTGAAGGTACCTATATTGTATCAAAGCTTGAAGACTAGTTGGCCGTTGGGGCAGAAAATTTCTCGAATGGCGACCTTATCATCATGATGATGATTAGTAATAAAGAATAAATTGTATAAATATAAATTATCCTAATATATTGAATGCATCGACCTTCAGAGCTTCAATTCATTGTTTGTAATGATTATTGTCACAATTAGTAATTGCATCCAACAAATACAATGATTTATTAACTATAACAGGTCGACTTGGCACCACAAGCAGCACTCGTTTAAGTTAAGATAACGCAGATTTTTTTGTTAGGCGTGAAAGATTGAGATCTACAATTAGCTTTTACAAAAAAAAAATAAGAACTGCTATTTGCCTACATGTTATGAGTTTTGTTGAGTGTCATTGAGTTGTTCGCATCTGCACAAGGCATCCTCAGGACATGTTAGACTCGCCGAATACTGCCACGAGACTAAAATCTTAGCGGAAGTAACACTCAAGAAAAGTCATCTGCATTTATATGAATTTTCACATAATAACACCTTATTCAATAAGTTTTATTTATTAATTTCGGAAACCTAAAAATGGCACACTAATACATAAGCTACTCACAAAAAATGAAAAATATATCTAAGTGTAAAGTTTACTTACAGGGTTTCACATCGTTCGTTATCTTACTGTATTATATAACTATGGGAAAATGTATCAAATGTTAAATTTATAATTATCTACAATACAAAACAAGAATATTTAGTCTTATGAATTTAAGAAGTCGGTGTAACTTTTTCGTTTTTTTTAACTGCTAATCAAAAATAAAAGTAGTTTGAAAAAACTACAAAACACACTTTGATTGAAAAGATAATGGTTGAAATTTAATATGAACATCAATTCCAGCCTTATCGACGAATTAAAAATCATATAACAAAAATCTTATTCTACAAAATGAAAAATGGAATAATTTGATCAAATTAATGTATTGTCATCGGTCCTCGATAAATCTACGAAGTTTGAACGAAATCTAGCCGTTTTAAGTGAGCCAAAATCGCGCCCAAATGAGTTGGTTACAAACAAACATATACATACAGGTGGATCTAATAAAAAGAGTGTAAAAATTTGTTAAAACACGAATTTTAAGATGGTGAATTTGCGATGGCAAAGTTGCAAATATTTCGTTTAAAAATAAAAATACTCACAAAATTCCAATTGGTTATAAGAGCCTGCGACATGTCCCTGAGGTTCACCAGCTCTGGTATTTCAAGATGCTCTTCATCAATCTTCAGCAGAGTATTGCCACCCCATGTGGCTACATACAAATCTCCAACAAAATAAACTAAATGAAGCACTGTACGTACTACTAGATTACACAGGAACTGTTCACTTTTAACCTTTAACAGTTCACTTACGGATTTTGACATTCTACTTCAAAATTATCGGATTGATTGAAGACTACTTAAAATCGAAGGGATGTGACGGAAATGCAAGGTAAGGAAAAAGAATAGTATTAAATACTTCAATAAAATGTATAGATATACAAAAAAAATACACAGTCGTATCTTTGTTTTTAATAAATAATAATTAAACAACAGTGAATTGAACGCTCATATTAATTGAAAAAGTCCACAGAACTTTCGTTACTTTAGGTAATAAATTTTTATTTTATTGTTAAATTTATGTTAATATAGATATTTTTCATATGGTTAATATCAATAAATTTACAACCATCTGCATTAAAATATTAAGATCTTAGTTATGTAAGTTACATATAAGAAGTAAATTATTGTATTGTTGTATAGTTGTACAGAAATGTATGTTTTTTCATCATTTTTGTTATCATTTTCGTTTAACTCTACATTTCTTTAATATTATTATGTTTAATTGTTCAACTTTGTTATTCTTTTCGCACTATTGTAATTGTTGTTTACACTTGTAAAGACATATTGTACTATCCCTTGTGTATTTGATAAAATTTTAATTGTTTAATGATGTGTTGTTGGTGTAACTATCTAAATAAATAAATAAATACATACAAAATGCTTCCGCTCTTTATCAAAGGCGCCGACTGCATTCAATTCGCACAATATCTGTACCTATGCCTAGGTAAAACTGAAAATGTTTAGAAAATGAAACACGACTTAATGTAGAAAGTTCCCAATACAATTGTTTTTCGAAGTAATCTCCGTTCCTCTCTACACATCGTCGCATTCGATGGAACCACTGAGAAAAGCAGTGGGCCCATTCTTCCTTAGTGGTCTCTTCTATGGCATTTTCGTACGCTTTCACCGGTTCTTCAGGGCTCGTAAAACGAATACCTCAAATTTTATCTTTAGTTCATGGGAATAAATTAAACTCGCAGGGCGCCAGGTCAGGAGTGTATGGCGGATGACTCATTATCTCCACACCTGCTATAGTCAAATATTCAACAGTTCGATTTGCGGAGTGCGCTGAAGCATTGTTGTGGTGAAGGAGGATCCTGCTTCGAGGGCGCTGCTGTCGATTTTTTTCCAAGACATCAGGCAAACAGCGATTGTTATACCAGTCTGCAGTAACTGTCCTTCCATCTTCTAGCACAACTGTCGCGAAATGACCTTTCCGACCAAAGAATGAGGCATTTATCTTTTTTCATTGACTTCTTCCTTTCTTTACCTTAGTTGGCCGATACTCGAAAGGAAACACTCACTGAGCTGATTGTCTTTTGGTTTCGGGTTCGTAGCAATATATCCAGCTTTTATCGCCTGTGACGATGTCAAACACAGCATTTGAGTCACCGTCGTTGAACTTATCTAACATTTGGCGACAGCAGTCCATGCGAAGGTGTTTCTGGTCATCGGTTAAAGTATGGGAAATCCATCTGATACAAAGCTTCCTGACGCCTAAATGTTCGTGTAATATTTTTTGAACTTGTCTCATACTCCCTCTCTTATCTTCCTCTATCATGCGTCGCACAGCACTGATGTTATCTTCAGTAATCGCTGTTAAAGGACCCTCCCTTAAAAGTTAAATTTAAAGGTCCTTAAAGGAAGTCCCTCACACGGATCATCATTGAGATTGCTACGTCCACGCTTAAACTCGTTAAACCAATTGTAAGTAGTGGTACGAGATGGGGCTTCATTAAGAAATGCTGATCGCAGTCTATCATAGCTTTGTTGTTGAGTAAGCCCACAACGAAAGTCATAATAAATCATTGACCGAAAATTTTCTCGCGTTAGGTTCATTTTGACGTGTAACAAGAGTTTTAGATTTGCCGCCATTCACAAAAACAAATGACAAATGAATGCAATATACTACGTTAGGTTACCAAAGAGTTCTATAATTGAAATTCAAAAAAGTTTTCATTAGCAATGTTCTAACTGGCCAGTTCTAAACATTTTCAGTGTTACCCACGTATCGATCAAAATATTACATTTCATCGGTATTCTTTTAAACTTAACCGCTGTTTTAAATAAATATTAGTCAATTATTTTTTTACTTTGTCCTTCTGAATTTATTCGTGTGCCGTTCAGCAATTATTAATAAAAACTTTAACATTTCTATGGTCATAATTTAAAATGTCTGAGCCAAAGAGAGCCTGGGAAAGCCTGAGAAATAGAATAAAAAACGCACTTACAGGTAACAATAAAAATAACGGGTTACACTCCGGGAGTGCCGGCAGAAGTGAAAGCTTGAACATTAACTGTGTATTTTTGAATATTTTGCAATGGTTAGGGAATAATTTCGCATGAATTGCTTTATTTATCAGTCTAAAAGTATTAGCGCTATCGTGCATAATTTGACAATTTATATTAGATAAAAAATTATACACTTCAGAACTATTACAATTAATTTCCATTAAAATCCGTTTATCTCTCAGAAAAATCAACTATCATACGTTATTTAAACGACTGTCTTCCGAATTTTCGATCCATGTGTCCTGACGCGAGTTTAACATTTTATATCCATCCTAAGAAAAAGTGCTCAATGCCACTAAGGATGTTTTCACTTCAAAAATTTTAAAAGTAAATAAAGTATATTTCAATAACAATTATTCTGTTTAACGTAGTAATAAACAATTTGTTATGTTTTTAAAGTGATAACCCTCACTTCTAGGATTAATATACAAATAAAAATTGAAAAACATTTTATGACGATACGTCACTCGAACGGTTAGCTCAGTCAGAAGAGCACTCGCACGGAACGCGAGAGGTCGTGGGTTCGAATCCCGCATCGTTCATAAAATTTTGTTTTCAAATTTTTTCGGTATAGCTTTATACAGTTAAAATCATCTTACGCGTCCCTGTGTATGTGTTTATTGATGGGTGTATGTGGTAGCGAAAAAAATATTTCAAGAGCGTTCAATTCAATGTCGTTTAATTATTAATTATAAAAAACTATATTTTTCTTTAAAATGCCGTGTTGCGTAATAAAAATAATAATAAAGATACTAGGATCACATAATATCATCAGTAAGTATTTTGTATTTCATTAATTTCAATGTAAAACAACACGAAGCGTATGTTATAAAATTCTTAGGTAGTGCGGTATCTAGTTGGAGCGCAGCGGAACCAACCCCTTAATCTTATTATTAAATTAATAAAAGGCCAAAGTATAAAACTGCAGTCTTTCACAAATTTCCCGCGAATAAACATTGGATTCACCTTTAACAAGTAAACACTTTTATTACACAAAATGTCACAATAAATATTATTAAATTTAGTTTAATTTTAAACTTCAAATAAAATAATTAAAAAATATTGTACACTTATTGTGTAAGTAAGTTACAATCACGTTTATATTGTTATAAGCAGAGGTGTTTGCCTCGAGACATTAAAAAGTATACTATTTAGTTTAAAACAGGCTTCTTTGAGATTTCCTTGTTAAATCGATTACAAGTTATCAATGTAAAAAATAAAAATGAAATTCTGTACTCGTTTGTAAACTGGAACATTTCAACATATGCAGAGAATGGGCTAAAAATCACTTTATAACTTTGCATAGTAATTTAACTAAATCAAATGCAGGTATCATCTAATGTCGAATTTTTGGCCGACTTCAAAAAAGGAGGAGGGTCTCAATTCAATATTTTTTTTAAGTTTGTTACCTCAGAACTTTAGGCTGGGTGAACCGATTTTGATAATTCTTTTTTTATTTGAATGCTAGTACTTCTCGTGTGGTCCCATTGCAATTAAAATAAACATACATGTAACAAGAGTCAGCAGTGGGAGGCTCCTTTGCACAGGATTCCGGCCAGATTATGGGTACCACAACGTCGCCTATTTCTGCCGTGAAGCAGTAATGTGTAAGCATTACTGTGTTTCGGTCTGAAGGGCACCGTAGCTATTGAAATTACTGGGCAAATAAGACTTAACATCTTATGTCTCCGACGATCTAGTCATATCGTTTATCACGGGGAGTGTTCCGAAGAGCTCTTTCACCTGATTCCTGCCGCCAAATTTCACCTTCGCACGATGCGCCACAAGTTAGGATATCATCCCCACCATCTGGATGTGTGGCGGTCCTCCACAGTGCAGTTTTCAAGGAGCTTTCTTCCATGTACTTCAAAGCTGTGGAATGAACTTCCTTGTGTGGTGTTTCCGGGACGAAACGACATGGTTACCTGCAAAAAAAAACCGCGTACATCTTCCTTAAAGGCCGGCAACGCTTCTGTGATTAATCTGGTGTTGCAAGAGAATGTGGGCGGCGGTGATCACTTAACACCAGGTGTACGCTCGTTCCTCCTCCTTTTCCAAAAAAATAATATATGTGATCGACTTGATTCTTTGGCGTTGCATTAAAAATGTGGGTTCTCTCTGCATCTTTTAAATTCATCACGGAGAGTGCTAAGAGGAGTTGTTGGGGTTGATATCGAATTCCACCACTTTGCATTACGTCAAAATGCTAAATACCACCTGCATCAAGTTGACGTATGGCTTTCTACGACCGCGTGTTTCGCAAGAAATTTCTTGCCCCGTACAGCAACTTGTGGAATCAATTACCAGCTGCTGTTTTCACGAACCGATACGACTTAGGGACCTTCAAGAAAAGAACGTTCTTCCACCTTAAAGCCCGGGAACGCATCTCTTAAGCCATGTTGTTGCGATGTCCCAAGGACGGTAACCTCAACGACTTCCCATCACATGCATATTTTTTTTTATGACAGTAAGGGACGAGACGAGCAGGACGTTTGGCTGATGGTGATTGTAACGTCCTGCCCATTACATTGCAGTGCCGCTCAGGATTCTTGAAAAACCCAAAAATTCTAAGCAGCAATAAAATTGCGCTCGTCACCTTGAGATTTAAGATGTTAAGTCTCATTTGCCCAGTAATTTCACTAGGTACGGCGCCCATTAGACCGAAATACAGTAATACTTACACATTACTGCTTCACGGCAGAAATAGGCGCCGTTGTGGTACCCATAATCTAGCCGGCATTCAGTGAAAAGGAGCCTCCCACTGGTTGCTCAATTGCCGAAAAAAAATACGAACGTGTCGGCTGCATGGCCTACCACCACTTTGTATTGATTTTAATAAAGGTTGCCTATTGAGATATACACACATCAAAAAAGTCTAAGCAACATGTACTAATTTAAATTTAAGGATGGTTTTTCACATTATAACGTTGTATTTTATTTTTAAAATAATATTTTTAGGGTCCTATGATGTAAAAATAACAACTGTTGTCTTTTTAAGTTCTTTTAATAACAGACATTAACAATATTAGAATATACTGCAGAAACTAAGCAACTAAACATTTTTATGACAAAATGAAAGTTTTAAAGAGAATGAATTTATTGTGAAAGAATAGGATAATTTAATACAAAGTATGGCCTCTGCTATTCAGAACTTGTCGGCAACGATTATTCATTGAATGAATGAGACTGTTTATGTCATCTTGCGGTATTCGCTCCCAATGGAATTGTAGCAAATCCTTCAGCTGTTGGGTTGTTGTCACTTCATCCAAGTCCTTCAAAACACGCCTCTGGAGAATGTCCCGGAATGCGTGATCGATGGGGTTGAGGTCTGGCGATTGTGCAGGTCAGGGCAATACCCGCACGTTCTCCGTTGCCAAGTATTGACTGGTTCGCCGAGCTGTTTGCGAACGCGCATTGTCATGCATTAACGTAAAATCGGAGCAAAAGGTTTGTGTAAATGGATGGACATAAGGTCTGAGAATATCCTCAACGTAATTTTCAGCGTTCATGTGTCCATTTACAAAAACGAGCTCAGTTCGCCTGTTCTTCATTATACCCGCCCATACCATAACTGTTGAGCCTCTGCATGGATGAACTTCCTGGATGCACCTGAGCCTTTCAGTATTTCCGGGCCGACGGTCATCCTTCTTGTATCAGGCCTAAACCCGAATCCCGACTCATCGGAAAACATAATTTTATCCCATTGTTCCAGGGTCCATGTTCTGCGTTCTCTACACTATTCATTTCGACGAGCGCGATTCCCGTTAAGTATCGGTGGGCACCTAATTGGGCGTCGAGCTCGTAGGCCGTAATCATGCAGTCGATTTCGAACAGTTTGGGGATTTACATCTACACCACTTGAATTTTGTAGCCTCAAACTTATCTCTCGAGCGGTTAACATCAGCTGGCGTTTTGCAGTCAGTTGTATGTACCGGTCTTGCCGAGTGGTTGTACTTCTTTTACGGACTGAATGCTGTTCAACGGGTTCCCTTGTAATATTGTAGCGCTGCCAAAGACGACAAATAACACTTCTACGAATGCCAAAATGCCGAGATACCTGAGATTGATTACTTCCCGCTTGCTACATCCCTACAGCTCTTTGCATTTCATTTGCTGTCAAATGACGTCGCTCCATGACGTAAAGAATATCTAACAACACAATTTTGTTGCTAACTTCATTTAAATGGTTGGTAAAATTATAAAATCAAGACTAAACGTAGCAATAAAAACGCACTTAAATTCAAACAAATTCCCTTTCATTTAATTTTATGAAAAAAACAAAACGTAATCGAATTATTTTTTTACAACCAGCCAGTATATATCAATAACAAAAAAGTTTACATATCTATGCACTTTGAGTGAATAAAGACTTAGAAATTAAGTAATATAAATGGTTAATTTGTAATATTATAATATGTATAATTTTGATGTGTGTATTTATTGATAATCAATTCTCAACTGTATGTCCATCATTTAAGTTTGAATTTTTATCGAGGCTGCAATCGTTGCATTGACACAAACAGGCAGTTTAAAACAACTATAATCGACTAGTTCGGAATCTACAGGCTGTATAAAAAATAAAAATAATTTTTTTGTAACATTTTTTGTGTTTATTTTAAATCTGGATTGATTTTAATTGAGTAAACAGGGTACAAAATATTATTTTATTTTAGCACCAAATGTGTTTTTTCCTTTCACAATTTATTTATGTAACTGCTCACATAATACCTTTACTTATTTAAAGTGTATGTGAATTGATACTACATTCGATACTCTTGATTTTTTATATCTCTTCTTCTTTTTTCTCTACACTAGAAGTAATTTTAGTGTATCACTTTACATACATTGTATAAAGTGTAATGTAAGATGTTGTAACTGCAGTTATATAGATTAAGATGAGTGACAATATGTTTTTTGCCCCTTCTTCTCATTAAACTCAACTTTTCCGAAATAGTGGTAAAATTCATAAGTATCAATTTGACCTAATTGAATAAATGTTTTTTCTTGCTTTCTTTCATTCGCAAATTTCTATTAATGTGTTATGTACAAATTTAACCAAAATTTATTTGTATCAATATTTACGAATGATGCAGGCCTCGAACCCGTGCTTTCAGGTTCCCTCCGAACGCTCTTACCAACTAAGCCAATCGTCTGAGTAAGGCATCCATCGTAAATCTTGGTATGTCTTGTTCAACTCTCAAGTTGTGGCTTCATCTACAGGATCTACTTTACACTTAATAACCTGCTCAACCCCAATAATTGCATATTGGGAAATTGACTTGAGATGTCGCTATTTCAAATGTACCCTCACTTTTCAAACAATGTGCTATGTATTTGAAGAATTGGAAATTTGATATTCTAATAGATTTTTCTTTCGAAAAAAAGTGACGTGACTAGTAATGTTTTGAGTTATTATCATCATGAACAAAAAAGCAGGGTCTCTCCGAGGCAAGTAATTACTGCCAGACTCGACTGCCCCATACTACGCCATTATGTAGACGTAGCTTTTCAAAGTCAAAGGCAAAACCATAGTCAAAGTCAAAGTCAAAGTCAACGTCAAAGTCAAAGTCAACGTCAAAGTCAAAGTCAACGTCAAAGTCAACGTCAAAGTCAAAGTCAAATAAACTTTATTCGAAATGAAAATGAAATGAAATGAAATGAAATGAAATGAAATGAAATGAAATGAAATGAAATGAAATGAAATGAAATGAAATGAAATTTATTTGCAGGAAACATTGTACTTAAGGTGTTAACAATATAATGGATAATCCAATATGTTTCGTCAATTGACATGCAAAATATGTTACAAAATTGTCTAAACACTAATCGTACTGTTATATTGAAACATGTCGGATTTCACAATGATATCAATAATATTTATAAAATGAAATTTTAATATTTATATAATATTATAATATGAGACGTAAATAACTTAATAATTCATTTAGTACCTATGTATAATATTAACAAATTCAATGTCATAAAAGTATATTAATTTACATAGACTTTAGCTAAGTGCTTCTGAATCGTCACTATAAATATTTCTTTTAAATTACTGAATTTACCATATTATGTATTATGTTCGTAAAAAAATGAGCTCGCGAGAAGAACTTATTGTTTTCAATCAAATAGAGTATTTTATAATGTCTGTAATATACATAATAAATTAGTTTGTAAGGTGCTGCATCCATTATAAGAGTTGTGTTTTAATAATTTAAATAATTTAATGAAAAGTACCTTATAAAGAATTAAATGTATAAATAAATAATAATAATAAATAAATCTTTATTTGTTGCAAAAACAAAATACAATTTTGCTTAAAATTACCCTCGACCCCCAAACTAGGACAGCCCGTGACATGGGGGTCAGTCTCTTCCCAGTTGTGCATTGTAAAATGTCAAATAACAGACATCTACATATTTTAAGGTCTAACAGTGGAAGTTATGCAACAAGTTATGAACACAAAAACTATTTTATATATAATTAAGGGCGTGTGTTGTGTGTTTATGTGTGTATGTGTATAAATATAAATTATCGTATATTGGATGCATCAAACTTTAGAGATTGAACTCAATGTTTGTGTAAGGATGCTTCGTGAACATGATGGTCGTGATTACTGTCACAATTAGTAATTGCATCCAACAAATACTTGATTCATTAACTATAACAGGTCGGGTCGATCTGGCACCACAAGCAGCACCCGTTCACGAGTTGACGCATGGACCAGACATCGTTCCCTTCGCACATATTTGAGGGAAGGAGACGACCCAGCACACGACGTCGCCGCAAGTTATAGCACACCTACGCATGATAACTAAAATTGGGTGGTTAAAATAATTTTATTACATTATAATAGTAACTTAGTAGTTGAGGAAAAAATTCAATTATATATTTTATATATTATATATATAACGTATCTAAACGTATATTTATTTATTGAAGTGATTACTTCTTATGAGAGAAATGCTTCGTTACGTAACGCGATACTTCCGTCAGAAAAAATCAATTGAAACACTTTTTAACCATTAAAATTTTATGGCTTTGAAATATTATCTTCTCTTTTGTATTGTACGACAACCTTATAGATTGATGGATAAATCTACATACATACATTTTATACATTGTCTTGCTTGCCCTTGCCCCCTTATTGTATTTAGGATGAAGGTATGTTTTTTAATTAATTTATTTATTTAATTTATTATTTGCATTCGTTGAAAAGATTATACTTTTTGTTCGATAATTTTATAATGTACCATTTAATATAAGGTTGCTTAAAATGCTGTATTTTGTAAATATTATTTTTAGATTTGATGGACTTAGTTAATCCCAAATCCATCAAATTTAATATACCATGGTGTACGCATGTTGAAAACCAGATTTTATAAATTACACATTTTGGTTAGACAAGTCACATTTGTTGTATTAGACCAAATTATTTTATATATAAGAGCAGGCAGACGGGCAAGAGGCTCACGGGATGGGAGTGATAAGGCAACCTCTTTTCGGACATCCGCAACAACAGGTGTCAGTGCGTTGCCGGCCTTTAAGGTGTATGCTCTTTTGTTGAAGGTCCCTACGTCTTATCAGTTCGGGAATTCAACAGCCGATACTTGATTCCACTAAGTGGCTATGCGTGGCAACAAATTTCATTAAAAACGCGCGGTTGTGGAATACCAGACGTCAATTAACAAACTTTCAAACGTTTTTTACCATAATAATAGAAATTATTTTTTGTTGATACACGCTGTATAATGCACATACACGAGTCATTGTAATCTAGTAAAATAAAACGGTCATCATCAAAAACTATAATGTCTAGTTTCGACAAATCGACAGTCACTTTACAAGGATTCATTACACATGGACGCGTTAACAATTGATTATACTTTTTGTAATATTATTTAGTCTGGATTCAGTTCTAGTGTAATCTGATACAAATATTATAAATCTGAGCTCGGTTATGATGTCTGAATACAAAGTTTTTGTGATATTGTTGCATTTCAAGTCATTATTCGAGTCACTTAGCTTAAATAAGTCGTTAATTTTATTACCACGTAAAATTTGTGATAATTTTTTTATGTGTTCTCATCCGTGTGTGGGTGTTTATTTTCAGTAAGTAATTAAATAGTCATTAATTATTTCGTAAGTAGTTGTTTTACGGCCGCTATCTACCCTTAGTTCAACTTACTAGAGGTAGACAAATCTATCCTTTTACGCTTACTTACATTTCAATAACCTATCGACAAATAGCATTGTACTGTAACTAATAATATGACTATATTGGACATAACTATGGATAGATAAGATCTTGTCATTAAACGGTGATAGCAATATATCTGTTACTAGAGATACGTTATTGGAAACGGCCGTTAGTGGGTCGTCTTGTTAATTTGACATAGTTTTAAATGAGTGTATACACTTCTATAATAAAGTCCCAGCCACTTTTCAGGCATTATGTATAAATAAATTTAAATATTTTATAAAAAAAGGCTTTGTCGTAAATCCAATTACTCCACAGCTGAATGTCTAAGAGATCGGACAGCCTGGGACTAGATTGTGATTATTTTATAGCGATAGAAATTACTGTACAATATTGTATATTTTTATTGAAAAGAGCGCAAAAAAAATAATGCTGGGAGAGTTTCTCCACAGCTGAATATCTAAGTGATCGGACAGCCTGGGACTAGATTATGATTATTTTATAGCGATAGAAATGACTGTACAATATTCTATATTTTTATTGAAAAGAGCGCAAAAAACGAATACTGGGAGAGTTTCTTGCGCCGTTTCTTCTCTCTCAGAGCGCCATTTGTTTCCGAAGCGGTAGTAGTGTCTAGTAGTTATTAGAAATGACATCAAAAAGAATTCTAAAGGAATCAATTTTGAGAAAATAAATGCCTTTTATGCCTTTTAATGTATATTATTACTCCGAACCATTTAATCACGGGTAATGCAGAGCTGGTCAAAATCTCAGCGATCGAATGCTCTATGATCACTTGGCGTTGCGTAGAACATCGTCTCATTGTATTACTACCGCATTTATATATATTGACCTGATTCCTGCCGCTGAATTCTAATTTCGCACATAAGGCCTTCAAACTAGAATGTCATCACCACCATCTGGAGCTCTGGTATTCCTCTGCAGTGCGGTTTAAAAGCTGTGGAATCAGCTTCCTTGTGGCGGTGTTTCCAGAACGATACGACCAGAGGCGTGCAATGGTTTTCTAGCAAGGTAGGTACTGAAGCGCGGGATCGTTGCAGAATTAAAACAATTTAACAACTTCTTTAATACTTCTATATTCACTTTCACTTTATACTAAACATATTAGTTATAAATATAAAATATTAGGCCGAAGGCCGACCGTTCTTACTTTACTTCATTCTCTATTCATTTCTATTCTGTTACAATTCGATTGTCTTCTCATCCGCGTCAATATCTTAAATTAGAATAAAATATTATTCTTTTACCTCACGGCCAACCATACAACAATGAGTTCTTATATGCGGAAAATAACTCCTTGTTTGTCTCCTGTAGATCTAGAGTGTTTTTCCGAGTCATGCATATTTAGATGTATTTGTGAATGTTTATGTAATGAATTATTTCAACACAAAAATAGTTATAAGTTATATCTATTTTAATTACAATACTTAATTACCTGTAGTTAAAACATTACAAGGAAGTATACCAAGAATACTGGCAGCATTTCCGCGTTTGATAGCTCGGCTGATTCGTTGACTGAAATAGTTGCCAGTGCTTGGGTTTCCAGCAGCACTATTGAGGCGCGAAGATAGTACTTTGTACATTCTCCGCGCCTCTGGGCCCCACGGGCCAAGTGTCTCGACTCCAAAAAAGATGTATGACTCACTGAGACCGACATGTTGGCGACAGTTGCAGTCTTCGGCAGTCGAAGCAGCAGCCCCAGCACCAACTGACGTAACTTGGACATGAGAAGGAGCCAGAATGTCGACGCAAGTAGCGTCCCACACCAGCGCCCTTCCCCGTGCCCAAGCCACCAGCGTCATTCCATCAGGACGCTTGCCATCGCGGCGGGTAAATACCATTTCTCTCTGAGGCTGTAGGGCGTACTTAGACTTTGCTCAGACTTTACTTACATAAGATTTAGCTGAGGGTTATAAAACGCGAACTAGACTTTTACAGCTTTTACTTTTTAGCTAAGTTTTTCGTTAGTAATTTCTGAGCAAACCAGTGGAAGACTCCTTATGGGTACCATAACGGCACCTATTTCAGCCGTGAAGTAGATAACTACTTCACAAAACACAGTAATGCTTACTGTGAATCCTGAGCGGTGCTGGATTGTTATGGGCATGTCGTATCAATTACCATCAGCTCAACGTCCTCCTCGTCTCGTCCCTTATTTACAATAAAAAAACCAGCTGGTATATTAAGAGCCGCAATTGCCCTGCGGATGATTTCATTAATGATAGCATGACGACTGATACGGCCTGCCGATTTTAGATAGGATAGCCCGTGACACCCAAGGGCATCTACCTGAACCACATCGATATTGATAAGGTTCATTTAATGTTTTAATTAATTAAAATATATTCTATATAGTATATTAATTAAATTAAATATATCGTTATCATATCCCATAGAATTCTGGGTGCTGGATAATGGTGTGAGTGTGTAAAAAAACTTATTTTTGTTCAAATTAATCAAAACACGGGTATATAATTATAAATTAATTTTATTTTCATCATGATCCCGGTGCTTGTTATCAAACTCCTCCGAAAAGGCTGAACCGATTTCTATGAAATTTCGTGGGCATAACGGGTACTTATTACAAATACAATAAAAAAATGAGTAGCCATAAACCATTAAGAATAAATTTCCCATCGAATAGTGGTAGTTTCATGTCGTGGTTTAGGCGTGAAAGAGCCTCAAACAAAGACCATTTTTTTTCATTATATGAATAAATATAAGTATGTATATATATATATATAAGACGCAATAATTAACAGCGCCATTTATTGCGTCAGAGGTGATAATCGCTCGAAAAAACGTATGTAAATAAA
The DNA here is from genome assembly GCA_949711755.1 of Leptidea juvernica. NCBI lineage: Eukaryota > Metazoa > Arthropoda > Insecta > Lepidoptera > Pieridae > Leptidea > Leptidea juvernica. The sequence goes on along the minus strand of CATIXQ010000016.1, from coordinate 14,852,084 downwards.
TAGTAACGATCCCACGCAGTTTAAGCTTTTCAAAGTGTTTTATTCCATATTATAATTTTAAATGGAAAAAAGCGACAATTTCATTTACGTTTACAAAAAAATTAAGACTAATACTCACAAAATTCCAATTAGTAAAAAACGTCAGCGCCAAATCCCTAAGGTTCCGTATCTGTGGTATTTTAAGATGCTCCTCGTTAATTACCAGCAGAATATAGCATCCCCACAAAGCCACACACAAGTCTCCAACAAAATATATTAAATGAAACACTGTCCGTAACACCAGATTACACAAGAACTGTTTACTTTCAACGTTAGACATTTTACTTTTAATGCTGATTGAATAAAAACTTTTTGGAATAAAAGTGATATGGTGGAAAATTTTAAAAAAAATGTTTTTTACTTTGGCAGTTTGTTGATTAAGGTCTAAATGCTTGCTCACTGCGCACTGTTATATTAAAAAGATTCCCTGGAATACATAGATATATATGCTATGTTGATATAAGCTTTGTGAAAGTAATTAATAGTAGAATTGCAGGGGATACAGTTGCTATAGGTTTTTAAATTAAGTTTCACACTCCAGTCACAAAAGATTTCTTGGCAAAAGTGTGTCAAACAAACAGCATTGCTGTAAAACTTTCGTTTTAATATGAATAAAACCCTACGGGCCATTCGAACTTATAAAAATCATAGGTTCAATGGCTCTGTCAGTTATTAGAATTGATTTAAGATTCATCTGCGAAAGGTCAGGAGACAGACCGACAGATGTAGACAGGACAATGATCTTGTATCCTGTAGAATATGTTGAGTCATCGGATTGAGGCAAAATTGAAAGAGACAAAACTAAACAAATCATATGAAATTGAAACAGGCGATAATAATCTTGTTATGTGATATTGTAATTTGTATACTGTAACTCATGTTGAATCATCGGAGTGAGGATGAAATTGAAAAAGACAAAACTAAAAGAATCATAAGAAATTGAAACAGACGATAATGCAATCATCTTGTTATGTGATATTGTATACTGTAACTCATGTTGAATCATCGGATTGAGGATGAAATTGAAAAAGACAAAAGTAACACAATCATAAGAAATTAAAACAGACGACAATACAATGATCTTGTATAGTATCCTGTAACTCAAGTTGAGACATCGCATTGAGGATGACATTGAAAAAGACAAAACTAAAAGAATCATACGAAATTGAAACAGATGATAATACAATGATCTTGTATAGGATCCTGAAACTCAAGTTGAGTTTTCAGATTGAGGACGAAATTGAAAAAGACAAAACTAAAAGAATCATAAGAAATTGAAACAGACGATAATGCAATGATCTTGTTATGTGTTATGTGTATACCGTAACTCATGTAGAATCATCGGATTGAGGATGAAATTGAAAAAGACAAAAGTAACACAATCATAAGAAATTAAAACAGACGATAATACAATGATCTTGTATAGTATCCTGTAACTCAAGTTCAGGTTTTCGTATTGAAGACGAAATTGAAAAAGACAAAACTAAAAGAATCAAAAGAAATTGAAATAGACGTTAAGACATGACAGTGATCTTGTAAAAGAAACTTTATTCTTAAAAAGATTTTTATTCAGAAGGTCACGGTAACTTCAACAGGCATCTCTTTAATATAGGTGTCACAGACAGACTCCTATGCAGAGGCTGCTTTGGGGCAGAAGAAACAGACGCCCATGTTCTGTGGAGTGCAGAGAGATGGCAAACTATAGGGCGAAGCATCTGGGCTAATAATCTGGATAATCTGGCAACGGGGAGGCTTCGGCAACGTTAAGAAGTCAAAAGATCGTGAGAAGTATAATAATAAAGGAGGAAGACAAAAGAGCATATATAGGGGTCACCTTATGGTATATGATCACGGCGAAACATACTCTCTTGTAACACCAGAGGAACCACAAGAACATTACCTTATACAGCGTCGATTAAAAGTAGGGACACTATATTAATGTGAAATCCAAAATACATTAATTATGGCTATCACCGACGCGTAAAACATTTAGAAAACCTATTACGAAAAGCATCTTTTACGTTAACATTTAAAGCTGGCTGTCATAATATGTATACTCCATTTTTTTCAAATTTCCCACCGTAGATCGCTTCGTCTTCGGTAAAATCACCTTAATTACAATAGTCACAAGTCTAAATATCAAGTAAATAATATTATAATTCACAAATGCCACGCAAAACAAACGCGTACAACAACGACATGCGTTATATCTAAAGTTCAAACGAATAATTAAAAAATATAATACACTACTTGAGCAAGAAGGTTACACATTTAAATTGGTTTATGTAGACTTGTTTGCCTCGAGAATTTAAAAAGTAGGTAATCTATATGTGTTGAAACAGGTTTTGTTAAGATTTCCTCTTTAAATTGATGGAACTTTTTATAAATAGCCAAATACTATCCTTCGTGTCGTCTCCGATATAGGCTTCGAAACCGATATCTCAATTGGTATTTTATTAGTCGCTAATTTAAAATGCACTTGTAATAAACTGAAAATAAAGTATTACTTACATTCAAATAAAAGACAATATATTTTATGAAATATTATTAAATTCTTTTGACTCATTAATGTCCTTTATGATATAAGAAGCATTGCATAGGACATTTAAGATTTAATGATACATTGAATGGAAGTGTTGAAATGGACTAAGAACCAATTCAATAATTTGTATCACACAACATTTGACAAATCACTATATTTATTGCAATAACTCTTATTTAAACAAGTGAAATACTTTATGGACCAGGGCTCAAGCCTTTTAAAAAGGTAAAAGGTGAAAAAAAATCAAAAGGATGACACGCATTGGAAAAGGAAGAGAATACAACAAAATTGAAAGTGAAAATAATTTACGGGCGATCTGAGGTCGGGAAGTGAAAGGGAGCAAAAATGATTTAATTTTTGCCAGAGTTATTGAAAGGATAATATAAACAGATTCCATTATTCGTATTCCCTATTTTTGCTACTACGAAATAATAGGTATGAATTATCTATGACCTTACCTTTTGATGGGTTTAAAATTTTCCATAGGTCACTCAGAGATATTTAATTTATCTTAAAATAGCAATAAATAGGTATCTACGCATATTATAATTTAAAGAAGATTCTACAATTTTCTCAAAATATTTTAGATGTCTTGTTAAATATTAACTTATTTGGTTGTTAATTATAGTAGAACAATTCGATTTTCACTTTTCTTACGATTATGCTAATCTCACGATTTACGAGTAATTTTTAACTTAAATGGTAAAAAAAACGTAAAAGTACTTAAATGGGTGACCGCGTGATTTTAGCTTTTTGATAATTTTAACTCTTATTTTCTTACACCTTGTTATTACAAGTAGGTATTGTTCGAACGCTCCATCGCCAACGTTCATACCACGTTGAAAACACCGGTTCTCGTCCGATCACCGAAGTTAAGCAACGTCGGGCGCGTTCAGTACTTAGATGGGTGACCGCTTGGGAACACCGCGTGATGTTGGCTTTTTGTTCATTTTAACACTTATTTTGCTTTGATTTTCTTACATTTTGTTATTATATGTAAATATTGTTCGAGAGCTCCATCAACAACGTCCATACTCCATACCACGTTGGATACACCGGTGCTTGTCCACGTTTAAAATTTGAAAATTTTAAACTTTTTTGAATTAGTAACAGTATGTACCGATTTAATGATTTTTTTCTTTAAAATGTTACGACTATATCAAATGTCATTAGATGTAGGAACAGGTTACTTACACCTGGTAAATTCAACCAATCGATAGTATGTGAGTATGTGCATACTATGAAGTTGAATATAGAATAAGAAAATATTTAAAATATGTAAAGAATTGAAAAAGAAAAGTGTTATGAAATCAATGAATTATAGAAATTGGAGGTTAGAATGGCTGCTGTTTTTATAGAAAATCATTTAAAATACTCACTTCAATACCGTTGATGTGTTTTTTAACTAAAGTATTATGCAGACATCATTATTTAAACCATAGACTTAGAATATAATAGCTTATAGACAACGCGACAGCCCGATATTTCGTGACCAATTTTGGTTTGTTAATATTTTCGTTAGCTAGTGGTTAAATATTCAAAGTATTAACGGCCGTTCCCAATATTCAGTCTATATCTTACTGGAGATAAATATCATAAGTATCGTTGACTTTTCTGTCCCAACTCACCTTATCCGTACAAGCTGTCTGTCAATGGGACTACGTATAGCTTACCAGCGATAAAAGTTTGTATGGAAATTGCAAATCCCGCGTCCCAATATAAGGCGCTAAGAATGACTTATCGGATATATTGGAACAGCTGCAGATTAATGACAGCTAATTATTTACAGTAGAAGGAAGTAATGTCTCTCTATCTGTAGATAGTATATTGGGAACGGCCGTAAGGAACTAATGCAAAGTCTAATGTCAATTTTGTTCTTCTCCAACTTGCTGTGTCTCAGAGATGTTTATCTCTCTCGCACGCTTTGCCTATATGCTAGCATTTCTATTTGGCCGCGCTGAACGCAAAGCAGCTCGACTTGTCGGGGACGCAGTGCTCTGTGATCAGCTGGATCACTTGGCGTTGCATAGAGACGTCGCTTCATTATGTGTCTTCTACCGCATTTATCACGGCGAGTATTCCGAAGAGCTGTTTCACCTGATTCCTGCCTCCGAATTACACCTTCACACGACACGCCACAAGGTATCATCCTCACCATTTGGATGTGTGGCGGTCCTCCACAGTGCGGTTTTCAAGGAGCTTTCTTCCACAAAGCTGTAGAATGAACTTCCTTGTGCGGTGTTTTCGGGACAATACGACATGAACAGAAAAAGTTCGTACACCTTCCTTAAAGGCTGGCAACGTTCCTTTGATTCCTCTGGTGTTGTAAAAAAAAGGTTGCAGCGGTGATCACTTAACACCAGGTGACCATTCGTGTAAAATTTTCTGAATTTGGCCCATATCAATCCCCAATAGTCTTCGAATTGTCTCATAGGTAATCCACAGGTTTTCTTTAATTAGCCGCTTAACAGTAGCCACATTATTTTCGTTGCCGCCAGCTGAAGGCCGCCCTTCACGAAATTCGTCATGTAAAGAAACCAGACCTCTCTCAAATTCAGCAAACCATCGCCTCACGGTGCTCAAGCAAGGTGCTTCTCTCCCAAAAGCATTTTGAAGACAAGCGGCACAGTCTTGCGGAGAGAGAGAACTTTTAAAATCATAAAAAAGCATCGCTCTAAAATCTTTTCGACTTAATTCCATTCTCGTTGCGTACCTACGTAGAACTTTGATGTGTGATAAAAAACAATAGACAAATGATTTCCCGCCAATTGTTTTTTATTACTAAGAAGGTTGGAATGTTTTTCGAAATTCAAATAGTTCCGATCAGAAGTGCAAAAATTTTAGTGTGCCCCCTGTATTATAAAAATACTAACAATTCATAACAAAACAAGTTCACAGCAATCAATTCTTATATAGTTACGTAACTACCATTTTCTTTTGGTAAAATATATCCTTAAATGTGACCTTGAAATTAACTAAAAATTAATTCATACTACATTCGTGTAAAATAAACTAAATATCAAGTATCTCGCAATTACAAAATTTACCAATAAAGAAATATTTATTAATTTACTATAAATTATGTTATTCAAAACAAAACATTGCTTATTTACATTAAACTATATTTACAAATCTTAATATTGTAATTACAGGAAGGTAAAATTATCATTATGGGGAAGTGTACCAAGAATACTGGCAGCTTTTCCGCGTTGTATAGCAACATTAGCAAGACTGATCCATTGACCAATATAGTCACCAGTGGTTGGGTTTCCAATAGCCCTATTGAGCGCGTAGATACTTATTGCCTTAGATAATTTATACGTCTAGATAGTCTCTTGCTGTTAGACAACCGATTATAACAGGCTCGGAATATTAGTTAAGTCATTAGTGTACATGACAAGCTACGTCTTACACTCGCGATTTGTATTGGATGTCACTACATCTACTGGACAGCATCTAACAGTTGCCGTAATATAAAAGCTAATGTTCTTAGGAGACCAATCCTTAAAGGCTGTATTTGACCAATACTAGTGCGCGAAGAAAAGTAATTTTGACACAAATTGCATAACCGAACTAACATTACGTAAAGGAATAGTATAGTACAATGATTATAGAAATTATGTACAACAGTAAAATAACTTCATATTATTCAAACTGTAACTCGCCAACGTCCATACCACGTTGAATACACCGGTTCTCGTCCGATCACCGAAGTTAAGCTACGTCGGGCGCGGTCAGTACTTAGATGGGTGACCGCTTGGGAACACCGCGTGATGTTGGCTTTTTGTTCATTTTAACGCTTATTTTGTTTTAGTTCACTTACAATGTGTTATTATTTGTTGATATTGTTCGAAGGCTCCATCGTCAACGTCAATACTCCATACCACGATGAATACCCACGTTTTAAATTTGAAAAATTCAAACTTTTTTGAATAAGTAACAGTATGTACCGATTTAATGATTTTTTTCTGTAAAACGTTACGACAATATCAAATGTCATTAGATGTAGGTATAGGTTGTTACTACACATGGTAAATTCAACCAATCGATGGTGTGTGAGTATGTGCATACTATGTATATAGAATAAGTAACTATTTAAAATATATAAACTATTGAAAAAAAAAGTGTTATGAAATCAATGAATTATAGAAATTAATTTGGAGGTTAGAATGGTTGCTGTTTTTATAGAAAATATGTTTTAATATCGGTGTTGAATTTTTTTACTAAAGCAATTATGCAGACGTCATTATTCAAACCATAGAATTAGAATATAATAGCTTATAGACAACGCGACAGCCCGATATTGCGTTACCAATTTTCATTTGTTTTTGTTAGGTATTGGTTTAATATTCAAAATACTAAGGAGCTAATAACAAGCGTGGCTGACTGTTTACGTCTTGTCAATTTTGTCCTTCTCCAACTTCCTGTGTCTCCGAGATGTTTTTCTCTCTCGCACGCTTTGCCTATATGCTAGCATTTCTATTTTACCGCGTGAAACGCAGAGCAGCCCGACTTGTCGGGGAACCCAGTGCTCTGTGAACGGCTGGATCACTTGGCGTTGCGTAGAGACGCTTCATTATGTGTCTTCTACCGCATTTATCACGAGGAGTATTCCGAAGAGCTGTTTCAGCTGATTCCTGCCGCCGAATTACACCTTCACACGACACGCCACAAGCTATCACCCCACCATCTGGATGTGTGGCGGTCCTCCACGGTGTAGTTTTCAAGGAGCTTTCTTCCACGTACTACAAAGCTGTTGAATGAACTTCCTTGTGCGGTGTTTCCGGGACGATACGACATGGGTACCTTCAAAAAAAAGTGCTTACACCTTTCTTAAAGGCCGGCAACGCTCCTGTGATTTCTCTGGTGTTGTAAGAGAATGTGGGCGGCGGTGATCACTTAACACCAGGTGACCCATACGCTCGTTTGTCCTCATTTTCAATTAAAAAAGCATAGCATAAGTTTAAGGTCCTATATAGTTCTATTTATTTGTCTTCTTGTGTACTTTAAAAACCACCTAATAGCTAAATATATCCTTGAAAAAATTCAAAGGTAACAAAAGCGGTAAGAACATAATAAATGTCATGTATGCATACATTATAAAAAAACCAATGCAAAAATAAGTAGTTATTAAATAAAACATAATACAAAAATGGTTGAAATTTGAGTTTATTATTATATATTATAAAAATACTAACAATTCATATCAAAACAAGTTCACAACAATCAATTCTCAAATAGGAAAGTAAGTACAGTCCGTTCACAGTTATTTTACCTCTGAGAGAAGACATTATATGTTTTCTTTACGTTGGTGTTCCTGTCGAGTCGTTCTGTGAAGTTCCTAGCGTTTTTCTTTCATATTTGTGATATTTTGATCTGTTAGCATGCCGAAAAGAATTCAAAGTAGCAGAAGAAATATTATACTATCGGTTCGTGATTTCTGTGAAAGAGAAAAAGAAAATAATGCTCCTTTAATTCCATTTGTAAATGTTTGTCAACGCGTTGCCGCCATGACGGGTATGTAAATTAGGGTTACCCATCTTTAGTATTTTTCCCAATTTTAGTGGAAACTTGATGTCCTAGCGTTACCGCCATCAGTACATAATTTCTGTCGCGTCAACTGTGATTTTCTCTCACCATAAATGTTAGCCTGCTTGTTATTGTTCTTGCGAGTACAGTAACTATCTTGTGATGTTTTTTATATGTTTTATTTTTATAGTAATATAATCAATCATTTGCTTCAATTTGATATACAAGTTCTATGTCCTTTTTATTTGTCTTTTTAATATATTATATGATTTCTTAAGTTAATATAGTAATCATTGTCAATTAGTATAAGTCGCCTTGAGTGGTTTCAATTTGAATAAATAAATAAAATAAATGCCAAGCTGACCTCTATTTTTTTAATTAGAACCAAAATTTTCGTTTGGTAGCATTTGATACGATTAGGTAAAAATGTTAATAGGAACATTATTGGTAAGAAATAGCTCTCTACAAATATATACAGCTATTTTTAATTTAAAATAAAATAGGCTTTATAAAATAAAACTTTTTTCCTGTTTCAGGAATATCTGAAAAAACCGTAAGCACCATAACTAAAGAAGGCGAAGTTGCTGCATCCACTTTTCAAAAGATTTCTACGCCCAGAAAAAAACGCATCCAAGAAAAAAAATATATTTTTGATGATTTTGATCTGTGTGCAGTTCGAAATAAAATACTTGAAATGTACACCGTCAGAAAGGACGTACCGACTTTGGGGCAACTCTTAGCAGAGTTAAAAATTGATATAAATTTTCGTGGAGGTCGTCCTACATTATGGAAAATTATACCTACCTATGAAAAAATGCTGTGCGAAACTCTATTTCACTATTTCTTGTGAGAAAGTGAAATATCGTGAAAAACGTTTGATAGCTATGAATGACAGGTAGCCTAAAACGCAAATAGATAACTTTATTTCCGATTAAGATAATTATCCGGATGAATATATTGTGGTTATAACTGTGTAATTAACTAATACAAATAACAAATGACAGCTTACAATTAATACACTAAACGTGCTTTTTTAAGATACAAAGTAGCAACTCGGGTTGGTAATTCTTTGGTACTAGTTAAATACTTTTGATAAGCTTACACATATTTTTTGAGTTATTTTCATATTGTAATTATTATCATTTCTTTTTAAAAAAATAATAAATTTCGTTTATTTCAAAGATTACATATACATTTTTTTAGTGGTTGAGACTTCCCAGTAAGTTGTCTTAGGACACTTGTATTGGGAATATCTCGAAACTTCCTTAGCAGATAACTTTTTATTTAGTAAACAATATAGAAATAAACAGAAATGATTAGAAACCAAATTTTACAATTTACAATTAATTGTGTGAGTGTGTGTTTGTGAGTGAGTGAAATTTCGTATATTAATTTGTATTTCTTATTTAAACGAACTTCGCTCCTGACGGAAATCTCCCGATCACTTAATTGTCTTTTATTTTGAAATAATATTATTAGATAGGCATATTCTTAAAGATATATAAAGGTATAGTCTTACATTAAATAACAAAGCGAACGGAAATTAATATAATAAGATAGGTATAAATAATATTATGAGATAGGTATATTTTTTATCATCTAAATCCGAATAATAATATTATTAAAATAAGTTGTCATATTATTTCTATTCTTCTACCCGATACTATTCATTCACTGCATAAAAACCATTAAGTTCAATCGTTCATGCGTACGCACTGTACGTACCTACCAACGATATTATATACAATAAAGACGTAGATATGGCACTAGCGCGCGCAAAATGTTGCAGACCAATTCAGACAATTGTCGTAATTTCATTTA
>CATIXQ010000016.1:14731067-14837153 GCA_949711755.1 Leptidea juvernica | reverse complement strand
TACCATATATTATTAGATTTGAATTAATGATTATTATTATTAATACAGATACCGTTCCAATTAGCTCTTTATAAGTGTGAATTAATTAGAAATTAGAATAGGTTTAGTTTTTATAGTTTTAGTTTATAGTTTATCCTTAAAAATAGACGGTAATATACCATAGAGGACTTTTCTGTAGATCTATAAAAGAGAAACAATTCCACCGTACATGGTTTTATTATATCTCAAAGGGATTCCTTGTAATAAAATAAAAGTATAAGTTATATATGCATAACAGTACTTGTGACCGCAATGAAAATTTTCTACAAATATTTACTACGAAGATATAGTTTTAATGTATTTGTAAATGTATATTTTATAACACGGAAATAGGCACGTCCCTAACTAATTGAATAAGAAACATCCGCCTTAATGATAAAGAAGGCCACAGAAGACATTAAACCAGTGTGCGATTCACAAACTGGTAGTAAAGAAAGTTGTATGTATATAACTGCTTTCTCACGACCGCGCCAGTCCAACCTTGATCGTGAAAGCGCGTACCGTTGCCTCGAGCGCAAAAAAAAGAATCAAGATCACGAACTTTGACAGTGACACAATGACATCGCAAAAAGTTTTTATATTTCTTTTAATTTTCACTACAGTTCATAGTGCAAGTATTATAGATACTTCTTACGAATATGTTATGAATATCGGGAAGAATTTAGCGCCTAGTTTTATGTCGTTTTTAGACTGTTTCGGTGAACAAGATGCGTGGTTGTGTGCTAAAGAAAAGGCGGGAAAAATGCTTGACAGTTGGGACAAGGAAGTTGACAAACAGAGGAGTTTGTGGCGAGGTAACTTTTTAAATTTACTTAAAGGTTAAGGACGCATTAAGGTGACAGATAATAAGATATTTTTAGACATCAAAATGGATTGTTATTATTTTATCTATAGTTCTGGTTTTAAAAAATTGTTTGTTCTTCATAAATTATATAGCAGGCAAAATGTTAATTCTATTTTTTATGTTTGCAAAAAATTAAAAAAAACTAAAAGAACTAAGTTATTTATACAAGTGTCGAAAGGCTAAATACCTATATTAATTTTAACAGTTAAATTAAAATTTAATGAAATATTAGTCTGCAAGTTTAATATCTGAATAAATGTCACGTTAAAATTAAAATAATTATTATAGACTTCGTTGTTGGTAATATAGTCAACTATTAGGTACTCTGATACATCCGTGAGGGCAATGAAATGAGCGTTAAAAAAAAGTTAAAAAATGCTAAATAAATTAAAAAATTATTTATAGTCCTAGATTATAAAATCGTAATTATTATCATGCGATTATTTTAATCGAAGCTAATAACCAACATAGCAGTAAGAATGGTGATAAATAAAATATTTTTAGCGTAGATATTAATTTACATAGCGCTTAAAGTTACTGACCGAACCGTTTCTTTTTATATTTCTCAATACGTGGCAGGTGCAGATTTTTGATATTTGAGTTATGACTCTCCCTATTTATAATTAAAAATATATCAAGAGCCGAAACACGATTAAAATATCGATTTAGAACAGTTTCCTACTAGACAATGAAGAATTTGAAAGAAAATGAAGAAAAATGTTGGATATTAAAATCTAATATATAAAATTCTCGTGTCATGGTGTTAAACTTTGAACTCCTCCGAAACGGCTTGACCGATTCTCATGAAATTTTGAGTGCATATTGGGTAGGTCTGAGTCATCATCCCCCTAAATGTTAAGGGTGGTCCACACGTTTTCTTTTTTAATTTTTTTACATTTTTTTTTAAATTTGTGTGATTATCAGTCAGCATTAAAAAATACATACAACTTCAAATTTTCACCCATCTATGATCAACAGTTACTTTTGTATCGCGATTTTAATATCGGCAATACAACGTTTGCTGGGTCAGCTAGTAATAATATAAATACTTTATATATTTCCTTATAACACAGTATTGAGGTAAAAGGGAGTAATCAACACGGATCTCAGTATTTTGACCAGTCTATACATTTTAAACGCTAAATAATAATATTAAATATTACGTAAATAAACCAACACTGTTTAGTTATAAATTTATCAGTTTACATTTGCATGATAATTTTGGTACCAACTTTTTTGCTACCGTTTAATGTATTGGAGGATTATAGCAATATGATTATATGAAAATTATTGTTCATACTTGTGACCTTTTCCTCAACCACCAAAGCGCTATTCTTATAGCCACAGCGGGCGTCTCGCATCGACCGCAAAACTACATTTAATTCGCCCTCATTATACTGCTTAGGGTATAAATACGTTGTATTTATCCAGTTGTATTCAAATAAATGTGGTGTATTTAATGACAAAATCAACATTTTATAGTGACTACCATGTTTAATTGGTAGTTTTTACTCGTTTGTAATAATTCCAAAACCAGTGGGAGGCTCCTTTGGACAGGATGCCGGCTAGATTATGGGTGCCACTACGGCGTGTATTTTTGCCGTGAAACAGAAATGTGTGAAGATATTGTTTTTCGGTCTGAAGGATGCCGTAGCTAGTGAAATTACTGGGCAAATGAGACTTAACATCTTATCTCTCTAGATGACGAGCGCTTGGGCTTTTCAAGAATCCTGGAGCGGCACTGGATTGTAATGGGCAGCTGAACGTCCGCTCCTCGCGTCTCTTACTATCATAAAAAAATCATGAGATATCTAGAATAGCCAAGATCTAGAAGTCCTAATTGAATCTTCTGGTAAATAAAACAGACAGTCATAATAATCGCCGATGGATTTGAAAACTTAAAATAATAAAATAGCAATGGTTTGTTCAAATTTTAACTTTATGTGTAGTACCAAAAATTACGACTTAATAGTTGGTAAATTATAATAAAATTTAAAAATTATTTATTTGCAAGCCAATGGGACCACTAGATATATATGAGAACCTTGTACAATTTAACCCCTGGTAGACTCAAGTTTGCGCGCACCACAAAAAAAAACCATTTGTCATATCACCGTTCTTCGACAACACTTCCCTTAAAGCCTCGCCTAGTATCGGAATACTGGGCCTCGAAATCTCTCATGCCAATTCCGAGGCCATCTGGAGGTCAAAGCCAAATTGGGTTTCGAAGAAGCTAGGCGTTATTAATAGAGCACGGCAATACTTCAAACCGGCCGACATTCTAGCGCTCTACAAAGCGCAGGTACGGCCACACATGGAGTATTGCAGTCATCTCTGGTCTGGCGATCCATATGACTGCGTGCAACGTAGAGCAGCTCGAATTGTTGGGGACCCAGTGCTCTGTGAACGGTTGGATCACTTGGCGTTGCGTAGAGACGTCGCTTCATCATGTGTCTTCTACCGCATTTATCACGGGAAGTGTTTCCGAAGAGCTGTTTCACCTGATCCCTGCCGCCAAATTCCACCTTCATACGACATGCCACAAGTTAGGTTAGGTTACAATATACCTTGGAATATTTAGTTTTTACCTAAACATTCGGTTAATGTTACTCAAAATAGCATAATTATTGTTTCCAAAAAGGCGTAAAAGTAAAAAACATGGGATGTTTGTCTTAATTTTTTTTTCGCTAATTTGACCATCACTTTTATAATAAAGTAAGCTGCGGTGCGGTTGTTTCTTTATGAACCGCTAACAGGATTGCAAGTTATACATTAATAATAAACATATAATTATGAAAATTAATTGAAGTAGGCGTTACTTTGCGGAAATCCATAATTATCCTCAGGACGTGTTGACTCGCCAAAATCTGTATGCCTCGTGTAGAGGCGAAACACGTGTCGAATTGTTTAAAGACAAATATTTGGGAATTAACAGTAAAGAAAACTCAAATCATTTTGATAAAATATACTTATAGGCAATTACAGCATGGAATATAATGGATGGAATGGATAAAGGATCAAGACAATTAGTGTTGAAAGTAAAAGCTAAATAAATAAAATAAATGATGTAAAAAATTAAAAATTTCTTAAAATTAAGTATTCTTATGTTATCTACAATCGTAAGATATTGTGATATCTACTGCTCCTGGCATATAATTATTCTTTTAAGTTTCGTAGCTTTCTTCAAATGTTGTATGTGAACCCAGACTGGGACTTTTTGTCAAAAAAACGTAGAAACGCCCGATATAAAAATATTTACCATTAATACCATATTGAGCAACAGTAACTATTTTAAATTCTTTGCTAACACAGACATTATGTCACTAATTTTGATTTTGTCTGCGTGTCTATGTGCGTTGGCTAATGGTTTAATTCAATTCATTCAATATTTTGAAGCTATTGCCAATCGTGGCTGACTGTTTACGACTTGTCAATAAAAAACGGTAACAGTAACAATTGATTCGCTTTTCCTTTCCATCTTACTGTATCTCCGTAAGAGATATGTTCGTCACTTGCATGATATCTTTGTCTATACGCTTTTATATTGTAAGCCTATGATTGTGAGGAAATAGTCAATATTTTCATTTCTTACAAATTATATAAAATAAACTAATTTGCAAAAAAAAACGCGCGGTTTTAATCTTTTCCGTCCCTTTTGGAGACTGAGTATATAACTGGCACATTTATAAAGTATTGTAGGTAGTGCATAAAAAGTTTATTCCAAATTCAAAATTTAAGACATAGCAAGTAAGCAGTTAATTGCGTATAGTGGCGGAAATCGTTGATAGTTCGTATTAACTCTAAATCATTTTTAGATATTTTTTGTCGGATTGTCTTATTTCCTTGATATTTTTAAGTATTGGTACATACATACACACATACAAAGCATTATTTAGCGGTCTCTAAAATGGTTGATAGCATGATAACAGCGAGCAAAATTATAGCGCTACTTGTGGAAGGGTGTAGTCAATGTTATGTTTCCCAGAGACTAAATGTGAGTCGTTCGACTGTCCAGAGGACTTCGCAACGATATCAAGAGACTGGTTCCGTCAGTAGAAAGCTTGGGTCTGGAAGAAAACTATGCGCAGAAGCTCGAGATGACCGCTTCCTGGCGAAACAAGGATTGAGAAATTGCACATCTTCTTACGTTGACGTCAAAAAGTCTCTAGAGGAAGTGCAAGGTGTGCAAACCAGCTTATGGACTATCGGGGTAGGCTTCTCGCTGCCAATATATGCAGTCGTCGTCCAACCCGTGGCTCTAAATTCCTCCGCGAGCATAGAATTGCTATACTTAGCTCCGCTCGAAATTTGACGTGGACTCAAGAGGACTGGGGTAGAGTATTATTCTCGGATGAAGCCACAATATCTCTATATGGTAAGGCCCGAGCAGTCGGCGAGTACTGCGAAGGCAGGGGAAACGTTTCGCAGAAGTTTTCTTTGAAGAAATAACCCCTTCAGCTCTGTTCAAACTGGGGCGAATAACACGCGAACGCGGAACGCGTTTTAGAGCAATTCGCTCGCTCGCTTAGCCTCTCAAACTGATGCGACTTCCTGCGTGTCATTTTTGGTACTTCAGTGGAGAAACATCATGCATTGTAAGACTAAACAATCCCGCTGGGCGTATCGCTCTTGTTTCGCTTCAACTTGAGAGACTACTCGCGTCAATTTGAACACGTCCATACAAGTTAGCTGACACAGTCGGTGCGAGCGACTTCCGTCCCGCGTCCCGCGCGTTATTCGCCTCAGTTTGAACAGAGCTTTCTGGTGGAGACTCAGTTATGTTTTGGTCAGTGATTAATGTGTTGGACTGTATCGAGTTAGTCTTCATAGAAAACGCCACTTTGAATGCACACCCGTACCTATCAGAAGTCCTAATTCCTTACTTACAACCCGGACTAACTGTTCTAGGAGAAAATTTGATTTTTATGGACGATAACGTTCGCGCTCACCGTTCTGACTATGCGGAAGCGTATATTCAAGAAGTAGGGATTGGCCGGGGTCGAAGTCCCGACTTCGAAGAGTTAGATCGGTGCAGCCCGCTTCGCAAAACATCAGAGAGCTAAGTATTGTAATTGCTGCGCAGTGGGAACGTATTCCACAAGAAACAAGAATAGCATCGATGGCACGCCCGGATGAATACAAGCTGTCACTTTAGCAAGCGGGGTCCACCCACACTCGATATTAAACTATTTTCACGATACTTTTCATTTCTATGTTTAATAACTTAAGGTTTTAGCCAACTTTATTTAATGAACAGATATGAAACTAGCTATTTATACTCTGGGATCATTTTTCATGAATTCCATGGAAATATAATGACTTTATTGACAGATTCTACTTTTTGCTTATTTATTTATAGTACAAGGTACTTATTATTATAATAGTATCTGCAGATGTCAATTAAACAGGTAATTTACCTAGTTGCCCGTTTTTTTTTTGCAGAAGAGTGTATTTATATTTAATTTCCAATTCAAACTCAAATATTACTATTCAAAATAGGATTTAAAATTACTTATTGAACGTCAAAAACTACCACCTCCTTGAAGGGAGTAGTCAATGTTATGTGTCCCAGAGGCTAAATATGAGTCGTTCGACTGTCCAGAGGACTTAGAGACGATATCAAGAGACTCGTACTGTCAGTAGAAGGCCAAGAAACTCAGCGGGCTTTTTTAAACTATAACATTTTATATTGCGCGATTTACTTGCTATTCTGCTTGTTTACGTGCAATTTTAGCATATTGCCATCCCGCTCTAGTCGCGACATAGCTATTGTTTGCTTCACGGTCAGTGAATCTGCTAATCTCATAGTCTCGTATGTCTAAACAAGGTTAGCAGGTTGATAATATATCTTCAAATGATAACATCACTGTGCACAACTATTTATATATAGGCAGTTATACTACAGAATAGTAGGTGTATTATGCCACTTCTCAAAAATGAGTAACTAGTGTAAAAACACCTAATATCGGCCCTTGCATCTCTCATGCTCAAAATCTTATTTCACTATGAACTTGAGCCAGAGTGCTGCGCAGCCGGGCTTAACTAGTCGATTATAAAATTACTCACAAATCATAGAGATGTGGGTTATACAAATTAAATTTGTAACCAAAATTTATGAACGATGCGGGTTTTGAAAGCGCGGCCTCTCGGGTTCCATCCGAGCGCACTTTTTAACTAAGCCAACCGTTCTATTTTAGGTGTTTTAGATATGAAAGAGCTACATCTGAAGACAATTTCTTAATATGCAATTATTGGGGTTGAGCAGGTTATCAACTGTAAAGTAGATCCTGTAGATAAAACCAAAACTCTCAAGATATACCAAAATTTACGTACGCGTACTCAAACGGTTGGCTCAGTTGGAAAGAGCGCACAGACGGAACCCGAAAGGTTCGCGGGTTCGAGTCTCACATCGTGTATAAATTAGGTTACTTTAATTCAAAACCCTTCGTAAATAACAAATTGTTTAGGTATGTGAGTTCTCTCTGCATCTTCCACCGTATTTATCACGAAGAGTGCTCAGGGGAGTTGTTCGGGCTAATTCCAGCAACCGAATTCCATCACGTCGCAATGCTCAATTCCTCACGGATCACGTTGACATCTGGCATTCTATATATACATATGTATAGCGTGTCTGGGCGAGCGCTCCCCAGTACCAGCTTCTTCCATTTGACCAAACACAGATGGGCTCGAAAGACCGACGATCAAATCGTATCCGATCGGCTTGATATCTTTGGTGTTGCGTGAAAATGTGGGTTCTCTCTTTTAAATTCATCACGGAGAGTGCTAACAGGAGTTTTTGGGTTTGATATCGTATTCCACCATCAGACATTTTCGTCAAAATGCTAAATACCACCTGCATCACGTTGACGTAAGGCATTCTACAACCGTGCGTCTTGCAAGAATTTTTTTACCTCACACAGCCACTTTGTGGAATCAATTACCGGCTGCTCTTTTTTGCCGATACGTCTTAAAAACGTAAAGGCCGACAACGCATCTCTTGACCCCTGGTGTTCCGGATATCCATGGGCGGTTGCCTGACCACCTTCACGTGGAACTCATGCCCGTTTGCCCCTTCTTATATAAAAAAAAAACTACAACAGTTTTCATAAGCTCACCTTATCTATAAGTCTTGCGACAAAAGTTTCGCAAAACAATAATGACAGTAATTATTTACTTTCAAGTTATTAAGTTTCGCCACACTCTCTCTTTTACAAGATATTTATTATTTAAATTATGTTCATACGAATTGAAAATTTGATGCATCTTGTGTATTATTATTCTATCATTGCGTGAAAGTTTACTTATTACTTAAAAGTAGGTACTGAATATTTCTGAACACTTTGTTAAATTTACATTAAACACAATTTTTAGTAAAAGGTGGCCTAATCATTATGCAATTTGAATCATCTTCTCGTAAGTACTCATTTATTGCCATACAAAAGAAACTTAACGATATTATTAATTCGGGTGATAGAAGAGTTTACTTACTAATAAATTCCGTTGCAGCAATGAACCACCGATCGCTTATGTACCTATAAAAGTAGTATAGTAAATATATATTACCTCCTTAAGGGGAAAACGTCGAACTTAAACCCTCATACGAATTATTCAAAAGTGAACCATTTATGAAACTTTGCTTTTACAATGCATAACAAATAGCTGGCTATATAATATATATGTATGTGTATACATGTGTGTGTATTTATATTATTTACGTGTATTTCCTACTATCCTACTCATCCGTCAGTATCTTCTTTACCGCTTTGGCACTTGTGGGTTGCAAAGCCGTCAAATATGCTTATTACGGGAGGTGAATCAACGTACGGACGTTATTGCCTTCAAAGTTCCGCTTGAGTGACACCGCTGCGCTCGCCGCCGCATGTAATTTATTGAGATTCCACCATATATAATCCTGATTTAAAGTATAAACTTACATTACCTATTATAATTTTGAACTTATTTGGAATTCAAATTTCAAAGAAACTGGAAAGAACAGGGAAAACCGAAATACTTTTACTTTCATAATTAACTTTACAACATAATATATTTTGTTTTGATGAAGCGAAACACACCGGTCGCCAGCTTACGAGGAAATGTACCAACAATACAGGCATACTGATCTGTGGACCGAAATAGCTGTCAGTTGCCCTATTGAGAAGCAAAGATAGATCTTTCTTTGAATTTAATGTAATCATAGTATTGTTAATAAAGTTATAAAATGTATTTTGTTTGAATAAATATTTAATACAACCTACCAATAACTAGGAAAATTGACTTGTATGTGCATATTTTCGTGGGGGAATCGTCTTTGTTGTCCACTCTGTGGCTCCCCACCGTGGTTTTGGATCCCTATGACAATACGGGTATTGGTATCCTGCTATATTTTAACACAGTTAATATATTTTCTGTATACATAGCTGGCATGACAACGTCTGCAATTAATTATATAATGTATATGTTGCCGGGAAATGATAATAACAGAGATTTGGTCAATTGCCTAAGTGATTTGATCAAATCACGGAGTATGTTTAAAGAAAAACACGATTTTATCATTTCTCTAAACAAATCTAGTGATTCGATCAAATGCCGTAGTTGGTTCCGTGAAATGACAATGAGTGACGCGACTAGAAGAACTTAGGATGTAAAAGCGAGCGAAGCGAGCATCAGACTTGAGTCATACCCCGACCAGGACAGGTTAGGTGGAAGCCTCCACCTTCGCACGACACGCCACAAATAAGGATATCATCCCCACCATCTGGATGTGTGGCGGTCCTCCACAGTGCGGTTTTCAAGGAGCTTTCTTCCATGTACTACAAAGCTGTGGAATGAGCTTCCTTGTGCGGTGTTTCCGGGACGATACGACATGGGTACCTTCAAAAAAATCGCGTACACCTTCCTTAAAGGCCGGCAACGCTCTTGTGATTCCTCTGGTGTTGCAAGAGTATGTGGGCGGCGGTGATCACGTAACACCAGGTGACCCGTACGCTCGTTTGTCCTCCTATTCCATATAAAAAAAAGGGATGATTTCGAGGTTATTTTCCTGTAATATGTGCGCCGCGAAGCGGGGCTTCTTCTTGGCCTTTAGAGAAACTTTTATCTGTTTTGAGGTTAGGTTACATTTATTTGATTTAAAGAGAATGGTGCATTACCTTTTCATGGGAGTGAGCCAGGGGAGAGAGGACATCTCCCTCCCACCTCCTTCCCCTCTCACCCCCCTCCACCTGCGAAACGATACTAAATTCTTACCAAATTATGTCTTAGTCTTACCAAATAAAACTTTAAAATACCAAAGAAAAGACTGTTTGTCATTTTACGGCACCAACTCTGGCATTTGGTCAAATCACTAGATTTGTTTCGAGAAATGATAAAACTGTGTTGTTATATTAACATCCTCCTAGATTTGACCAAATCACTTTTTTTATCATGTCCCTGCGACATACACCTACACATTTAATAAAATTGTAAATATGCCGTATTTTATGCATAATTACCTGAGGCCAAAAATACAGTTATTAGTATTTTTATGTGTTTGTCGGTTTGATTGTGCACACTAATTTGAAACACTCGCAACACAGTGTGTGTTGAAAACCTTCGTCTACGGTACAACTGTGTTCTATATGTCTATTATAACAATAGCGCTTAGAATTATGAAAAGTAACATAAAAAAATTGTTACATCTAATAAGATATTCGATCTCGTCATAATTAACTCTCTTAAGTTTCACTGTTCAATGAAAAGTGAAAATATCTGCGTGTGTAACGTTCATTACCGTTTCGCCATTGTGTCTGGATACATGTTTTATCAGTTACTTTTACTTGTACCACATTATCACTTAATTATATCTTAAACACCGTGCTTTTACTATGACTTTTGGTACAAGTTTTATGGAAGATGCAGACAAACGAGCGTACGGATCACCTCATGTTAAGTGATCACCACCACCAACATTCTCTTGGAGAAATCACAAGAGCGTTGTCAGCCTTTTAGAAAAGTCTACGCGCTATATTTTAGCATAGATGTCGTATTGTCTTGGAAACACCGTTTAAGTAAAAGAAGGAATACAATCCAGATGGTGGGGATGATATCCTAATTTGTGGCGTGTCGTGTGAAGGTGGAATTTGGCGGCAGGGATCAGGTGAAACAGCTCTTCAGAACACTGCCCGTTATAAATGCGGTAGGAGACATATAATGAAGAATAAGAATAATTTATTTAAATCGATATTTTTACAAATGCATTGTCATTAAATTACATTAACTTTAAATATTTTACAAGCTTATATATAAGTATGACTAAATTATGATTACCATTGTATCACCACACTAGTCGGAGACTGTATCGTGGGATCAAATAAAGGTTTGATTAACAGTAAACCATTATCTTGGTCGTCATCATTGGCATTACTATTACAAATTTTGAAGACACTATATACAACTGTAAAATAATAATTTAATTAAAAAACTACAAATTTATCAATACTAAATTTAAAAGAAAGTAAAATTAAATTAAAGTAACAACATGTGTGTGTAAGTTTATGTGAGTGTGTTTATGTGTAAGTGTGTGTAAAATTAAAAACAAGGGATCAAAATATTTTCAGTTTTTTCATAATCTAATTCTCCTAGGTATTTACTGATTTTTATTTTCATATTTAAGCGACGCGACGTCTCTATGCAACGCCAAGTGATCAAGCCGTTCACAAAACCAGTGCTTCAATAAACTTAAGAGTAAATTATAGACATTCACTCGACATGACACACTTAGCATTTAAACGCGTCATACTCGTGTCAGCACAGGAAGAACGTCTTTGAGAGAGTCTTTTGTCCAGCAGTGGACGTCTTCCGGCTAAAATGATGAATATGCTCGTGTAAGGGCGATACCTAATTGTGGGTTTAGTTGTCAAATTTAAAGTTATAGCCTTAAGTTTGAAAACTAAAACCGCCACTTTATATAATAATTGATATAATAATAAACTATTGTAGCTTTATAAACGTAACGTAATGCCAAGTTAATTAAAGCTCAACTCTTAAGTCTACATTGGACGAGATTTAAATAAATTACAATATTTATAATAATAATAATTTATTTTAGGTATAACAAACCCATTCAAAATACAAATGAAAAAAAATTACAATTACATTAATACGAAATAAAAATTACACATGAATTAAAATTATATTAAGTACATGAAAAAGAAATGGATATCTTTTGTAAGTAAAGTATTGTAAAAAAAACATTTTTATCGAATTATATAAAAAAAAAATAATGATATTTAACTAAACTATGTTATAACTAGCTGACCCAGCAAACGTTGTATTGCCGATATTAAAATCGCGATACAAAAGTAACTGTTGATCGTAGATGTGTGAAAGTATTTGAAGTTGTATGTATTTTTTAATGCTGACTCATAATCAAACAAATTTAAAAAAAAAAATCAATAAAAATTAAAAAAAAAAATCGTGTGGACCACCCTTAACATTTAGGGGGATGAAAAATAGATGTTGTCCGATTCTCAAACCTACCGAATATTGCATATGCACTCAAAATTTCATGAGAATCTTTCAAGCCGTTTCGGAGGAGTTCAATGTTTAACACACATGACACGAGAATTTTATATATTAGGTAGATATTATTTTCATTCGTTGTATTTAATATCATCTTAATTACAATATTGTTCTTTCTACAAACGTAAAATAGCTCAAGGAATAATTTTTTTTAAGGATTTTTGTTTAGTTACGCCAAAGAAGTAGGTATAAATTTTTGCGTGCGTACATAAGGTTAGACACACATTGTTTTCTATTTAGAGTTTTATCCAATATTTCTTCACCAGATGCTGCGGACGCAGAAGTCAGGTCATCGGGAAGGTCATTGGAAGAAATGCCATCAGTCCTGGGGAAAGAGATAGAAGAGTCAGTCCTTTCTCTGTCTGAAATGGTTCAAACTGGAATGGCAAGGTAAGAGACATGTAGCCTTTGTGTGTATCCATTGATTATGTGACCGGATGTAGAATCTTACTGGAAACTCCAAGATTTTTTATGTCACTTATTGTCATTATAGTCCTTATGGACGAGAGGAACAGGACGTTCAGCTGATGGGAATTGATATGCACTGCCCAACACAATGCAGTACCGCTCAGGATTCTTTCCTAAAAATTCTGAGTGGCACCATAATTGCGCTCTTCATCTTGAGACATAAGATGTTAAGTCTCATTTTCACAGTAATTTCACTAGCTACGGCGCCCTTCAGACCGAAACACAGTAATGCTTACATATTACCGCTTCACGGCAGATAATGCGCCGATGTAGTACCATAGCTAGCCGGCATCCTGTGCAAAGAAAGGCTAGCCTCCCTCTGGTAAATAAAGGCCCTAAGTCGCCTCTTACGACACCCTCGGTTCTGGGACTTCTCTATTATTATTATGCCTTGGGGAAGCACAGGGCAGTTACATTTTTCAAAGTCGTATCGCTAAGAGATTTCACATCATGTTCTAATACAGTTTCCTGATACACTTTGGCTTAAGTCTTCAATCTTTTTTCACAAAACTGAAGCCTTGTGGCTCTTTAATAAGACACCCACCAAACACAGAATATAGCAATAGAACAGTATTTTAACTTCATACTAGGGCGCCCGAATCGTGGCACGCACACATACATACGATTTACGCAACCGCTAAGCAATCTTGAGGAGACAAAACTATTTAGTGCCACGCCGTACGCCGCCGAGACTGATTGCTGTCCGAGTTAAATTAGCTGTGCCGCGCTGTCGGGTCTGCCTCGTCAATATTTTTGTATGCACCAACCCTAGCGCTCCGCACAAACATAGGTATAAATTTCAAGGATACCGATGATATTGAGGCAGGACGATGACTATGTTGCACTTTTCCGACCTCTTTTTGAACTTCTTTAGAGCTTTCAGCATGCACTTTGTGATTATGCCATTTCAAGTTCTCCTCAACTGTGAATTTTTTTCATCAGTGAAAAGGATATTTATGTACATATCATCTGCGTACCTGTACAGCTAGTATTTTGATCGAGCCACTCTTTCTAACTATGTATATGTATTGATTTAGTGCACGTCCTGTGTATCGAGGATAAGCACCAAGCTTCGGGTCGTCATTGGAGATACGTAAAAGAGTTCGAATTCCGGATTTTAGAACATTAAAACCGTTTATTAAACGACTTCCAAACAGCTTAATGCGGTTGTATTTTTTATGTTTATTACCTCAGAACTTTCAAATGGGTGAACCGATTTTGATGATAATTTTTTTATTTGAAAGCTGGAGCTTTCAGTGTGGTTTATTTGAATTTGGTACAGTTCTGGCAATGGCATCCATAAGAAAACCATATAAATCTTAAATTTGCGTTAAGTATGTGCGCGATAAATGGACGAATATCATGCCAACTGATTTCGATTGATTCTTTTTTTTACTGGAAAGAATATACTTCAAGGGTTTGTTGAGAGTTATGTAAGGTTCTGATTATGGATCCCATGACAAAGTAATGGAAATCTTCAATTATATTGTTATATATATTGCTTTGGAATAATCTTTTTTTTTTAAATCGGTTGATTTTTGTTAATTTTTTTTAGTTCTTATAATATGCTGTTGGTCTCATCTTTTATGGTCTTCGACAGATAATGTTCTGGTCTATCTAACGATAGTATATGATAACGAACAAAACTGATACCTAGCTAATGAAGTGACTTGAACATCCCTTGGCAAACCCTGCAATTCTGTTTTCACTAATTCCTCGTTCCATGTGAGTTAATATTAATCTTAAAAAAAAGAAATGGCGGGAAATCTTCGAAGTTTCTTACATAATAATCGCGTACCAAGTTTAAATTCAAAACTATATTTTTTAAGCATTGAAAACGTAAAAATCCAATTAAATTTGAAATAAAAATATGAATGATGCGGGTCTCGAACCCGCAACCTCTCGCGTTCCGTGCGAGCGCTCTTCCACTGAGCCAACCGTTCGAGTGACGTCATGTCCATAAATCTTGATATGTCTTGTTGACGTATTTAAAACGTATTAATATTTATCACAGCCTAGTGGAAAGATGATAATTACAATAGTCCATATAAGTAGTTACTTACGTATAATTTCTATTCTTATAACTAAAATGGTAGCCCCTATATTACAAGGCTATTGCATTATGTCAGTCTTCATTCAAGTTATATAACTTGATACCAAAAAACGACCACGCAGTTCAAACTCACACCCAAATTTCTCTCGGCCTCGTTTACAACTTTCACATTTCACATACGATGATACAACATTTTACATATACTTACATGAATAATTAACTCACTTTTACTTAATTTTATGTTGAAAATGAAAGTTATTTAAAACCGACCATATATAAGTCAGGGTCGTATGGACCAGGGTTACTCAAATCTTTGGAAAGTTTACGTAAAAGAAGCTTTTATCATACCTTATCAGAAAGGGGATGGTTATCAGTATTTTTTATAGAAGAGCAGTACTAACGAGAGTACAGGTGGCCTGATTCTCTTCTGAAGGTACCCATGTCCTCATCGCATCATCATCATCTCAGTCGGAAGACGTCCACTGCTGACAAAGGCCACCTCGCCATGACGATCGGTCCTGCGCTGCCCTCATCTAACCTGCCGGCGATCTTGATCAGATCGTCGGTCCATCTTGTGTGGGGCCTACCAACACTACGTCTTCCGGTATGTAGTCGCCATTCGAGGAACTTACTGCGCCAACGTCCATCTGTTCGTTGAGCTATGTGCCTTACCCACTGCCACTTTAGTTTCGGAACCACGTGAACTTGGATGAGAAAGCTCATGGGCGCTCGGAGGGCAATGGAGAGGGCTATGCTAGGAGTTTCCCTACGAGATCCAAAAAGAAATGAGGAGATCCGTAGGAGAAACAAAGTCACCGACATAGCCCAGTGATTCCGAAACTGAAGTAGACTGCCACTTAAGTTCGTCCATCCGTTGAGTTATCCACCAAACATCACACATCCGCTATGTGCCTTGCTCACTGGAGCACATAGCTCAACGGATAGATGGCCGTTGGGTCAGTAAAGACCTGGAATGGCGACCACGTACCGGAAGACTCAGTGTTGGTTGGCCCCACAAGATGATTGACCTGGTCAAGATCGCCATAACAGGTTGGATGAGGGCATCGCACGACCGATCGTCGTGGAGATCTTTGGGACAAGCCTCTGGTTCAGCAGTGAATGTCTTCGGGGTAATATAATAATATTGTGTAAGGCAATTACGTAATTCAGTTTAAAGTAATTGAAAACAGGCTAATAACTGATAAGTATAAAGCATCAGTCAACCATATCTCAATTCAGCTCTCTCAGTCACTAAACAGATTCTGTAGAGAACCTTATACTTAGTTATTAGATCTTTGCCTACAGTTGTAGTATAAGAAGGTATTACTTGCCAAATTTCATAGTTCTAGGTCAACGGATAATACCTTATAAATGTTGATGCCGTCATGACGTCATATTATAGCATCATCGTAATAATCATACTTCTAGGACACAGAAGAAGTCGGAATTTCGATTTTTCGGTAAACAATATGTAATTATTTGTTAACACCACACATTTATGTCTCAATGTTTATTTATCCAGTCTTTGTCGTTTCAGTATTTTGTTGGATCACTTTACACTTAATAGGGATTAAAGTATAAAATTTCCGTTTTATTGTAATAGGTACTTCGAATTGACATAGAAAGTTCATGGTTTGAGATTTTTGAGCGAAACTTTTTTCACGCGGTATCTATGAAGTTCTTCTTTTAAAAAATGTGCAGCAATCGATTAATTATCGACGGTTGTTTTGTTTATTCAGCCTAGACAAGAAAGATGGATACTTCGAAAATTCCAGTGATTTTTTAATACGAGTTCCGAGGCGGAACTAACGCGGCAGCAACAGCTCGCAATATCAATGTTGCGTTTGGAGAGGGGACTGCTAATGAATGCGTGCGATTTTCGTTTAAACGCTTTCGTAATGGAAACTTTGATTTGATGAACGAAACACGTGGAAGACCGCCCACACAGGTGAATAACAATGAATTGAAAGAGATGGAGAAAGCCGATCAGAGTCAAACTAACCAGGAATTAGCGGCACGGTGTAACGTTACCTTATTGACTCATTTGCGTCAAATCAATAAAATAAAAAAATATGAAAAATGAGTGCCTCATGATTTAACTGATCTGAAGAAAGAAACGCTAGTTTAAACTTGTGTTCCCTTGTTGAAGCGATACAGAAATAAAGGAATATTGGATAAAAGTGTGATATGCAATGAAAAGTGGATTCTTTATGATAACCGTAAGTGAAAAATACAATGGCTGAGGTCAAAACGCCACAACAGTGTCCTAAAGCAAAGATTGCTAATGAAAAGGTAATGGTGACTGTTTGATAATCTCAGCATGGTGTTACTCACTATAGCTTTCACCGATCCGGTTAAACGATAACGGCAGATGTCTACTGTAACAAACTCCGAACATTGATAGCAAAACTAGCAGTGAAACAGCCCCAACTCATGAATCAATCTTCACCATTATTGCTCCATGATTACGCGAGACCTCATACAGCACGAAAAACTGTTTTAATTCTACAGGAACTGCAATTAGAAACTATTCGTCTCCGTCAGTATTCGCCTGACATTGCTCCAACGGACTACCATTTTATCGTAATTTAGATGATTTTCTACAGGCAGTACAAAATGCCTTCACACATTTTGTCGAATCTAGATCACCACAGCTCTATCGCAAAAGCATTAATAAACTTCCTATTAAATGCCATCAATGTATAGATAATAATGGCAATTATTTTGATTAAATAAATATGTTAAATTAAAAAAAAATCAGTACAAATCGGCAATTTCATACTTTAACCACCTAATATATTATTGTAATTAAAATGATTTGTAAAACGATGAAGCTGTAATTGTTGATTTAAAAGAGTGGCAATGAGTTTCTTGCCACTTCTTTTCAAAGGCATTTTCTCAAAGTTGATTCCTTCTTGAGAAATCTTTTTGATGTCATTCCTAATACTACTCTACCGCTTCGGACATTTTTTTTCGTTTTATGTCCTTGTCCCAAATGAATAAAGTGATTTTGATTTCATTTACTTAATGTGAAAAAAATATAAGAATATTATCATGTTAAATAGACGTGTCAGTCTGTCCATTCATACCTGAATATAAAGGTCAGTTAGATTCCGTTACTGACAAAGATGCGCACTGAATATTTTAAAACAATTTCACCGGCGTGCGTGACTTTCACTCACACACATCTAATTCTATTTAATGGAAGCACTTTATCATCTAATATTAATAATATAAGCCTACAGACAGTAAAATTTAGATCGCAAATATCGATTAGGAACGCACGTTTAAAAGTCTCTAGCAAAAAATGTTTTGGTAAAGAAAAATTCAAATGAGACCGAAGCTTAAACACTAAAAAAGGGTGATAATTCAGTAATGAAAATAGAAACTTAAATTCGTCAAAATATTAATTTTATTATGTATTGGTGTCTCGAAGAAAGACAATCGCTATACGTTTTGATATTGAGTAGGTAACATGAACAAAAAAATACATAACTCGATGATCATTAAAATTGCCCGCATAAAGTTTATTGATACATGCAAGTAATTGTAAATGTCATTTATTTATAGCAGCATTTATGTTACACATGTGCACAGTCTCACGGCATCCATTGGTCCGACGGCTATTGTACACGTTAGTTAGACTTTTACAGTAGAGTCCTCGAATGGCGACCAAGTAGGTACCGGAAGACGTAGTGTGGGTAGGCCCTCCACAACCGATGGACCGACGATCTGGTCAAGATCGCCGGAGTAGGTTGGATGAGGGCAGCGCAGGACCGATCGTCGTGGCGATCTTTGGGGGGGGAGGCCTTTGTCCAGCAGTGGACGTCTTCCGGCTGAAATGGATGGATTGAACAATTAACAAACAAACAAACATTATTTATTTATACAAAGCTGTGGTATGGGCTTCCCTGTGCGGTGTTACCGGGACGATACAATATGGGTACCTTCAAAAAAGCGCGTACACCTTCCTTAAAGGCCGGCCACGCTCCTGTGATTCATTTGGTGTTGTAAGAGAATGTAGGCTGCGGTGATTACTTAACATCAGATGATCCGTAAGCTCTTTTACCCTCCTTTTCCAATAAAAAAAAAGTCTCATTACAGGCAGTTATCGTTCAGTTTGACCAGGCGATTATCCGCATCTATTACAGATATCAAAAAACTTTGAACTGTTATCGAAAGTACATTACTTACATAATCAGTAAAATGACATCAATATCTTATTTAAAATCAAACATGAAGTAGTCGAAATTTAACCTGCTCAACCCCAATATTTGCATATCAGGAATATTACTTGAGATGTCGCTCTTTCATATCTAAACAATTTGTTAATTTTTAGTGATCTCCCACTTCTGGGATAAATTAAATTGAATTTGTAAGCAAAATTTATGCGCAGCTTGAACCCGCGGCCTCTAGGGCTCCGTACGTCAAGAATGAGTTAAGAGTGATGGCTCTTTAAGATAGTTGTTTAGGCCTATTTTAAGGTTGATAATCATCATTTGCCAAAAGATTCAGACTCTCATTAACAATTTTATTTTATCTAAACGTTAAAATATATCACAGATAGACTCTTAATATAATATTCTTAATTTTCTTGCAGAGCTCTGTATAAGAAGACCGAGAGTGAGAAGAAGATAATCAAAAAACCGTCACAACCAATCAAGCCATTAAAACAAGCAGACGATAAAGGTCCCAAAGTCCAGTCATGGGTAATAGGTCCCACTGAGCACGTAGAAGGTAGAGGGATTATTGGTGATATGTGGAAAATTGGGGAGAATGCCATTGATGCTGTTGCAGAGTCTGTGATGGAGAGCGAAGATAAAGATAATGGATTGGCTGATAAAAGCTCTGTAGAAGGTGATGGTGCATGAATCTTCTAGACACTTTTTTACTAATCGACACTGTTTTGGAACGTTTCTAGAAAATTCAATTCAATTCTGAAATTGTCAAAACACTTTCAGAATAATCAAATCCCTTCTGGAATACTCAAATCACTTTTGCAATATTCAAATCACTTCTGGAATGATAAAATCACTTCTGGAGTATTCAAATCACTTTTGGAATGAATCTTTTTTATTCTGAAATTTGTAAATCACTTGTAGAATGGTCAAATCACTTCTAGAATATTTAAATTACTTCTGGAATGATCAAAGCACATTTGGGATTATCTTTTTAAATCTGAAATGTTTAAGACTTTACTATCTGTTATTTTTTTTTAATTTATCCATTCTTCGTTTACGCAAGTTTTGTTACACAAGTGTTGTTGATGGTACGTATAGATCAAACAAGAGTAAGGGTAAGTTTAAGAGTTCTTCTGCTATTTAGGTGCTCAAAGATCTCCGATTTAGTGAATTATATTTTTTGGTCCGGAACTACAATTTGTTTTAGCAATTTCGATTAATATAGATCTGAGAGGTGTAATATATCGTGCAATTATTATAACTTTCGTGAGACATTATAAGCTACTATATAAATCGCCTTTGGCTACTCCGTGCACCCTGCGTCCCCGCCGTGGCAATCCGCGCACTACGAGCGCAAATTCGTAATGCTAGACAGGACGAGATCGCGAACTTACTACACGCACCCTGAAGGGTCTCCGAATAGTCCGAAACTATCCGGTACCTTAACAGATGATTGTTAGTAAAGCCGACTTAAATAAATAAAGCTGTAAGGTGTTAGGTGCATTTTGTCACTGCCTTTATAACTATGCATAAACGAGACGAAGCACACTACGAGAACATGCCTATTGGAATAAACACATACTGTTTTATTAATAAAGGCGAAGCGAAGTTATTCCAAGTTTAAAACTATTACGACCTTACTTAATTTATATAAGCGAACTTTACAGCATTTCTATTCTATAAATGAATACTACTATATACATGTATTGCCTTTAACAAAGTTTGACAGGTATATGATACATGATTATTAAATTAATATGCGTATGTGTGTATGAATAATAGTGTTGCGAATAAGTGAGTGTTGTGAGTAGTGTGTAGTGTTCAGTCTAATGGGCATCGTTCTCAACTTGGGACATGTGCTCGATCACTGAGTTAATGAATTTACTACGGCTGATGAAAAAAATGTCAATATCTTTAAATTTTATTTCATATAAATTTACTATCCCATATCTGAGCTTCCAAAATGTTGACTATTTCGCTGACAAAACTGTCAATACAAATATTAAGTTTATTTGTAAGGCCGTTTGTTTTTATCTTACCTTTAATTTTTTTAATTACATGACAGGGAGAAGTAATTTTAATCTTGGAGTAAATTTACATCGCGTTTGACACAGATAAAGTTTTACTAAAAAATATTATCGTCTCTTAAAGTACTTTAATATTCATAACGAGCTGATTTCACAGAGCAGAGAGGCAAGAAGAAGAAGAAGAAGAAGGCGATCTTGAAGCTCCTCCTTCTTGGGGCAGTCCTCAAGGCGAAAATTGGGACTCTACTACAAATACTGTCATTCAAACTACAGGTATTTTATGCGACGATGAATTATTACATTTCATTCTATAAATACTATTGGACCTGGATGTCTTTTTTATGGAAGAAGACAATTTATTATTGAAAAAGACGAGCGTACGAGTCACCTGATGTTAAATGATCAAAATCGTCGTCACTTCTTGCAACAACAGGAGGAATCACAGGAGCATTGCCGGCCTTTTAGAAAGGTCAACGTTCTAAATTAAATTAACTAGTCGTAGAAAAATTATTGTATGTGACCCGTATAGCTAGGTCGTAAAACGCTCGCGGGGTCATTCATTGTTCGCCTGTGGCTTACATCGCAATGAATGACTAATCCAACCCACACCACTCACGTTTATTGACACTGCTTATACAAATGTTGTATAAAATACTATTATAGAACCTTTGTTGATTCCAGGTGAAATTCTTCATAATAGCTGTGATCGGATTGGCCATTAATCTGGCCAGGTTCTGGATTGAGCTCAAACACAAACACCAACCACCACAGAAGGTAAGTTGACCTAAGTCTTCTTATATTAAGGGGGCACCGAGTTTCTGGTGAAAGCAGGATGAATACCAGTGACGTAGCGTGCCTTGGTGGGGCTCCGTATAAATATTTGCTTGGGGGCCCTTATGAAGGGTAAAGATTACTCACAATATAAAACTTAATATTTGCATAAAATTAAAAGAAATATTTATTCATCATAATTATCTATCTGTTACTTTTTACAAAATTTTTACAAACAATTCAAATTAAATATACACTCATCTTGACCTTTTTTTCGGGAAACAGCAAAGTTTTTATTAATTTTTGCTTACTCACTTCGGGGGCCCCGGTTAATTGATACGGCAAATACGGCCCTGATGAAATCTGACAGGGGTAAACATTATGGCTCCAGTTAGGATGGTCGTAAAGGAGATTGATCAAACATGGTTTTATTTTGTATCAGATTCAAACCGGTAAAAAATTAATTATTTTTTTAACAATATTCTTGTACAAAATGTTGTACTTAATGAAAAAAGTACAAAGTACTACTTGGACTATTACCTACTTATTCTTTTATAGTAGCTACTATAAGTGATTTTGGAATATTACACTTTTAATAACAATAAAGCGGACATATAAAATATTGTATTTTGTATTACTTATTATAATGAAATAACATACAAATAATTTTCGGCAAACAAGAATATCATTTGATTCGAATTTTGAGGTCAGATAACAGACCCTGCGGTGCTGTTCTCGTAATTTCAAAATCCTTGGAGTATCTATCCTATCTACGTTTTGCTCTAGATTCGTATTCTAATATCATACCATATCCCTACAACGTTAAATGAATCATAACTAAATCGGAGCCGCGCGTCAAAGGCTCCTTTCCACAAGATGCCGGCTAGATTACGGGTACCACAACGACGGTATTTCTGCCGTGAAGCAGTAATGTGTAAACATACTGCTTCGGTTTGAAGGGCGCCGTAGCTAGTGAAATTACTGGGCAAGGGAGACTTAACATCTTACGTCTCAAGATGACGAGCACAATTGTAGCTCCGTTCAGAATTTTTGCGTTTTTCAAGAATGACGTATCAATTACCACCAGCTGGACGTCCTGCTCGTCTCGTCCCTTATTTTCATGAAAAAAAAACGACAATCACGCATCAGGTTTCCAATATTGTTCTTCCAAATCCAAAATATTTCTACTACTAATAAAAGGGCTATCTATGCTCTATTATATGATGTAAGTTGTCAACTCAACCAAAAGTCCAAATTTTGTAGAATACGCATCTCCCAACAATTGACGTTTTTCGATTTTGATACAAGAATACGCTCTTTTCTCCAAATTGGACCTTAATCACAATATAAAAGTAGCTGAACCGTAAATTTGAGTTACAAGAATACGAAATTTTACTTTTTGACTTATGTAAAATCGTCACTTCGATCCTATTCTTGTTTTGTTACGAGTTAAAGGGTATTTACTTCAGCCGAAATAAGTCCACTGCTGGACAAAGGCCTCCCCAAACTATGCAGGGTAACTAACAGTAGAAGAATAGAACCAACTAACACATTTATTTCATAGTTACTTACAACTCGCAAAGTCTTCAGGCGGTCTACAATCTATACTGTTACTTTCTCAGGTTTAACTTATTTAGTAGAACTGCTTTACTCACGGTTTATCGGTGTGGGTACCGACTAGTTTCGGACCATTCGGAGGTCATTCAACAGGGTGAGAGTGGTGGGTCTCTTACTGCGGACTTAGGCTCATAGTGCGCGGCTGGTTAGGGCGGGGGGCTTGGGGTGCGCCGGTGATGATGACATGCACGGTATCACTGACACTATATCACTTTTCAGGTTTATGAAATATTATAACGAAGAGGAGTGTAAAGACTGTGGAGTTTTATATACTTAATATATCATTTCTGTTGATTACAACAATGGGATTAAATATAATAAATTTCAAATAATTTTATTCAAAATAGGTTATAAAATCACTTATTGAAAGTAAGAGACCCGTTCGAAAACGAATGCCTCAGATCTGAGAAGAACGGGCGCAAGAAACTCAATTTTAAATTAATTTTGAAACAATCAAATTTATAATTTAAATAGCCAGACGGCGGTACTCTAATCCGAATCTGTGATATTATTGAGATAGTTATTTATATTATAGTAACCTTTACCACATAAACGTATTTTACCAATTCTTTTAAATTTCATAATTCATTTGCTTTGAACATTTTCTGGAATATCCTTCAAGTTTTGGCTAAAAATATAAAACGATTGAATAAATACAGCCAAAATTGACGATTATTAAATATTTATAAAATAAATCATTTTGTTGTAACTTAAACCTTACATCAGTAATACCGTTTTATCACCGTTACTTATAGTACGAGAATTTATTATGTTATCGATGTTTGTTCATTGTAATAAATTCTCGGCAATGACTGTAATTATTTAGTACTAGAAAGTTCGACAGCTTGCACCTAAGGCAACCGTTTGCAGACTTAAGGCTTGTTGTTAAACGGAAATAATGTGTCGGTAAAAGAGAAAACTAAAGATTTGATAAATATACAGAAAGCCACTTTGTTAAAGGCTTAATAGATCTTTGTATTTGCACAAACATTTCCTTTAGAAGCCGCAGGCGCAGTTTTCTTTAGAATACCGACATTTAGAATGTCTACAGATATAACAGATGTAAGAACGTAATCCTATTTTAATTAATTATTTAATTTGAATATCGGTAATAATTGTTCCAATCATTGATTTTAGTTGGGTTAAGAGCGTTACTTATTACTTAAAAACCTGTAGTTTCCTTTATTTTTAAATAAACTAAAGGGAACGGATACCCTTTCATACATTATTGGACCTAGATGTAAAAGGCTGAAATTAGTGTCAATAAATACCTTATAAATTAAAAAAGCATCACTGAAAATTTAAGGAATTTTGGCAATATGAAAGCTATATCAGGTTTTGTAAAAGTGAGATTATGCAATATGTGGGCAACAACATATAGGTACTATACAGCTGATTTTTGAAATGAGATTGTTATTTTGTTGTATGATAATGGTCGTACAAGTTTAGCAATCTCAGAAGTCAAATAGAAAGAAGGAAAATATCAATAAAACAACCGTTAGCTATTTACAATAAAAAGGATGGAATCAACACAATTACGCTGGCATTCCAATGACTGAAAGTTGGGACGATGATTCGGTGTAGGAGGATTTAATTACGTTGATTAAATCCAGTTCTGTGCTCCAAACATTTTACAAATTTTCGTTGTATTCTTTGTAAGCGGTTAATATGACATTTAAAATAAGGGTTCCATACCGCACTCGCAAACTTAGACACTTAGAAAGCTTTTGTAAAGTATCTTGTAGGTGAGGGAGTTCTTAAATGGTTTATCAATCCTTAATATTAGTCCTAATTGCTGGTACGATTTAGATATGAAGGAATCCAGTTGGGGTATAAAAGTCAACTTAGCATCCATGATAACAACTTGTTATGTTTTAAAGTGACCACTTCTGGGATTAATTACACAAATAAAACAAATTTTCAGTGTAAATGAAATACGTATAATTTCTTTTCAATTTAAATGACGTAAAGCACGGAACGCGAGTGGTCGCGGGTACGAGTCCCGCATCGTTCATAAAATTTTGTTTTCAGTTTTATTTGTGTACTCCATGATAACACCAAGATCTCTAATTTGAGTAACTTTTTCCATTTTGTTGTGATTATACAGAGTGTAATCGTAATCTATATTAATTTTATTTTTTGAGAAACTGATTAAATAACATTTATCCAGGTTTAAAAGCAATTTATTTTCTGTACAATAAGTTTCGAAATTTAATAAATCACGTTACAATTCATTATCCCTAATATCGCGTATCATTCTGTAAATCTTGGCGTTATAGTTTGTTAACTCTGAAGATCTTTACCCCGCACCCTCTATAAATGTTTCCCACAAGTAATGGCACTGCCCTGTGCTTCCTTGTGGCGTTGGAAGAGTAGGGTAGTCCGAAATCAAAGAGTGTCGTAAGAGACGACTAAGGGCTTTTAGAAGTGGGAGAGTCACGTTGCCGTCGATGACGTCAGCACAAACGGGCCAGACTCGTCCGGGTTAGCTACCACACTCGCACAGAATACCGGCATGAAGTAGCGGCCTAGCGCTCTTATGTTTCGCAAAGGTTAGTGCCGAAAGCTGGAGCCTTTCCTCCCGTCTCTCTACCACAATTTGACAGCAGTACAACAAAGCTGTGTAATGAGCTTCCTTGTGCGGTGTTTCAGGGACGATACGACATGAGTACCTTCAAAAGAAGCTTCCTCAGATGGGTCATCTGACGGAACCTTGTTTGCATTCTTCAGGAAGTACACGTAAATTTTTAATTCTTTATGATGTTTTAACTAATTTATTTTAGAATTACCATTAAGTAATACAATGACGTAGGTATATACGATAATGCACCTTCACCGAGCGAGCGATATGTTATTACATACAATCATACACACTCACAATAGAATGCCATTTGCTTCTATCATTTTCATTACTCTTTTCATACATGCTCGCCGGTTGCGGGTGCTTCGGACCTTTCCTTTTCTCAAAACGTCCCCAATTTGGTCGACGAATGTTCTACGAGTTCTCCCGCGACCGACTTGCCCACACACACTTGCCTTATATATTTGATGCGTCATTCTTTCTTCACTCATTCGCTATATATTCGATATGTTATTATTTATTTGGGTGAGCACCAATATAATAACAACACGGAATATATTTTTAGGTGACACCCCAATTATAGGTGTAAATCGAGATCAATTAACAAAACGAACATAAAAAAAATAATATAAGCATTACAAAATTTTAATATACTTAAAATTATGTGAAATAAATTATATTTGACCCAGGAAAAAGAGCATAGAAGAAATAAGAGGTCATCAAATAAATAATAGTCATTACATTAGTGAGTAAACTGTAATTTAAAAACTTATTTACACATTATGAAATAAATGTGTTACATGGGCCCCTTTCTGTAGGTATATTCTAGTTATTATTAAGGCTTTGATTGTGTTATTTATACACACGATATCTATGGAGTAACTCTACAAAATATACAATTACAATTGCATTTTCTTTGACATTAAAATCTAGAGTAAAAAAACAAAATAAATACATCATCATATACCGGAAGTCGTCCACTGCTGAACAAAGGCCAGCGGTAGGCTCCTTTGCACAGGATGCCGGCTAGATTATGGGTACCACAACGGCGCCTATTTCTGCCGTGAAGCACTAATGTGTAAGCATTACTGTGTTTCGGTCTGAAGGGCGCCGTAGCTATTGAAATGACTGGGTAAATAAGACTTAACATCTTATGTCTCAAGGTGACGATCGCAGTTGTAGTGCTGCTCAGAATTTTTGGGGTTTTTCATGAATCCTGATCAGCACTGCATTATAATGGGCTGGGCGTATCAATTACCATCAGATGAACATCCTGCTCGACTCGTCCCTTATTTTCATATATTAAAAAGGCGTCCTCCAAAGATCTCCACGACGATCGGTCCTGCGCTGCCCTCATCCAACCTAAACTAAAATAGACCCTTAGTACTGCACAAACTCCAACCAGGTTTAAATAAAAAAAAACCTAAATATTTTCGATATAGTTACATTTTCAAAATATATATTTTTAATACTGTGAAGGAAATAAAATATGGAAAAATTGGATAATTTCTGTATTCCAAATAGGTATATACAAATGATTTAAGTTTTCTTCAGTGTTAATTCCGCCAATATTTGTTTTTAAAACAATTCGACACGTGTTTCTCCTCTACACGAGGCATCCTCAGGACGTGTTGTCTCGCCAAAATCTGGCAGAGTCTCGTGCCAGAATATTGGCGGAATTAATACTAAAGAAAACTTAAATCATTTGTATAATTATGGATTTCCGCAAAGTAACGCCTAATTCAATAAATTTTTCCAAATAGGTATTTTTTAATCACAGTCGGATATTGGAATTGGTCGATGTTCGATAAAAAAGGATTTCAAGATAACGTCGAAGGCGAACAACTTTCTAATTCATAAATAATTTTATTTATAGTTCATTGACATCTTAAACCAAAAGTGAAAGTGGCACGGATTACGAAATGTCACCTGTCCATCGAAAGGAATCAGTAACTTTTTGCAATTGACTTAAGTAATTAGGTATTATTAAGTGACAGAGAGAGCTGGTGGTCTACTTGACAAGCCCGATCGAAGCGCGATCATACCTCAATATCCACTAAAATTGGTTTCTTAGAGAGTTGATTGCAACATAACGCAATGAAAATATTCCTACGCAAAAAATACATTACAAAAAGAAGGACTTAAAGAAAAATTTGAAACGAATAGAATGTTTATATATAATTTGAAATGTCCATTAAAAATTTTGGAAGTTGCTTCCCAAAAATAAACTTTGGAATTTAAAATCTCTGAATTTTCAGCGATAAAAACATTCTTTCTTTAAAGAATTTAATAGAATTTGTATTTTTCTAAAACTTAAACCGAACAATTATTCAATTTAATATGTATATTTTGAATAAACAAACGAAAACCAGTAAAATAAATGCCCATTTGCAGCTTAGCCACATGATCAACACAAATATTGTACTATTGGTTGTAGCGTTTACAATCCAAGTCAGTCCGCGCCTTAATGTGGCAGTATAACAATTTGCCCTATTCTTCTCCGGGGCATAAAAAGAAAAGGAAAGTCCCAGGCCCACGGGTGTCGTAAGTGGCGATTAAGGGCATTTACCAATGGTTCTTTTGCACAGGATGCGAACCAGATTATGGGTAACACAACAGACCTTTTCAGATCTCGTTTTCAGCGGGACAGGGGATCAGTCCCCCTGAAAAAGAGATCTGGAAAGGTCTTGAAACGTCAGGTTAACTAAAATATAAATAATAATGTAACTTTTACGCAAAAATCTAATGTAAAAACACAGTTACAATTACACGCGTTTTAATCCTTTAAAAGTGTTTTATTTAAATCTGGCTTAAACTAAATATTTCTTTTAAATTACTGAATCTACCATATTAATATGTTCGGAAAAAGTAGAGCTCGTAAGAAGAACATATAGGAAACTGAACTGCCACAATTTACAATCAAATAGAGTATTTTACAAAGGCTGTAATATTTATAACAAATTGATTTGTAAGGTTTCCACCCAATACATGAATCGTGTTTAAATTATTTCATAAAAAGTAATAAAGAATAAACTGTATCAATAAATATTATCGTTTATCGGAGCTAAATGAATTCATTGCCCGTGTCCTTACGCGGGCAAAATGGCGGGCAGAATGCTTCGTGAATGATGGTCGTGATATAAGAAATAACATTGTATCTCCAAATCTCCAGGTAATCTACTACGAGCATGCTCAGCATCAACATCATTATGACCACGAAGAGGAACCAGCCTGGGGACCCTGGTCTAGGAGTATGGAGCCAGAGGTAAGAAACAGTACATTTATACAGCAGAAAAGAAGACCAGGCAAGGACATTCTATCCATATCTAGACATCTCATCACCTTACATAAAAACGCCGAAATAGGGAATATGCCATAAGCTTCGATTGCTTTATCTATACATTGCCGCACTTTCTCCAGTGGCTTAAAATATTCGTCATCAATAAGTAGCATTGTAAAACATTTATTCAGTTCAGATTTGATTTGGACACTGAAGTGTGCTTACATTGTCATTAAGCACACTTATGCCGTTCCGCTATTAGAATGCGAATGTTATGTCCTTATAGTAGGTGTATAGAATTTTTAACATATTTCAACCGACTCCAAAGAAGGATGTCATATTTTGGATTTGTTTTTTTTTTAATCGTAAGATATTACAAAATCCCTCAGTTTTTCCGATTCATTTCATTTCTTTTTTTTTCAGCAGGAAGCCACTGATGCAGATTACGACAACTCACCGTACAAAGCTCAGGAAAACACGCATTTGTTCCCGAACAAACCTCTTTTAACACTATCATAGATCATAGACATGTTGACATAGAAGATATATTTAACGAAAATATAAAATTATTCATTTATTCTATGCGATTATATTAATTTAAATAAAAACGTAATAGAAATACTATGAGTGTATTATGTACACTTATAGTATTCATTTTTTTTATTCAAAATAGGATTTACAATCACTTTTTGAACCACCCCCATTCGAAATGAGTAGTGTGCCTAAAATCTGCGAAGAACGGGCACAAGAAATTCAGTGGGATTCTTTTTTTTTTTTCAATTAAATATCATTTCAATGTAATATCGTACAATAAAATAAATAATATCCTGATTTGAATCATTCCCAATCTGTAGTATCATTAAGAAAGTCATTTATGTTATAGTAGACTTTACCGCACAATCGTTTTTTGACAATTCTTCGACAGTTATAGTTGCAGAAAACTTTAAGAATAGCTCGAAGCTATTCTGGCATTGAAAACCATAAAACCATCGCCTGTTTAAAACTATATAAGTTAACACTGTATGGTTATTGTTTATTTATTATGAACTAAGTCAAAAAAAGCGGTTTTTTTGTAAATATATTAGTTTAATTATTTATTTTAGATAGTAAAATGTTATTTATTTTAGTTTTAAGAGTCTAAGTCCTTTATGCAATGATTTATTTAAGTTAATAGTCCTCTAAATAAACTTATTGTGAGCTTTTGTGCAAAAGGGACTCTCTTTTCCTTATTAATGGAGACTTTTCCTATTCCGGGATAGAAATACAAGAATCACGGGGCTTACAAATAACAAATATTATGTACAAAAAATCTTCAGTTAAAGTAGAAATACAAAATATGTTTCAGTGAGATAGAAACCAACTGTATACACCTAAATTATGATATACATTTTGAAGTGAAACTTCTTTATTGACGTATGCGAGAAATTTTATAGAAAATCGGCACGATTTTCGGTTACGCGCCATGTTGCTTTTGTTTTAAGTGTCACAGTACTGACTGACAACTCTGACATTTAAAGTTTATTAATTAAAAACGTTTTTACGTACGTAAAATTGGAGGAGGTCTTTGCCAACAATAGGCAAAGAGACAAGGTTGTTGAGGGAGTCTAAATTTCATTTTAAATATAAATATTCTAGGTTAAGTAAAACACTTTGTATAACTTGTCCGAATAAAGGCTTATATTATTATTATTATAATTAAATACGTCGAGATAGACTGTTGCATCTGTGAAAACGTCTAAAAATTGAGGTTGACTGTTAACCTCTATTTTAAGCACACTAACACAAAGTGACAAACAAACTACTAGTGTAAGACGTAGCTTGTCACACATAACAAAGTAATAAACCTGGCCTGATTTCATCAATTGTCTAGCAGCAAGAGGCTCTATCTAGACCATAGTTTCTCAACCTTATTTTGCTCACCGCCCACTTTGAGAATATGTTTTTTTCTAGAGTATTTTCGTGTATTTTATGCCTTTTTAGACTATATTTTTTAATCTACCCACGCCCCATTTGCGCCATCTCAATGCCCCCTAATTTTCTCTGGGTCTTCAACTGCCCCCCCGAAAGTCTCAAACGCCCACAAGGGGGCGTTATCGCCCACGTTAAGAGCCTATATGATCTAGACGTATAAATTATATAAGTACTCAGGAATTTTATTTTAACAGGTTTTTTTTAAATTCTCAGCCCCATACCTATAATTATTGTTCAATTAGTTGTTAATAGGTCTTATATAGTTTATTTAAATTTTAATTAAGAACATGCCAATCTTTATTGCATGGTACAATGCTTTATTAAACTTTATTATTAAGGAGACATTTTGTTATAATAATATACAACCACAAGGTTATAGAAGAAACATGCTCATATGTAAATTTATAATTTAATCAAAAGATGTTTATAAAAAATCTTTATAAAATGCTCAATAAATGTTACTACAATATGAAAAGTGTTTTATTAAATTACTAGCTGACCCAGCATACGTTGTATTGCCGATATTAAAATCACAAGTAACTGTCGATCGTAGATGGGTGAAAATTTGAAGTTGTATGTATTTTTTTTTTAAAAAAATTAAAAAAAATTGTCAAATAAATTAAAAAATATTTGGCGTGGACCACCCTTAACATTTAGGGGGATGAAAAATAGATGTTGTCCGATTCTCAGACCTACCCAATATGAACGCAAAATTTCATGAGAATCGGTCAAGCCTTTTCGAAGGAGTTTAACTACAAACACATGAGAATTTTATATATTAGATTTTAATTTTATTTGAGGCAAATAAAGCCTTCTTTTTAATTTTGGATTTTTCAAGGTTCTATCTTCTGATAATTTTCTTAAATTTAAGATAATTTACCTACTCTACACATTTATTAAATATTTATTAAAATTGGTTCATAACTGGCGGAAAAACTGAGTAACACCCAAGAATATTAAATAAATATATCCAAATAAATAGTATTATTATTTATTTTATATATTTATAAGATATATGAAGATTGAGGCGATAAATACATTTAGATCTAATCATAACGTTTCCAAGTACTTACCTATAATTAATGCTCGATTCTGATCAATGTTAATGCGTTCAAACAAAAAAAGGGTTTTTATGATGTGGAAAGGCATTATATGTTGTATAAAACGCCAGCGGCATTGCTCGTAAGCTTGTGAAGATTAATTGGGTAGGGTTAGGGTACACCCCAAGGCGGGGGGGATGGTTGCGCCAATTAGCTTTATTGCGTATAATGGAAGAGCTAACTTGGATCACGATGTCATTCGCGAAGACTGTGAGGTGTGTATCTCGACCCTCGCATATCATACCGTGCGTTATATATTCTGGTCCAATGAGACTGAATATTTAAAAATGACCCACAATTTCGGGTCAAAAAATGGAGCACGGAGATACTTTAAGCCAGCCTAAATTCTAGCATTCTACAAAGCGCATGGCCGGCCAAATATGAAGTATTGCTGTCATCTCTGGTCTCGCGCACCCCAGTATCATAGTCCAGTCATTATAGTAAGTTCACCTCGGAATTAGAGATACCCAGCTATAAGTCAGTAAATACTTGTATATTGACACCCTAAAAGTTGTCTCAAAACCTACATATGGTAGGGTGTACGCAACTATTAAATTTCAAGGTCAAAGGTTACAAAAATCGGTTTTTTGCGCCTTTTTTTGTAAATATCTCATTTCCTTTGGGGTTTTTGTTATTTGTATTTATTATCAATATTGTAGAATACAAAATTCTCTACAAATTTTGTTTAAAAATTTTTTTCAGTTCAACCGGTGCCTCCGGTCGAAAACGCGCCATATATAGTTGATGAACTATTAATAAATCAATGATTATAAATATTTGTAAATTTTTATTAACTATTATATCATATATTATCATTTTCTTCATGCATTAAATCTATATCTATTGAATAATAGTGACCGCGCGCCCTCTTGCTCGAAAACGGTTCACCGTATAAAAAATTTTTTCAAACAAAATTTGTAGAGAATTTTGTATTCTACAATATTGATACTAAATACAAATAGCAAAAAACCCATAGTAAATGGGATATTTACAAAAAAGGCCCAAAAAAGCCGATTTTGTGACCTTTGACCTTGAAATTTAATAGTTGCTAGTTGCGTACACCCTACCATATGTAGGTTTTGAGACAACTTTTAGGGTGTCAATATACAAGTATTTACAGACTTACAGCTGGGTATCTCGAATTACGAGATTCTTACCTAATTTAAGCTTAAATGACTGGACTATCAGCTCAAACCATTTGACCGTGTGCAACGCAGAGCTACTCGAATTGTCGGGACCCAGTGTTCTGTGTGACCACTTAACATCAGGTAACCCGTACGCTCGTTTGTCCTCCTCTTCCACAAAAAAAGAATCCTTTCCAAGTATCACCTACCACCAGGAGCAGATCATGCTTATCACTTTTTTTTTTCATAAAATAATAAGGTTATACCTACTGCCACGTGTTTATGACAATCTACTGCAACGTCTCAATAAATAAAAAACACCCATATAAAACCAA
The DNA here is from genome assembly GCA_949711755.1 of Leptidea juvernica. Lineage (NCBI taxonomy): Eukaryota > Metazoa > Arthropoda > Insecta > Lepidoptera > Pieridae > Leptidea > Leptidea juvernica. Next base: position 14,803,203 of record CATIXQ010000016.1, on the reverse strand, counting down.
AAATATATTCTTTTTCATTAATACATACAACACAAACCAATACCAGGCACAATTAACTATCGAGGCGAATATTTCGGATTTTCAGGCGCGTAAGTGAAACTTCTAAGCTCATACGAAACGCCATTTTGATTCTCAAAACCAACATCCCGCTCAAAATCACTGCAGCCGCCAAACACGCGATTCGGCTGCCGATTGGTCGGTATTTGCGTGTTCTCTTCTGATTGGCTGTTGCGGTCACTTGCGGCGCTATCCGCGCTGCGATTGGCTATTGGTTTGAATAATGCGGAATGTGCGGTCGCTGTGTCCAGGTCTGCTTTCCTTGATACCAAAATCCGGATGTCTGTATGCAAATATAGTTTGCCGGATTTCGATGTCATGAAACTGGAAAAAACAAAACCAATAGTTAGATAATGTTTAAAGATTTAAAGATATTTATTGAACAAAATAATATATATTTTCAAAAATAGTTGTCGTTCAAAGTAGTCAAATATATCGGGACATCATAAATGTCATAAGAACGTAGCTAACGTTCAAATCACCAAAAAATAGAAGCACCCAAAGTGTTCAAAAATATGGATACATTTTTGGGAAATGAACTTTCAGCGTAAGGTTAAAGGATTCAAATTAGATTGTCAACAAACTTTTTTTTTATGGAATATACAAACGAGCGTACGGGTCACCTGGTGTTAAGTGATCACCGCCGCCCACATTATCTTGCAACACCAGAGGAATCACAAGAGCGTTGCCGGCCTTTAAGGAAGGTGTACGCGCTTTTTTTGAAGGTACCCATGTCGTATCGTCCCGGAAACACCGCACAAAGAAGCTCATTCCACAGATTTGTAGTACGTGGAAGTGTCGTGCGAAGGTGGAATTCGGTGGCAGGAATCAGTTTAAACAGCTCTTCGGAACACTCCCCGTGATAAATGCGGTAGAAGACACACAATGAAGCGACGTCTCTACGCAACGCCAAGTGATCCAGCCGTTCACAGAGCACTGAGTCCCCGACAATTCGTGCTGTTCTGCGTTGCACGCGGTCAAATGGATGAAGCGTATAAAAGTTTTTTCTTTCTTTCTTTCAAATTGTTCCTGTGATTTGTTGTGTTGTGTGTGTCGTGTGTTTGTGTGTGAGTGTTTATTTTATTCTGTGCAATTTTCTTATTTTACATTCATTTGTCCTCCTCCGCTTAAAAATAAACCCAGATACCCACAGTCATAAAGCGACTAACAAAAAGTAAAACAAGAACAGGAGATAAAATATTTCATCAATATAATTAGTCTCACCGCAAGTGTATAAGATATCGAAGCCACTTGTGCATCTCTCGGGTCTGTGGGGGCTTCGCCCCCGCGGGCATGTAGAGCGTGCGCTGCCTCAGGAAGGTGCGAGCCATGGGGGGCATACACGTGAGGTCGTAAAGCACCACAAACATCTTGACCAAGGTGCCATGAGGGTTGAACAGCGACACCTGAATCGTGCCAGAGCGAGACACTCTGTAGCCACCCGGACCTAGGTTTATGTGACCCTGGTAACAAAAAATACTAATATAATAACTTGCTGTGTTGTGAACTGTTGTTGAGTCTCGCAAGCTTTTGGAAGCAATTGAAAACGAACGGCGACCTAATTTTAATACAGACAAAATAGAAATTTATTACTATACTAACAGTATGGTTTGCATCTATATGAAATACATGAAAAAACTAGTCATACTGGTCCACAGAAGTATAGAAAAAGTTATCATTAAATTAAAATCCCTAAATTATAAAAGTGAAATTTTCAAAGAAAATGAATTAGAAAACAGTCTGTTTAGGCAACATACTTTGACCCCGAGGAGCGACAACGTAGCACACAGGCGCCAAATCGGCGGTTACTTTTCTTCTCGTAAACAAGCTCTTAGCAATAAGCGAAGACATGAAAATTAATTTAAACATTTCACTTGAACTTTTAGAAAGTTAAATTAATAAATACAGTCCATCACTTAAAACAATCGCGCCCTGCGTAAGGTACCGACTTGGATTCACGGACGCTCTGACAGATCGTACACACTACCCGGAAGCTAGCCGAAAACTGATTACTGAATCAACAAACTAAAATGACGAAAAAAAATTAAGGCGTAACTAGGGCAGGCCACACAATTCTAGTTTATCGATATTTTATTTACAATTACTTACCAATAACCTAAACAAGGTATTAAAAACTACTGTTATTCGAATGTTTTAATATTTTTAACAATTAATAAATTAATGAATGGATAAGCTTTGTAAAAAATAGTTTATTTTTGTAAGTTCAATACTTTTTTTTATGAAAATAAGCGAAAAGACGAGCAGGACATTAAGCTGATAGTAGTTGATACGCCCTGCCCGTTACAATGCAGTGCCGCTCAGGAAAAAAATTGTAATGTAATTGAAAAACCCCAAAAATTCTGAGCGCTACACTACAACTGCGTTCGTCACCTTGAGACATAAGATGTTAAGTCTCATTTGCCCAGTAATTACACTAGAAACGGCGCCCTTCAGACCCTTTAATGCTTCACGGCAGAAATAGGCGCCGTTGTGGTACCCATAATCTAGCCGGCATCCTGTGCAAAAGAGCCTCCCAGTGGTAAAACTGAATTTACGAAACCACTATTTTCTGAGTGGTTTCCTGAGCAGCGAACAAATAAGTTGGTACTATTTTTGATAGGTTGCTTTCAAATTGCAAACAAGTAATAAATTGTTACAGTTTAGTTCTTCCAAATTCACATTCATTATCTCGAAACTACTTCATAATTTGTAAAAAAAACTTACGAAGCTGTTTAGTTTTGAATACCGAGGGTGTAGTATTTTTACAATAATCATTGCAGAACAATTTCAAATTAAACTTAAACAGCTTATTGTTTATCGATTACAACTCCCTTTATAGAAAGCTAACTATCGATAGAAGATGTCCTTTCCCTACGCCGTTCGACCTTACCTTTGAATAAAGTCGCCGCCCGCGACCGTCAAAGAGATACCGCTGGCACGTGTACGCTACCAAAGGAATGTCGCTAATGTCTTGGCACGTGTATTTTATAGCCTAAACACACCTCGCGCCAATTCGTCCGCCGTCGTACTCAGTACGGTCCGGACGGTAATAATAATAATTTTGTGCGATGGAGAATGCGACATAACATTGAATATGGTACCAGACCGCGTCCGATGGTTCGGTCGGACCAAATCCGACCATTTGTTTAGGCTAAATACACTGGCGGCTTTTCTTTCAAAGCGCTGCCATTCAACTTTTGCACGGCAAATCGGTAACACCGTTTATGATATTGAAATATTCACGTTCATTGAACCATTGACCTAGTTACATAATTCTACAGAACGTTGAAATTTGCTTAAAATCTAAAACCTACTTTTTGACTAAAACAATGCACGGATTTTGTTAATTTTTGGTATATCGTCAGCAAATATGCCAACGAGTATGTACCTACATTTATTTCATATACGCTATTTCCATACTGTATATAGATAGTACCCTATTACATGCCATTTAAAAAAATTACACAAAAAAATATAATTTTTATGAGGTCCTTTTTTCCAAGTACGGTTAGTTCCGACACTTTACTGTATCGGAATCATTAGAAATGTGCCATGCTGTACTCAAGATGGGCAATTGCACATCATTGTGTGCAATCGCCCATAGACTTCCGTAAAACCAGGTGTCAAGAGATGCTTTGCCGGCATTTGAGTATGCTCTATAAGTGACTGTGCGAGTCAAGAAGTTCCTCGCACAACGCGTGGCTGTGGAACGCTAGACCTCAGCATAATGCAGGTGGAATTTCGCATTTTGACATAATCTCTGAGCACTACCCTTGATAAATCATAGCAATTGTACAAAACTCAGTGGTTTTTATTGCTTTGAAACAGCAATGTAAAATTTGTTTTTTATTAATAAATATATATAAAAAAAAATGCGGTAGGAAATGCAGAGAGAACTCCCATCTATACGCAACGCCAAAGAATCAACCCGATCGGAGATGACTTGATCGACGGTCCTTCGAGCCGCTCTTCGTTGTATGCGGCCAAATGGAAGAAGCTGGTAATGGGCAGCACCCTCCCAGAGAACAGTACTCCATGTCAAGATGATTTTATTTCGTATTAATTTTTTTTATAATACAGCTCATTCGCAGCAGACATTTTGCAGAATTGACAGGAAGCAGCCCTGCCAGAGAAGATAGAGCAAGAAACTCTAAGGTTGATCTTTTCAAAAAAGATTATTACAAATTCTTATTTAACTATAATTACATTTATCAATCTGAGACATACATGTAACAGCCCATCAGTTCAGTCCCATGGGTTATTTACATCGAGATATTTTATAGTAGGTACCTTAACTTTAGTATATAACTTTTTCTTCAGAACTGATTTATATTCGTTAAAAAGTTAAGTTTTGTATTTCAACAGGGACCGTAAAAACGTATAATAAGACCTCTGAATGAATTTGTGACTTTATGTAGTCGACTTACATGACTAGCAAGCTTATCCCTATTTCTAGTATTGACATTATGAGTGCCAATATTTTTTTTATCTACACCCATGCTTTAAATCCTCTATTCTGAAACAGTTAGCTTATTGCCAACATTAAAACACCCATCTCCTAATAACCATTACATCATCCAAACGAGGGTTGTAATGTTGTACTGAATTTCATAACAACACTCCTATTTTTTTTTTCAATCCCTTCATGCTCAAACAGTTTTAACAGACAGCCACATTCTTATTGCTCGAAACGTGGTAACTGTATGAATTTCAAAAAAAGAACATTTACGTTTACGCGCGTTCCACACTACCAGAACGTCGCGCGCCGTAAAAAAAAGTAGGTTATTCGAATGCCCGCCATTTTTCTTCGATATTTTTATTGTTTTGTTTACAAAGAATGAGCGATTCGATTTAAACACTGCAAAAGAACATAATATTCAAGTGAATTTTAATTATTGCACTATAAAAAATGTAAATTACTACTAAAATAAATAATTCTTTCATTAATACTTAGTTTATTTGTATATAATAAGTAATGGATGGTTACTACTAGGACTGACTGTTTTAATGTTAGCAGTAAGCTAACAGTTTCAGAATCTTTTAGAGGATTCATATTCTGGGTGTAGATAAAATCTTGTATGCAACTGTTGACAATTAGGTATTAAAACACTCATGTGATACTATTATCACACGAGGCGAATCGTGTTTTAATACCCCTTATTACACAACAGTTGCATAAATAACTATAAACGAATTTATATATTTTTTGTATCGGCGGTGATCACTTAACACCAAGTAATCCGTACGCTCGATTGTCCTCCTTTTCCAAAAAAAAAAAACTCCTGTGTAGCAATCACTCACACAGTAGGGCGCGTTTGTCCCACCCGGGGCGTAGAAGAACACAGTGACTGGCAGCCGCCTGTGGGGGGGACAGAAGGCCCCCGAAGCCCCCAGCTCTGCCACGAATCCGTGTACAGTCGCCACCGGTTCCAACCGCCCTTTTAAAGCAGACTCTTCGAAACTGCCTGGAATTTAAATCAAATTCTTGAATGCAGGCAAAATCTATATACAGGGTGTAATCATAAAGTGTGACCAGGCGGTTATTCCGAAACTATTAGTAGAGATATCAAAACACTTTATTATTATTTCCTGATCAAAAAAATTATATCAATAACTGTTTAATAATCAAACAAGAAGTATCCAATATTTTGATACTAAACACTCCCATACATTTAGTATGAGATTAGTAGAATAGATTTTTTATTATTGTTATTATATAATATTGTCTTACCTAATAGTCCAGTGCTGGTCCCGACTCTCAGTTTGTTGTGCGGTATCTTTTTCCTCTTGTGCGTTGCATCTAGGGGGGATTCTGCGTTCGGGGGGGCTTCGGATGCGATGGGGGGAGACGCCGGCGACACTACTGCCGGCGAGGGGGGCGATATTGGATGAAAGAGAGCGCTGAAAGTTACGATTATATTTTTCACATAACTAGATTCATTATACATTGTACGTACTTAGGTAGATTTAAACATTAATTAAAATGAAGTGAAAAAATATTTGCATTTTTGTACGGATTATTTATTTAGATAGCAATAAATTTTATGAAATAAGCATGCAATATTCAAGTTTACATAGAGAAGAAGTGTCGAAAGAAAATACGAATAACAAAGGTAAAACAGGTATGTGGGCACTAGTTATTTGACCTCATCTGTCTCAAAAATAATCATTATAACAAAACAAAATTTAATTATGCACACGTTTACCTACATAGATTTTTAATCTTTTATGATCGTGGAATTTTCATTCAAATTCAAATATTTTTATTTAAAATAGTATTTAAAATCACTTATTGAACGTCAAAAACTACCACCCATTCAAAAGAGACTGCCTCAGACCTGAGAAGAATGGGCGCAAGAAACTTAGCGGGTTTTTTTTTAATATAAAATATGGATTACAATGTAATTAAAGAGCCTGAGGGTGTTCGCTTTTTCCCAGTCCGTGGTTTAATTAAGAAAATCGGTTATGCTATAATAACCTTTCCCACACAAACGTTTGTTAACAATTCTTTTAAATTTCGTAACACATTTGTTTTGTACATTTTCTGGGATCATATTGTAGAAGCATATACATCGCCCAAAAAAAGACTTACTAACTCGACCCAACCGAGTAGTAGGCATAACAATATATTTTATATAATATTTTATAATTTATTATTATTAAGGGATACATGTTTTATTTATTTGAAGCCGATATTTCGATCCAATTGCATGAATCGTGGTCACGGCGGAACTGCGAAGGCGGCGAGAAACTCTTGACAAATTTGACACTATTAGTACATCAATCTGTCCACGTGGCATCTTATTCGTTTCGGTCATTGCTTATCTACGCGACGTGTGTTAGTATCGTGAGTACCCGTACAAATAATAACTACAATTGCGCTTTAACAAAAAAAAAAAAAACAGCAAACCACTCGCGATATATTTTACCTGTGGGAGCCTCCCACTGGTAAATATATGCTTTCCACCGGATTTCGGCTACATTATGAGTACCACAACGGCGACTATTTCTGCCGTGAAACAGTAATGTATAAGCATTACTGTGTTTCGATCTGAAGGGCGACGTAGCTAGTGAAATTACTGAGCAAATGAGACTCGACATCTTATTTCTCAAGGTGACGAGCGCAGTTGTAGTGCCGCTCAGAATTTTTGGGTTTTTCAATAATCTTGAACGGCGCTGCATTCTAATGGGCAGGGCGTATCAATTACCATCAGCTTAATGTCCTGCTCGTCTCATTCCTTATTTTCATAAAAAATATTAAATTAAATTTAAAATGAAACCCCTTTCATTCATTCAACATATGACAAAACGCAGCTCTTGATTGGTATCTCAGACTAATCTGTGGTAATAATAAAACAATATTCTCACCTTTTGATTCCAGATACGCCGTTGATAGAATCGTCGAAACCAAAGCAGTTATTCCCACGCCTAAGCGGCGCAGGACTAGAAGTTAAAGGCAGTCCAGTTTTGGTGTGGAACACCATTGACGCGGCCGAGTCGAAACGCCATTTAAACCGATCCATCTCCGACCGCGTCGGAACTACGTTCTCCTGTTCTTTCTTATCCGGAGACATCAATTCATTCGGCGCGTCTATATCGCACTTGTCTATGGTCCCATAATCACATTTCTCATACAAAACGTAATCTTCATTGATCGAGTACGTCTTCTGTCGTTTCGGTTCTGACTTCGGCACGGAGAAAACCGTGTCGTCATCGCGCAGGTTCAACTCCTTTATATCATTGTTCTGCGCGAATCTGTCGCTTATAACCTTCTCAATACGGTCCACAATCGGGAAAAAACGTCTCAACTTTGGCCGCCTCACTATATCATCACACTTATTAACTATATCACTATCACTATTATCACATTTAAGCTTCTTCTGAGAACTATGGTCCTCTTCGCGTTTCCGTCTAGCGCCTTTCTCTATACCGACCAGATTGTAACTACCCTCAGATCTAACCATACCCTTGTTGCAACTGACACATTTCAATTCGATGGGATTACCGCATTTGCAGACAACGTTATCAGTTTGAGTCCCAACCGTATTAGTTCTTTTATACTCTGAAGGTGGTATGGTTTCTGCATCCAAAAATGGCGATCTACCCTCAATTCTACTGGCCGGTAACGTCAGATAAGTCTGATTTCTGTAACACCCAATAGCTCTGAATCTATCGAATCTCGAAGCTTGCAGAATCGGAATGGACGTATGGGGTTCTTTTCGAAGATCGCCTTCCGAAGACGTGCTATCACATAGACGCTTCAGTTTGCTCTCTTTTCGCAGACGTCGTTTGTATTTCGCTATTTCTTTCAGGCGCCTTTCGTCCAGCTTCTTCGTCTCTTGCTTCTTCTCATCAGACTCATCATCACAGTTGCATTTATGCTTTCCACTCTCATTGCACGGAGTCAACATACGATCATCCAATATTTTTCTATCACAGTAATCAGGACCTATGTTTCGCTTGGAGCAATTGTCATATTTCCTCGGTCCTAGAGTGAGATCATTCAATTTATTGATAATTTCTTCGTGTATGTTTATTGAGATCTCTTTGCTGGTCCTTCGCTTGGGACAGGTACATTTAACGTTGGGTATAGTATCCAAACGGGGAAGGCTTTGAAGTAAAACTTTTAGATAAACGTTATCCCCCATATCGGCTATGGGAAAATTATGGTCTGTCGGTGTACGGTTGAATTCTGACATTTTGTAGCTTTCCCCGGGGTCTTTTATGGAGTAGACGATGTTTAGCTTGCGATCTTCCAGGTCTGTTTCATCGCAGTTTGCTTCTATCTTCTTAAAGTTGCACGATTCGCGGCTCAGCTTGCGCCTGAAAAGTGGGGCTTCAATCAAACATTACATTATTATGTGATAATATAATAAAAATAAAAATGTTTTCGGTATAGTGTAAAAACTATATTAAAACAATGTAAAATAAAAACCGAGTAAAAACTGTCTAATTTTTATTCAAAAAGTGACTGACAGCGCGTTTGTCCTGAAATGAGCTTGTTGGAAAGCGACATTGAGTGAGGACGAGAATGAAGCACGCGTAGTCAGTAAATTTCTAATACATCCAGGTTGTTACCGAAAAGGGGGCGCATGGATACGTAAAACGACGTATGGGTACCTAAAAGGGCATATGGGTATCTAAAAGGGCGTATGTGTATCTAAGAGGTCATATGGGTACCTAAATAGGTACCATAATAGGCGTATGGGTACCTAAATGCCCCCATACTCCAGAAGTCATTGATGTGGGTTGCGGACATTGAAAACCAGCATAACTTGTATATTGAATGAAGTCCACTTTTTACATTATGGCAATGGAAGGTACCCAGCCTTTTAAGACACTCAGTATTCGGTAGGGTCTGCGGTAATCTCATATCATTAGACTTTTCGTATGTTCGTTTGTCATTCCATCCTAACAAAACTGCAGCCAGCATCTGCTTACTCAGAGTTACACTCAATAAATAACTTGCTACTACGAATATATATTTTTATAAAAATAAAAGTTGTTTATTTAATCCCAGAAGTGTACCTATATATAACCTTGTAGTGAACAGTAAGTGAACTCCCGAAGTTGGAGCCAACTAAAAGAAGTCTCCCATCTTTTTCACTTGACTCAATACATTTCACGTTCCATATCTAACTTTCAGTGATAGTCGTATTTATAATCCCCGCGGACTGTAACAATCTCATATTAACGCATGACGTCACAAGCAATAAGATCGCAGCCAGTCTGCAACAAATGTAATAAGATAAATGAAATCGTTCTGAGCATACCTTCTCTCCGCACCTTTGTCGTCCACGTTGAGCCTGGCTCTCCACGCGGACAGCTGAGAAAAGTGCAGTTGGGAGCGCACGGCATTCAACAGCCAGTGGGAGGAAATGGCGGGGGGGCACTCTTGACTCCTGGAATTTCAATAACAATAGCATTCAAACTCATCCGCTACAGTACATCGCTTCATTCTTGCATCTACAACATTGTGCGCAAATATGACCTCGCATGGTGTCTTGTCGTCAGGCACCCAGTAGGTAGTACGAGTTCTTCCTGTTCCTAAGTTATTTTTTTTATAGAAGAGTAAACGAGCGTATAATTCAGCTGATGTTAAGTGATCATTGTCTATCGGAAGTTGGTAGCCCGCTTGCATACACTCTCGGCAAGCCAAAATGATGGAAGTTTTGTGAGAAGCGCCTTGTGCCATACACGATCGAGGGCCTTCGCTATATCCAGGCTAACGGCCAGGCCTTTGCTTTAGATAGCCGCCGCCCATCTACGTGTTAGGTATACCAGAAGATGAACTTTCTATCCAACAGCATTATTTAATTTTTGTACATTAGAGGGGGCGAAATGGGTCCCCTTGCAGGACTGGAGGGCAAGAGATGCCCACTTTTGCTGAGTATGCTCGAAGCTTCTGAAGGCCTCTAAGTGGTATCGGCTTGGGTAGACAGCAACCGGGATATATAATTTTTTTGTTAATATACTGTGGTCATTACATCAGTTCTGTGTATGACACAATAGTCATGATGGTGCGATGGGCAGGATCAACCGGTATAATATTATATTAAAAATTAAAAAAAAATCCAACCAAGCATCACAATGTAAGGACGATAAAGTTTAGATTTTACTTTTTGATCTTACTTGAAGCATTGCCCTACTACAACTCATTGCGCAGTTAAAGGATGCGACCATTGCGTGATCGCGCCATAGCAAAAACGCGATGCACGGCATGCTCGAATAAGCGCTTACTACACACACAAAGCATGTCTCATTGCTGTTTGACAACGTGGGTCTTCGCACTCTCTTCCACTGCAGTACAAACTAAACACAAATTTTAACTACAGCGTGTATTGCAGTGGCATGTGCGTAGCCTCCGTGATGGTTAGCTACGCTATAGTTGAACATAACCTTTATATTCCTGTATAGTGTGTGCTGCAGTTGAAACCTCTACGTTAATTTTTATTGAAGTAGGCTTTACTTTGTCTCGTGCCAGAGTTTGGCGAGTCAACATCTCCTGAGCTCTCCTATGCCTCGTGTAGAGGCGAAACACGTGTCGAATAGTTTAAAGACAAATATTGGCGGAATTAACACTAAAGAAAACTCAGAACATTAGGATAGACCTACGTTGTCAAACAAATTAATCCACGCAACTAAAATGCGCCGCATCCTCGTGCCCCGCATGGTGGGACAGCGGCTTGAGGATACCAATTACCAGTGGGACGCTCCTTTGCACAGGATGCCTGCTAGATAATGGGTACCACAACGGCGCGTATTTCTGCCGTGAAGCAGCAGCGTGTAAGCATTACTGTGTTTCGGAAGGGTGCGCAAGCTAGTGAAATTACTGGGAAAATGAGACTTAACATCTTATGTCTAAAGGTGACGAGCGCAGTTGTAGTGCCGCTCAGAATTTTTGGCCGCTCAAAAAAACCTATTCTAGATCAATATGTTTCATCATCGACTTGTACGATGATCGCATCGCTCATTCGCGTGATGGTCGTGTTATCGCGTTGTAGTAGTACGACTCCTCAGTCCCACTATTAGAAGTTAAAATGGTCAATAATATAATCCTTACTTGTTATTCATAGCTCGGATCGTCCATCGCTCTAGAAGCAGTCCCCTTTGGTGGTGCATCTTCTCGTACGAACCATCGTTGTCCACGCGAGACATCGAGTTGAAGCAGTCTTGACAATCTGGAGCTAGAAGGACCTGTGGATTGTTTCAAATACAAATATTTTCTGTACAATGATTAAATTAAATTAAAACTATCATTATGGGAAAGTGTACCAAGAATACAGGCAGCATTTCTTCGTTGAATAGCTAGGCTGATCCGTTGACAGCTGCCAGCGGTTGGGTTTCCAGTAGCCCTATTGAGGCGCGTAGATAGTACTTTGTACATTCTCTCCCTTCTTCCCCCAAGCCGAAATGTGCGCAATTTCGAAGGCCCGATATGAAGGTCGAGATTCTTAGCGACTCCAGGTCATCGCTGGAGCTTCTAAGGGTCTTCTATCGATCTTCGTTTAACCCGATAGCCTTCGAAATTAAAAACCTTATCCAGCGGGCTCGAAATATGGGTAAAACCATTCGGGTTCCGCTGGGTTCGGGCACATGTAGGTATCGAGGGGAACGAGAGGGCTGATCACTTGGCGAAGGACGCGGCGCTCCACTCGAAATTGAGGGCTGCATACGATGGAGTGCCGGTTTCCACTCTTCGTCGCAAAGTGTCTCGACACAAAACCGCACAGTGATGTATGACTCACTAAGACCAACACATTTACGACGCTTCCTGTCAAATATTTTTATATCACTCAGATACCTATTAAGATTTTGATTGAAGTATTGCTGTACCTAAGTTTCTATTCGCATTGACGTACTTTAAAAATGCGCGTACACCTTCCTTAAGGGCCGGCAACGCTCCTGTGATGCCTCTGGTATTGCAAGAGAGTATGGGCGGCGGTGATCACTTAACACCAGGTGACCCGTACGCTCGTTTGTCTTCGTATTCCATAAAAAAAGGTCGTGAAAAATTTCCGAGCGGCGTTGTATAAATGTATACATTAACTTATACACATAACAGTAAGCATTCATTCAAATTAATACCTTATTTCGTGGCAGTATTGTTCACAATACACGATCTCATTGATTATTCGCACATCATCGGGAATGTATTTTGTTTAAGCAATTGAAACATAATTATTTATGATTAACAACGTCAACTTAATTACACAATTTTGTTAATTTAAATCGGCACTTACCAGAAATACGACACTCCATCATTTTTAAGTTTGGATATGCTGTTATTTGGACATTTTTTCATTGAACAAATCATTGCGTGACGTTGTATTCAAAGCGCGGTCGAAACACAACGAACGAAAACTTGAGTTTTGATTCAGACGATCTTTGAGCGTAATTGCAATCCTAGTTGTTTATTGTACGTTGTATTTATAATTTAGGTACGAAAGAAACATAAACAGAAAAAAATAAAGAACTAGACATACCTTTCAACTATCATGCTATTGTTACGTATGTTCATAGGAAATTATGATATTATGAAACTATTATAATCATAAGGTACCTACTGTAAATTCTAAGTGAATACTCAGCCCAAATACAGTGATAATAAGAATTGTGTGTGTTTAAATTACCACCCCATCTACAAATCTTTTATATATTTAAAATTAATTCTTACCTCAATACATATTGGTGTCTTCTCGTTCCATAGAGCGTCCACATGGCTGGTCAGCTGCGCTTCGATGCCAGGCAGGGGCCTGTCGAACTCCGGCTTGGGTTGGCTTTGTATCTGAAACGACACATTTCAATACAAACTTATGACACTGTACTTGGAGCGGGCGGTCTTTATTTTATGACAATAAGGGGCGAGACTTGTAGGACGTTCAGCTGATGAACGCCTGTTACGCCTTGCCCATTACAATGCAATGCCACTTCACAGATTCTTGAAAAACCCAAAAATTTTGATCGGCACTACAATTGCGCTTTTCACCTTGAGGTTAGATGTTATGTCTTATTTGTCCAGCAATTTCATCATTCAGAATGAAACACAATAATGCTTACACATTACTGCTTCACGGCAGAAAAAGGCGCCCTTGTGGTACCCATTATCTAGCCGGCCTGTGCAAAGGGCTCTTTTGCATGGTAAATGCCCTTAGCCGACTCTTACGACATCCTTGGGTCTGGGACTTCCCTATTCTTTTTATGCCCCGAGGAAGTACAGGGCATTTTCCCTACTAGCGTTGATTACCTTTATTTGCCCTGAGGTTTAGCGCGAGACGCACAAAGATATGTCCACGTCGCATCTACGTAGAAATCTTCGATCAGTCCTGTTTCTTTGCAGCTCGCAAAGTAACCTAACCTACCTACAGAACAGAAAACAATAATACAAATTAAATTTGTACCAATATTTATGAACGATGCGGGACTCAAACCCACCGCCTGTCCGTTACCGTCCGAGCACTCTTTCCAACTCAGCCAACCGTTCGAGTGACGTATGGTTCGTAAATATTGATATGTCTTGTTCAGCTCTGAGGTTGTGGCTTCAGAGTCTGACTAGGAATCGTCAGTAGGTTTCACCTGATGGCTGGTAGACGGGGTGCCCTTCGAGTGTCTTCTGTCCCGCGTATTCCTCGAGGGGCTGGTACTCCGGGAGCGCACGATGAGGCGACCCAGCTGCTGTAGCAGGACCGGTCCCGCGCCGCCAGACGAGTCGCTACTGTGCATCTGGAATCATTGGGCATACATACTTTACTTCGACTTTACAAAAAAAAGACTTCGTAGAATTTTATTAGGTAGTCTCCTGGCCGTGTATGTGTGCCTGGTACACAAACCTCATTGTCAATAGTAACTCAATGGAAAATATTTTAGCATGCAGGAGAGTCACTATACTGATTGATTCATAACTTTTGCACCGAACGGGCCCCTCATAGAATCTGTCACGCGTATTAGCTCTAGGCGTGGCACGGTCATGCTTCAGTTAATATAAGGCCTGGTAGGTAGGGCTTCAGCAGAAATTATTGAATACGATAGGCCCAATCACTGATACTGAACAGTGTCGTTGAATCTTTGAACTGAAAACGTCTTTCTTTTATTTAGTACTAGCTGCTCGGACAGACTTCGTTCTGTCAAAAATTTAATATACTAAGTATTTCTGCGAGTGATCCCGTTATTTAAATCTCGATAATAAACGACAATAACATACAAAAATAAGGTTTCTATTTCATAGACTGCAATAGTTTATAAATTTGATGATTCACTCAGACTCATTCTAATGCTCTCCCGACCGGTACCACCGCAACCGCTAGGTCCCTGCATTTTACATCTGTAGTATCTTCGAAAATATTCATTGAAATTTAATTCTGCAAAGGGCCGTATTTATCTTCATTAGATGCACAATATTATACTCAATTGGATAAGGATTAATACTGTTTTGCTTAAAATCACTTTGTAAATAAGCCAATATTTCTCGTAAAAAGTAAAGGATAAAAAATGGTTATTGCAGGTTACCCCTAGGAAATAGTCAGATACCATCGCGGACTTTATTTTAGACCTTTTATAGGTGTACAATACTGTAGTACATTATTTTGACCTATCTGGTAGGGTTCAGTCAGCGTTTGTAATGTCAGCGCTAAAGAGGTTAATTTACAACATCACATTAGAAACCTCTAAAATCATCAGTGTTTCTATACTATGAATGTATTATACACATAAACCTTCCTCTTCAATCACTCCATGTAATTTGTAATTTTTTTCAAAGTGATAACCCTCATTTCTGATATTAATTATACAATTAAAATTTAAAAAAATCCTGTAGATGAAGCCACACCCTGTGAGTTGAACAAAGCATACAAGATTCTATAAACGATACGTCACTCGAACAGTTAATTCAGTTGGTAAGAGCGCTGGCACGGAATGCGCGAGGCCGCGGGTTCGAGTCCCGCATCGTTCATAAAATTTTGCTTTCAAATTTTAATTTGTGTAATAAATTTAATCCTAGAAGTGAGGGCTATCACTTTGAAACATAACAAATTGTTAATACATTTGTTTTGAACATTTTTTGGTGTCGTGTTGCAAAAGTACCTATGTACATCGCCCCACGGACTCGAATTAGTAGTAGGTATAATAAGTTTATGTTTGTTCCTGTTGTTAGCATTGTGATTATAAGTTCAAGAAAATGTTGTTAATAAACAAAATATAATTCCATCGTAGTGACAAACCACTACTGTTTATAAACAAAAGCCAGTCACCATCATAGCAGTCTGAGAAAACAAAGGAATTTTTTAACTCAAGACAAAGGAGTGTCTTACAAAACGAAAAAACAGTCTCTATTAAGTACCCTAATTAAATATTATTGTGAGTCTTACAGAGTGTATATTTTAAACGCCAAAACTTTAAAATAATTAAATCTAGCACCCTCACACAATCATAATGATGGACATGAAATGAATGAAGTATTATTATAAAATCTACACTACACTTCTATTTAGAAATGATCATTAGAACTGGCATTTTATCGTTAGGCCGTTGCCATAACCGAGAGTGCGATCCATAAAAAGTAACATCTCTGTGATATAGCCTATACGTACACAAAGAAAATAGGCCTTTGTTCAAAAATGGAACGCAGAAAGCAATGTCAGCCGGGGTGTGGCTTGCAATGTCCTTGACACATTTCCTATGCAACCCCTATAAACTTAAAGCGCTTGAAATATAACACCGTCCAAAGGTAGCACTAGTTTCTCGAGCGTAGCGAGCGCTGTTTTCGTTCTCCAGCGCTGTTTATGGTTGGAAAACTAGGGCGCTGCACAGCGCTTGATTTTAAAAGCAGAGTTTTATTTTTAAATCTGGGTCGGTGGCAACAGGGATTGCCTATTTAGGGCAAGACTAGACCGCACGCTAACGGACTTGATTCTAGCCTAATAAAAAAAAAGTTGTGCTCCTATTTCCGATGAACTTTCACAAGAGAGGATTTTGCTTTTTATTTTTAAAATAAGCACAAATTCAGTCTCTTTTCAGTTATCTCACTATACTTATAGGGTTATTTACCACCAGTGGGAGGCTCCTTTGCACAGGATGCCGGCTAGATTATGGGTACCACAATGGCGCTTACTTCTGCCGTGAAGCAGTAATGTGTAGTGTGTACGTATTGTGTTTCGGTCTGAAGGGCGCCGTAGCTAGTGAAATTACTGGGCAAATGAGACTTAACATCCTATGTCTCAAGGTGACCAGTACAATTGTAGTGCCGCTCAGAATTATTGGGTTTTTCAAGAATCCCGAGCGGCACTGCATTGTAATGGGCAGGGCGTATCAATTACCATTAGCCTCCTGGTCGTCTCGTCCCTTACTGTCATAAAAAAAAGGTTCCGTACTTACTTCTTGCCACAGCCACTTTGTGCAATAAAATTAACGTACGAACAAGTAACCCGATATTAAGGCTGACATCTTATAGAGATTACTTAGAATTTGCTCAGACTTTAGCCGAGTGTGATAAAACGCGAACTTGACTTTTGCATTGGGCTGTCTTAGCTTAAGCTCCGCATAGTTTCAACTGTCAAATGACTATAAAAACTAAATCAAAGATTATGCTACACTCAGCTAAGTTTTACGTAAGTAAAGTCTGAGCAAAGTCTAAGTACTCTCTATATATATAGAACTCAGCGACAGTGATCACCGCTGCTCACATACACTTCCACCACCAGAGGAATCACAGGGGCGTTTCCGTCCTTTGAAAATGGTGTACGCGCTTCTTTTGTAGTCTGTCGCGTGTGGAGCAATGATGTACGTAAACGGCGATATTTACGTCAAAAAGCTCTTCGTAGCGCTTCGTACTGTGATAATGTCTCCCAAAGACACAATATTATGAAGAGACGTCTTTCTGCACCGCCAAGGGCTTGGACTAGAGCAGCTCTGCGTGAATGTTATCCCTCTAAACACGACCTGTATAGCCGAGTGGTTAGCGATCCTACCTACTAAACTAGAGGTCCCGGGTTCGAATCCCGGTAGGTGCAAGAATTTATATGATGAATATGGATGTTTGTTTCCGAGTCATGGATGTTTAAATGTATTTATGTATGTTTAAGTAAGTATATTGTATTAAATATATCGTTGTCTTGCAACCCATAACACAGACTATATATTATGCTTAATTTGGAGCAAGATAATTTGTGTAAAAAGTGTGTCAATATTATTATTATTATAAAACAATTTGTGAGTTTTAAAGTGGTATCCCACACTTGTGGGATTAATTATACAATTTAAATTTGAACGATGCGGGCCTCGAACCGTCCGAGCGCTCTTTACAACTGAGCCAACCGTTGGAGTAACGTATCGTTGATAAAATCTCGTACGCTTTGTTCAACTCTAAGGTTGTAGCTTCATCTACAGTTTAATAACTATAATCCCAGAAGTGAGGGTTATCACTTTGGGACATACAAAAATTCACGGAAGTATTCATAAAATATTCAGAAATCGTGGTTCCAATAAGAGACGGTATACATGAGCCGGTAGCTACGTCCCAAACTGGGTCACTATTACACAAGGCATTCATTGACCCACTTTGGCTGAGGTCGATTTCAATGTACCTTTCTGTTATTTTGATACCGCCCACTAATGTATAGGCTGCTATACCAACAGGTTGACTAATGAGTATGCTACTATTAACTGTCAGTCCGTTCAATTATCGCTCAGCTGACAGTATATTACAAGCCATAGCCCACAATAAAATAGATACCTACTTTAAATAGAAAAAAAACTACGTTTAAAAAAACCGACTTCAAAAACTGAAAAGTATCAAATAACTAAAAATTTAATTTAATACACCTCTTATACAAACCTAACCTGCTACCTATTGATAGGTTTTAAGTCAGTGCCAAGCCCTAAACAAAATAAAACTTAATATAATAAACAGCTGTCTGTCGGGTTGGGTTGTTTTTTTCTAGACGAAGCTATCCCGCTGAAAGTCACGCGTGGCAAGTGTAGGTACCTTTATTACATTTGGCTTGGCACCGACTTCAAAGCTATATGTGGCACATACAAATAATAGTATTTTATTAATATTAATGGTAAAGGTTTGTATAAGAGGTGTATTAAATTAAATTGTTAGTTATTTGATACTTTTCAGTTTTTGAAGTCGGTTTTTTTAAATGTAGTTTATTTTTTATTTCTTACGTTTAAGTGTCAGTTAATAATAATATAGAATCAACCTGAATGAAAACTCCAAAAAAAAGCCGTACACAGAAAACAATTATGTCATCCAGGTAAACGAAAATTTTCATATAAATATTCATGAAATAAAAAACTAATGGGTCAAACTATGTAAATTATTTATGGGACCAAATGGCACCTATTTCGCATCAAACAAAAGAAGAATTACGTAAATCGGATTATAAATCTCAAAGTAATCGGTGTACATACATAAAAAAAAATACCATTCGAATGGATAACCTCCTCCTTTTGGAAGTCGGTTAAAAAGACTATACTACAATGTATTGCTTCACGACAAACTATCGAATAACAAAATTATAGAGTCAGTTTGGTACATTAAGTTTATATGTACATTGTATAAAATATATCGTTAAATGCTGAAACTGCAAATATAAATTTTCTTGCCACTTCTTCTCATGAAAGCTCAACTTTTCCGAAGTTGTGATAAATCTTTGACATTCATTGGTTAGTATCATTTTGACCTAAGTGATTAAATTATTTTTCTTTCTTTCTTTCTACTTGCAAAGGTATCATTTCAAATACCGAACTATCGAACACGACATAAACAATTATTTCAAATACCTACAATACATTTTAGTTAATACTGAAATTAATTTAAGGCCGAATTGTACTCGAAACTGAGTTCGATTCTATATTGCTCATACATAATTAACAATGATTTTTCTATCTTAGATCTATTTCATTTGACGAAATCTAAACTAAAATATAAAATTTATTACTTACAGATGAACTTACAGCACTAAATACCAAATTGACATTAAAATTCGCAAATTACAAGTTGTTGAGACAATGCATGTAGCTTTTGTGTTTTTGCAAACCGTACCGTACCGTCACCATCCGAGTGACGTCACAACGCGAAGTCAAATGGAAGACTCGGTATTTGCCTACCCTTAATGAATCCTACTAATATTATAAATGTGAAAGTTTGTACGTCTGGATGTATGTTTGAATTTCTTTAACGCAAAATCTACTGAATAGATTTTGATGAAACTTTACACACCAGAATAACATATATGCTATAATTTATAAAACTATAGTGTGAATTATACAAAATATAAAAGAAGTGTGATTGTTACTAATGAATACAACTAGCGCCATCTCTTATCCACTAGCAAGCAAAAGATCAATACAATTTATATATGGCAAAACAACGTTTGACGTGTCAGCTAGTCTGTAATATTTGTGATCTGTATTATTTTTGGACCTTCGCTTTAAGTGTAATTATTAAGTAGGTACTCATATTGTTTAGTATTATATTATACTATTTTTTATTCCTCACAGATGACTGATGATATACTGACAACACTAAACACCAAGAAAATTTATTGAATTAGGCGTTACTTTGCGGAAATCCATAATTATACAAATGATTTAAGTTTTCTTTAGTGTTAATTCCGCCAATATTTGTCTTTAAAACAATTCGACTCGTGTTTCGCCTCTACACGAGGCATCCTCAGGACGTGTTGTCTCGCCAAAATCTGGCACATCATCATCATCATCAGAAAATCATTTCTACTAAATACCAAATTAACAAAAAAAATTGGTAAATTACAATTTGTTGAGAGAATGCATGTAGCTTTCGTGTTTTTTGCAAACCGTACCGTATTCGTCCGAGTGACGTCACAACGGGAGGTGCACCGTTAACTCATAGTACAGGCTGTAGTCAAACGGAGGTCTCAGTTTTTGTCTACCCTTAAGGAACTATACTAAGGAAATAAACTATTTAATCTGTATCGTCAGTAGTTCACTTAAAGTATAATTATTTAGTTCATAATACTAATTACTCATATTGTATAGTATTAAATATTATACTAGTAACTAGCTGAAAAGACAGACGTTGTTCTGTCAATAGAAAAAAAATATGATGTACGTATTCGGAAATAATGAAGTCTAAAGTTAATGAGTTAAAAATGAAACATATACGTATTTATGAATGATATTTGTAATAATATGTAGTAATAAAATGATAAGGATTAATATCGTATTTGTGCAAATAGGTTTTACATTACCGCTTTATAATCGCGAATTTTTTAAAGTTTTAAGACGGATATAGTACGGTATCCTTAAGAGATAGACATATGCCATCGCTGACATTTCTGTAGGCCTATAAAAGATACACAATTCCACCATACATTTTTTTGTTATATCTCAAAGGGTTTAGACAGTGTTCCCGTTAAAAGCTCCCAGACGGCTTATTCCGACACCTTCAACAAATATCGTTAATTTACATATAAAATGTATAAAAAAAAACTTAACAAATTGTATACTAAAACTTTTCTCGAGAACCACGCTATCCATTGGTGGAAACAGCATCAAAATCGGTGCAGTTGTTTTTGAGTTTATCACGAACTCAAAATCAGCTTTACTTATTCTGTGGTACCGTTAAAATATGAACCTTATTGAATTAAAATATTATTTGGCATTGAATCGAAACCCCACTCAAGTTTCAACCGATTGGGTTCTCGAGTCTTGCAGTATCGAATGCATTCGCCCGGCTACCGAGTGACCTAAAAAGTAATCTTATCGTTATCATTCACAACGTTATCCGATATCGAGAATTATAACCACCAGTAATATAAAGTGTATTCAATTATGTAATATTATTACTTGTGGGGGGCTCATTTGCACAGGATTTCTGCCGTGAAGCAGTAATGTGTAAAATTTGTGAAATTACTCCAGGTGACAAGCGAAATGATTGTAGTGCTGCTCAGAATTTTTGGGGTTTTTCAAGAATCCTGAGCGGCACTGCATTGTAATGCCGCAGGACGTATCAATTACCATCTCGCCTCGTCCCTTAATTTCATAAAAATAAAAATATAATGGCATTCTATACACATAGTCAAGATAGTGGAACGCACACGCGATAAGCACTTTTCTCCTTAGTCGTGTGTCAACTATTACAGTTGCAGTTCTTTTTTTTTTTATGGAATAGGAGGACGAACGAGCGTACGGGTCACCTGGTGTTAAGTGATCACCGCCGCCCACATTCTCTTGCAACACCAGAGGAATCACAAGTTTGGTCCAACTTGAGAGTTAGGATAGTTTTTATTTCGATTCGGGACCCATAATTATTTTTATTTTCAATATTTATTTTGTATGGACATATTTTCTATGAGAGAATTTAGTGACGCACGGTTTGACAGTTCCGCTGTGAAAATTATAACAACAGGGAGCATTTTTTACGATATAATTCTTGATGTTTTGAAATATTATTAGCAAATTCCTATAAAACAGTATTTCTTTTACTATCTTCAGAACAACGTCTATCGGGTCAGCTAGTAATATATATAGAACGTCATTGCATTTAATATTATTAATATTATATTAATACATAAATGATAGCAATGAAATACATAAAGGTCAAACACATATATTATAGTCACGAGATAACGGATTTCAATTTGCCACGGTCTAAACAAACGCGAATAAAAACAAAAGCACAAAAAAAAAATATTTATGTTGTCTTCACAAAATAAACGAATATAACAATATTTATCTAGTATCTAATCTACACAGACTATAATATAAATATCAACGCTGGCAACACGATATAAAAACGCGGAAGTATATTCTAAATTTAAATTGCGCGCAATGTTGACAAACATCTCCATCTGTCCTTGTCACGCGCGCGGCTGTCGCATCCTCTCGCTTTGTCTTAATCGCCTCTAGTAGCGAGAGTGTTCGATATTCGAAATTAGCATCTTTTTAAAATATTACACGTTTTATTCAGGTTTTATATGTTATACAAATACACAAACTAATTATACACTTCACAGATTGGGCAAAATTGAATTTAGATAGCGGTGAAATAAGAAGTAGGGACTGTTCTTGTAAAGATGATATTGGTAGGTATTAGATAAACAGAAAAGAGAAAAAAAAATACTGTATCTAAGTATGCCATAATATATCTATATACATATATATAATGAAAATGGTCTTTGTTTGAGGCTCAATCACGCCTAAACGACTGATCGTATCGACATGAAACTACCACCATTCGGTGCGAAATTTATCCTAGATTGTTTATGGCTACTTATTTTTTATAGTATCTGTAATAAGAGAATAAAATTAAATTTATTTCCTCTTAAAATTCACCCAGCAGGCGGGAACAGCTAGTTACATATAACTATAATATAGCAACTACGGTATGTTAAAGAGAACATGTCACATAGGATTGCGCTTGTCACTTTGACACATAAAATGTCAATAATTATTACAAGTACACTATAAAGGCCGGACCGCATTATAGCGGAGCTGCGCCGCACATCGCTTCACGTCGCTAGACGGTATCTATCGCATTACAACTACAGTAAGCGGCAGCTCGCGTCATTTCTATAGCAGTTTGTAGTGACGAAGATTTGGTTATTATTTCTTTATTTTGTGCAGAAGAAATGCGAGTTATGGAAGAGAAAAAAAATATAATGAAATGAATTGCTGAATACCAAGGTCACGCTATCAAGAAGGCGAATTTCAATATTGATCTCCTTGCCTTCTTAAGGCGTGTTTTTAGACAAGTTTTTTGGTGAAAATATAGCATTTGGAGCTATGAACACTACTTTTTCCTGTTACACATAACCTTAAGTCTTACTTGTTGCTAATGCTTGCTGTTGGTTAAAGTTAATACTCCAGAGCTATTATGAAATACCAGTTTTCTTTGCAGTTAAACAAGTTTTTTCTCGGCACGCTGCATTTATTTAGTATACTACTCTCATAAAAGTTGTTCTTATAGCTTTTAATTTTTTTTGTGTTGGTACATTTATTCAGATTAGTAATCAATAATGAGGATTGTAAGCAATTAAACTGTTTGCACCTGATAAATGTTACATTTTCGACGCAAGAATTTTGAAAATATTGGCTTTGTAACCTAGGATTCGTGAACTCAAATCGGTCAAGGTCGCCGGCAATTAGTGTCGCCTTAATGACTCTGCATGATTTCATACTTATTTCAGAATGTTGAAGGCAAAATTCTATAAACTCGAAGCGACGCGCCGCCTGCTGTGTCGGACTGAGCGTCGCTGCAATGCGCGTCGCGACGCTGCGCGTTTAAATATTCTCTCGGAGGCAACTATACCGCGACCTGCAGTGCTTCACCGCTCTCTTGCGATATGCTCCATACTTGAAATAATATTTTGACGCTAAGTGATGCGATAATGTGGTCCAGCCAGAAAAAAAGCGCTGGTGTGGCGGCACCTAGTTGCCATTCTGGAATATTCACTGATAGCCCGTTGGTATGCCGCTAGGGTTGCCAGCTCTTTGCCAGTTAAAAATAGCAGTTCTAAAATTATTATCCACAAAGATATAGATAGATAGACTAGCTGATGCCCGCGACTTCGCCCGCGTAGATAAAAGCTTTTTAATAATATTAAGCAGTTTGGAATTGAAGATAATCTCATGTCTTATTCCAGTTATGGTTACCGTTTTCGTTTTACGTAATTAAGTCTGAGCCGTCTAAGTTCGCTCTATAGATCTCAGTCTTAGTCTTAAGTGAAAACACGTACTTATCTGTAACAAGTTTTAATCCTTATCGTGTTTCGCGTTACTCAGAGGCGAACATCTATTTTATAGTTAATTATCCAAAAGCACTCAATTCATAGCGCTACCGAAACGGCCTTTGTGTGGTAACAGCCTTGCGAGTCGCGCGAATGATTCTAATCTTAAATTAGTTATTTTAAGATCGAAAATCGTGTAATCTATTGAATCGTATTCATAGTTATCAAGGTAAACAGGAAGTGCATTCGAATTTGAACTTTAAAATTAAGAACACTTGAGTTAATCTCCAAAGGCGCAATAGTAATGTAAGGCTGTTGTGAATTAAGAAAGTCAAATGTATTTGACATATTATATTTTTATGTACTTACTATGCAGAACGGGGGTAGTCTTTAACAACAAACACCTACTCTGTTATTACAAAAGAGTTAAACATGTGTTGAACACTTGTTTATAAAAAAATCTATTACAGTTCTGCGTCTTTCTGTGAAGCTTGTCTAAGGTGTGTCTAACGGACAGATCATATTCTTAAGAAGAATTTAGATTATATTATGACATTTAGATGACAGCTGGCATAATTGCGTTCCGTTCTTTTAATTGTACCTGTACACTTCTGTTTATGTTGTGTTTTACGACGTTATAGTTAAACACAAGCTAAACATTGTTTTGTAATAGAAAAAGATAAACTACATTTTAGACGTCGCTATTGTTGGGTCACTGACGTTGTTATAGGCAGGTCACTAACAAACAAGTGTCTAAGCCATGTTTAAATTGTTTTTTTTTTTTGTAATAACACAGCTAGTCTGTGCGGAAAGAGAACCATCGTGGAAGAAGTTTAGAAATGAAGTTTAGAAATAACTTATGATTTTAAATTACTTCCGAATTATAATAACTCCGCAATAATAATTAGCTAGTCGTAATTTCAAAACATTATCTATACTAATATTATAAAGAGGAAATATTTGATTGTTTGTTTGTTTGCATTGAATAGGCTCCGCAATTACTGAACCGATTTGAATAATTCACTAATGGGAAGCTACATTATCAACGAGTGTTACAGGCTATATTACATTTTCAATAAATTAGGGAGCCCAGCTAAAAATCCAGTAATGTAACCGAAGGTGTAAAAATACGTACGCGAACGACGTCGCTGGGTATCTAGCTATTATTCTGACAAAGTTTTAAAGTATCAAATTGTCTCAGTCGCACTATAGTGTTGCCAACACAACAAATACGGTAGGAGTGATCAAACAAAGCTGCGCCCTCAATTATTATGACGGTTTTCTTTCCGTGCTTTGTACTTTGCATCAAATACTATCTAAATAAGAAGATATTTGAATTCACTTAATAAGGACCACCAGCGATTAAGAAAGGCCGATGCGGGATACGAACCCGCACTTCTCGCGTTACGTCCCAGCGCTCTTCTTAGCCAACCGTCCGCATGCCGCACGATTCGTAAGCCTTGGTATATTTGTTCAACTCTCAGTGCAAAACAATTAAGTGATGATTGATTTTATTCGAAAAATAGTGGTAGAAGTACTATTTAGAAATATAGAACTAAAAAACTGTAGATTATGAATAAATCTTGCACTAAAAGCCATTATGCTGTGTCACATTGTAGCGTATATAAAACAGTTTTTTTAAATATTTTCATTTCGTTAAACGGAACTATAGCCAAACCGACCAGCCTATAAGTCACCTACTTAGTAAATAAACACAGCGGTGAAGTGATTATGAAACTCCATCAATTTATCTTACTTGGACATTGTGAAACAACCCCTTAGTCCTACATTTCACCGGGACACCACAGCGGTGCCACCATCGTGGTGTCTGTAAGCTACCAAACTAGACACCATACAGACACCACACTGAGAAAGTATCAAAATTGACCTCGAAGAGATAGCACTACTGCAGTATGTAAGTAGAACAAGAAATATCAAGAGAAAAATGAAACAGTGGTGGGTTCATCCTTATTACTCGTAAGCCTTAGTATTTCATTTTGAGATCTCTATCGGAATTATCTGATGAGAAATTATCCTAAATTCATGGTCCACTTTTAATTTCAATAATTTAGTGTTGCATGCAATGAGTTGGGAGCGTCACCAAGTATAACTAAAAGAACTCTGTGACCAGTTAAGCGTCAGCTTTCTGCCCAGCAATATTGGCATTGGCCTGAAATTGAACAGTTTATTGTCAAATTCGGTTTGAAGGGCGCCGTTGTTATTGAAAATACTTTTATCAACTCAGAATTTTGGGTTTTTCAAGAATTCTGAGCTATCCAACAAAAAAAAACACATGAAGAGACGAGTCCTTGATATGGACGAGGACAAGAGAGACAGAGGCCGCTCCCCAACTACCTGGACCAGAACCATTGGCAAAGAAAAATCCACCAGCGGCTCCTTTGCACAGGATGCCGGCTAGATTATGGGTACCACAACGGCGCCTATTTCTGCCGTGAAGCAGTAATGTGTAAGCATTACTATGTTTCGGTGTGAAGGGCGCCGTATCTAGTGAAATTACTGGGCAAATGAGACTTAACATCTTATGTCTCCAGGTGACGAGCGCAGTTGTAGGTCCGCTCAGAATTTTTCGGGTTTTTCAAGAATCCTGAGCGGCACTGAATTGTAATGGGCAGAGCGTATCAATAATTACCATCAGAAAAAAAATCCAAGATATTTTAAAAGTTATAATGAGTTGGACGGGGGGAGATCTCGGAGAGCTCAGAGAAGGAACAAACTAGCTGTGCCTCTGAAAGGGCTAGAGATGTTTGGAAAGAGTAAACACTACATGGCAATAACCATGAACACATAAACTTCCTGACAACTATAAAAGCAGTACTTTTAATAATTTCAAAAGGAGAACTCATAAGTAACTAATAAATAAATGCTTTAAATTAAGGACTACCTAACGGTTAGGGATATTTTTAAGTTAGTGACAATAATAATTGGTTTAGGACTTTTATTATATTGTCATTTTAATCATTGCTATTTATTATTTTATACTTTGTTTTTATAGTCTATGTATAACTTGACATTTTAATTCTTACTTATTTCTTTTTTTTTTGTTTAATTTAATGTAATATTCAAACACCAGTTGCACTGGTAAAATATATAAGGCTCATCAGACATAATTTATAATTATTGTAATTGCATTATGTTGAATGAATAAATCATTCATTTATTCAAAGACACATCGATTCTAGGTCTAACGCCAGCAATGACCCAAGATCATAAACAGTGGCGATCTAGTATCGGGAGATCCGCCCCAAATAGGGAATGCGCCAGGGGAATATATATGTGCCTTATTATTAAGATTTCTATGTATAAAGCCGACGCTCCTTTCATATGAACAAAGCCTTACGTGGTTATAGATCAGGTATATGTTTGAGGCTTAATTTTTATCCGACATTGGAAGGCAACTATCGCCCCGATAAGGCCACGGGATAAAGGCCAATAATCCACTCTATCGGCGTCCATTAGTCTGGGCATGTCGAAATGGACCTTGGCCCTAATGCCGTTATCTGAGCGATAATGGACTCAGTGCGCGTGCCGTAAAGATTACATTGCATCGGCACGGGTGTTGGCCAAGTTTAAATGATTATTTTGGTTGTGATGATGCAAATAGACCAGCCCGCTGTTTGTTGCTACTCGGAAATATTGCGACTTAATACACGTGTATGCTACGAAAAGCATCGATATAGTGATTATAATACAACAACCTTTACACAAAAAAAAATCTTGCCCCAAACTAGGCTTACGGCCCGTCTCAATATTCAGTCTATCTCTTACTTGAGGTAAAAATCGTAACTATCGTTGACTTTTCTGTCCCAATAAACTTATCGACGGTAACTCACCTTATCCGTACACGCTGTCTGTCAATGGGAGGACATATAGCTTACCATCGATAGAAGTTTGTATGGAAATTGCAATTCACGCGTCCCAATATAAGGCGATAAGAATGACATAACGGGTATATTGGGACAGCTTCAGATTATGACAGCTAATTACTGTCAGTAGAAGGTAGTAAAGCCGTAAGACTTCGCCTGTCTGTCAGCATGAACCGTGATATTTAGACAGCTGTAATTTTCACAGACTATATCTTAATATATGTAAATCTAGTGTCCTGATGTTAGTAGCTATACGTCGTCCCATTGACAGACAGCGTGCGCGGATAAGGTTAGATACCGTCGATAAGTTTATTGGGACAGAAAAGTCAACTATGGTTACGATTTTATCCCAAGCAAGAGATAGACTGAATATTGGGAACGGCCTTTAAAAATTGGTTTCTGTTCTTACCCTTTGGGGTACGGCACCTAAAAACTATGAACAAAACATAAAACAGATTTAATCGTCCGATTGCAACGTAAACAAATCCACGCAAGCAAAGCTGTGAATGTCCACTTGTATAATAATAAACTTAATAACAAATAATGACTGATAAGATATTGTTATCATCATGTCATTATATTTATCGACTGCCCGCAAGTTTTCCACCGCACTGTGGTGAAAACCTAGTCGTCTCATTTCCTGTGACTTTATCTGACAAGGACCGATGTGTAACTACACACTCTAAAGGCTATATTTCATTTCGCGCCACCGTGGCTTAGTAGTGGCAGGAGATGCCAAACTAGACACTCTGGTGTGTGCAAACTACTGACCTGTATAAATACCACTGGACAGACTGTTCCATATGTTTGACAGCAATTTATTTGTGCCTATTTGAAACGCCACTCGCGAGCGTCCAGAGAACTAATTTTGACGTATAATACAAATGGCTGCGAAAGAAACGTACAATACTCTGAAGTATTTTTGCATTTTGAATTAATTTCAGTCGTTTTTCGTGTTATTTAAACTTCAGGAATCAACGTAATAAGTAGGTATACATATTTTTTTGTAAATTGCGGTTGTCATCACTAGTTTTAGTTCCGCAGACTCTCGCTACATGGCCAACAGCGCCAAAATGGCGAATATCAAACAGGCACAAAAGCACTTTCACAGCCGCCAGTCCAGTGGTAAAGTGTGTGATTCTTCCAAAATGCTTACACATTACTGCTTCAAGGCAGAAAAAGGCGCCGTTGTGGTACCCATAATCTAAACGGCATCCTGTGCAAAGGAGCCTCCCACTGGTAAAAAAAATCTGTACGTGTTTCCATAATGTTACCTAAAAACGTTTGTTTTTGGTTTTTGTCAGTTTGACCATTGTATGCGCACGCTTATCTCAGAGCGACGTTCAGTTCCGTGGTGACTTGGAAGAGAAGGCCAAACTGGCCTCTAAAAAGCTTGGTGTACTCAGTAAGGCGAGACAGTACTTCACTAAAAGCCACCGCCTGCAACTTTATAAGGCGGAAATTCGGCCTCACATGGAGTACTGTTCTCACCTCTGGGCGGGTGCTCCCCAGTACCAGCTTCTTCCATTTGACCGCATACAACGAAGAGCGGCTCGAATCATCGACGATCAAGTCATCTCCGATCGGCTTGATTCTCTAGCATTGCGTAGAGATGTGGGTTCTCTCTGCATCTTTTACCGCATTGATTCCAGCGGCCGAATTCCACCATCGGACATTACGTGCAATGTACCATCCGCATCACGTAGACGTCTGGCATTCCACAACCGCGCGTTTTGTACGAAATTTCTTGCCTCGCACAGCCACTTTGTGGAATCAACTACCGGCAGCGGTCTTCCCGAACAGATACGTTTTAGGGACCTTCAAGAAAAAAGCATACTCCCACCTAAAGGCCGGCAACGCATTTCTTGACACACCTGTTGTTGCGGATGTCCATGGGCGGTTGCCTCACCTCTCCCCATCCCGTGAGCCTCTTGCCCGTTTGCCCCCTCTGATATTAAAAAAAAAAAAAAAAAACACTAGCAAGCAAAAAAAAAAGGAAAGCAAGTTTCTGGCAAGCGTGCCCATAATATTTAGAATTCATTCCATTCCAATCGCCCCTCGAATCGGCCTATGCGATAAAAGTCGCGGTTGTTGTTATATTTAAAAAATAAATCACATCTTACCACAGTCTCGTAAGTATCCTCGTCATTTTCACAATAGTTGTGAAACAGTTTCGTGCACTCACCTGAAAATAAAAAAAAAACAAATTAAACATCAACTCCGATGGTACTTTTATAATTAATTGAATTATGTTCCATCCGATCAATAACTATTGATATTTCATTCATAAGTGCAAACGGCGCCTATTTCTGCCGTGAAGCAGTAATGTGTAAGTATTACTGTGTTTCGGTCTGAAGGGCTAGCTAGTGAAATAACTGGGCAAATGAGACTTGATAACTTATGTCTCAAGGTGAATATCGCAGTTGTAGTGCCGCTCAGAATTTTTGGATTTTTTAATAATCCAGAGCTGCACTACATTGTAATGGGCCGGGCGTATCAATTACCATCAGCTGAACGTCCTGCTCGTCCCTTATTTCCATAAACAAAACTGCAAAGATGATGCTGATTAAAAGATTAAATACTAATAAAATATGACAGAAGAAAATATATATTAAAAGATAAATTTTAATTTATATTCATAAGCAACGTTATCGTCTCTGAAAGTAGGTAGGTACCTAATGATTTTCATTGCTAAAACACGAGAAACAAAAGACTTTTCCCCTAAAAACAGGCTTTAGGGGAAAAGTATACACAAATTATCAGCAGATGTTCAACGATCAGACATCCTGGAAATTGATGGTCTATACTTATTGTGCGTATGAACAATGTAAAGGCATAAAAGGCATTTATTTTCTCAAAATTGCTTCCTTTAGAATTCTTTTGATGTCATTACTAATATACTAGATACTACTACCGCTTCGGAAACAAATGGCGCTCTGAGAGACAAGAAGCGGCGCAAGAAACTCTCCCAGCATTCTTCTTTTGCGCTCTTTTCAATAAAAATATACAAAATTGTACAGTAATTTCTATCGCTATAAAATAATCACAATCTAGTCCCAGGCTGTCCGATCATTTAGATACTCAGCTGTGGAGTAATAGAATTTACGACAGAGCCATTTGCCTGAACAGTGGCTGGGACTTTATTATAGAAGTGTATAAATTTACCCTTAAGGCTATTATGTATCTTATGAAGCCTACTAGAATTAGTTACAAGCAATCCCTTAATCGTACGTTATATTAATTGAATTTATAAGAGTTTAAAAAATCTGCAAGAGTTTTCTGGGCCGTTTGTTTTCTTTCCCAGAACACCAATTGCTTCCGAAGCAGTGGCAGTTGTTTAAGTAACTTGAAAAAATCTGAAGCAATTAATTAAATTAAGACATGGTTTTGACCTTAAACAAGGCCTTTGTCAACACAACCACCTACGATCAAGTTGGGCCTACGCACGCCCTTCAATGGCTCATTTCAAACTAAACTAAACTTATAGTCTTAGATTAAGAATTCGTCCAGACACCACATCGTAGCCGCAATGTGCGCCAACTAATACTACGCCCCAGTAGGCGTACTCGAGCGGGTGTCGAACAATGTGTGACGTTGACGTACCACATTTAAACTTTGCTAATAATTGAAACTACAATGCCGGGTTGCGTAGTAAAATTTTGTTAAGTAATACTACAATAAATAAGAAAGACACTGGGATCCACATACTCGTATCATCAGTAAGCATCTTGTATTTTATTAATTTCAATTTAAAAAATGTTATAAAATTTTAAAGATGTTATTGAGTGTCAAGATGCCACGCACACAGAGAATGGAAGAAGGAGGAAAGGATGAAAAATAAAAGATTGTAGGATTGAATTTGAGAAACGGGAGTTTTAAAGGGGAAAGATATTGAAATTGCCTAACTAAATGTATTAAGGCACTAACTCCAAGAACGACGCAACGAGTCTGCCCTTCTATCGTCGGGTAAGTATTATTATAAATTCAGATATTTTTATTCAAAGTAGGATCGGTCCTAGGTGGTATCGGGTGGTAGGTCCACCCATTCAAAAAAGTACAACTAAGACCTGAGAACAACGGGCGCAAGACAGTCAGCGAGCTTCTTTTTTTTTTCATAAAAATATGGTCACTCTATTCCAAATATGTGATGTCATTAAGAAAGTCATTTATGTTATAGCAACATTTATGTTATAACCTTTACCACACAAACGTTTTTTAACAATTCGTTTGAATTTCGTAATACATTTGTTTTGATCATTTTCTGGGATCTTGTTGTAAAATGATATACCTACATCGCCCCACAAAAGACTTAATAACACGACTTAGCCGAGTAGTGGGCATTATAAGTTTATGTCTGTTCCTGGTGTTAAGCTCCGTTCAACCCAAGACGAAAAACGCGCGAGAAGCGGGACGCGTTTCAAAGCAATTCGCTCGACACGACTTCCCGCGACTTAACGAAGCGAGTCACTACGGAGACGCCGCTTGACCGTCAATACTAATTCTATAACAATTCTTTAGTTGAAAACACGGACTAGTAAAAAATAAGGACTCCGTGTCACCTTACATAACAATGTAGCACCAAAACAAGCCGATTAACGTGTAAATACATAGGACCACGCACACACTTACACTATTACAGGCCGATAGGCGGCAATTATGAGAATTGTCATCGTCTGTGACAGATCAGTTTGCGTCTCAATAAAATATTTTAAAAATGCCGTCGTGCGCTGTGGAAAAGTGTAAAAATAATAACATAAAAGTATTTGTGGGTATATGATTATATAAATTACTAAGGGAGAAAAAATTGTGTAACTAGTATCCCCCGTAACCGCACACACACTAGCATAACGGTGCATCACTTGCTAATATCACGGTGCGGAGTCGTTCTTTTTTTACTCGTTCGTGGTTGAAAAGAGTTGAATTAACAATATGTGTAGCGACAGGCGCACGACGAAATCTCCGCAATTACATCGCCATGTACAATTTCCAACAGTTCCATTAGAGCAGGTATTCTCAAAGTTGTCGATATCGGTTTGCCAGCGGTCGACGTAAACGAAATCTGGTTTTGGGGGTCGACCTTGTTGACCTTTGAACCTTCTCTCGATCTTTAAAACAGAAAAATCGGGCACTATAATTAATTAACACAACTTCTTCGTTCAAGTTACGTGAACAAACTTGTTATGAGTATGCCTACTATTTTAGGAGAAAGTATCATAATTATTCTTTTAAAAACTCAACAACTCGATATGCGTGCTAAAGTTGGTACGTCAAAAACTCCACAAGTAGAGAAAATAGTAAAATAATTCTAGGGATAGATTTGTCTGAGGTATAGATATTTTTAAAAGGGCTCTCTTGCCCAGAATAGTTCGGGAATCGCAGCGTAAGAATGTATATAAAAACAATGGAACGACGATAAAAGAACTCGCTCGTGGAAGTTGAGCCCTAAGGGAACTAGCGTTACCACTACATACTACGAGGAAATGTTAGGAAGGATTCCCCAACAATTTGTTATGTTTTTAAAGTGATAGCCCTCACTTCTAGGATTAATACACAACCTGAGAGTTGCACAAAGCATACAAGATTTTATAACGATACGTCACTGGAATGGTTAGCTCAGTTGGCAGAGCACTGGCACGGAATGCCAGAGGTCGTGCGTTCGAGTCCCGCATCGTTCCTAAAATTACGGTTACGGAACTTAAAAGAGTCATGTAGCCGTCAAGCATTTACACAAGAATAAATTTCTTTTGCATTTTTCTATTTAATAAAATATGCTAATATATAACTGAAAGTTTTAAAAAATATACTCAGAATTTTGTATTTCTTACTCTATTGCGTTAGTTATTACTGTATTACATTAGCAAGAATTCTGCTTAGTTATACATAAGGTCTTTTACAGGCTTATTCTATTTAGTATATAAATAAATTGCCTACATAATAATTAGCCGCATGTGGCAACCCTATGCATAAAAACAGAGGCAACCCTACAGCACAGCGCAGCGTCACGGGGCTGTCTAGTCTAGACATAATCCTGACCTAGGTCAACGATCAGACGACAAAGGGTTCCGACACGCTCGCAAGATGCACGGGGGGTTCGTTGTCCGGAAACGACAACATAACTCGATTGGATGAGCTTTAATACCAATTTTTTTGTCAAATTTAATTTTCTATTCAGAGGTAACGTTGACCACTTTGAAATAACTTTGTTGCTCTAGGTAAAAAGAGTTTTAGTATAGTGAAAGTTTACATGGAGAAGATATTATATTAATAAATTTGACAGTTGTTTTTATTATTTTTTACAATGTCCAACGATACTCAGAATGTCATTTAAACTAAATACTAAAATCCCGTGCAAAACTATTAAGGTAATTTTTGTGCATTTGCGTTTACGTTACTTTTTAAATATGAACAGGCACAAACATAAACTTGTTATTCGTACTACTAGGTTAAGTCGAGTTAGTTAATCTTTTGTTAGGGGATTTTACACCATAATCCCAAAAAATGTACAAATGAGTTACGAAACTTTTGTGTTGTGAAAAACGTTTGTGTGGTAAAGGTTCTCAATGATATACCTTAGATTGGGAATTGAGCGATCACCCTCATATTATTTAATTAATAAATGCTCTTGTAATGAGAGTTTTTGTGGATTTGAGTTTTTGCGCCCGCTCTTGTCAGGACTGAGGCAATTTCGAATGGGCGGTAGTATTTAGTAAGTTTTTGTAGAATATGAATTATGTATGAATTACTATTATAACCTATAACCTATTGTAACTGCGTATTTTTTTTTACTTTAGTCGTATGTGTTTCCTTATATTCATATTACTATTCAAATATGGCCTACGAAGTCTAGAACAATCCCTTCGGAGTTCGGCATATGGGCTCTAAATGTGGCGAATATTTTTCTATGAATAACTAATATAAAAAGCCATACAATAAATACCGTTTGAACAATAAAAGTTGTTAAGGGAGCGTCCATTACTTACGTAAGGTGTCCGAGAGGGAGAGGGGATCAAGCTCCATCTTTCCAAATCTCACTTGGGGGGAGGAAGGGGGGGGTCTTGGCATTTTTCTGCTTGAAAAATAATTAATTATCTGTTCGTAATCTAGTAAAATATGGACGAGTCTCCATGGACTGAATTAGAATAAATAAATTCTTATACTTTTCTTTAATCTTCATTATTTGAATTTATAATTGATTTTAAATTACGGTAATAATATTCATAAATACTACTCTGTGCTAGTCTTCAATAAAAATAATAGAACAATATGTGTTCTCGTTTTTTTTCTCAATAATTCAACACGTTTACAGCCAAAACATAAATTTTGCAGAATCTCGGGTGACATTACGGGGGGAAATTCTCAAAAAATACCCCCTAAAGTATCTAATATTTTTTTTTAAAAGATGGAAATGTAAACTAGTTTGGCACATTTAAAAATTATGAAATATATATTTTTTTTATAATAAGTTACTTTAGTTCGATTTTTTTATTTTGTTTAGTTAGATTCGATCGATTGATCGTTTACTCAAGGAATATGCACAGAGTTGTCCTGAGCTCTAATTCGCTTGACTCACGAACAAGTGCCTTGAAGAAGCCCCTAGGGTTGTCAAGTGAAGCGAAAGACAATTTTTTTTCTCTTTATATTTTAACAGTGTTCCACTTGGCAGTATTGTTTGCATAATCACCACTTTATATCGCTTCTTCTTAAAATTATGTAGAAATTTTGAAATCAGATTTTCATTAATAATTCACGAAGGGGGAAAGATACAAGTAAGAATTGATAACCACCCTCTTTTTGTTAAAGCTAAACAAAAGCATTAAAATTGATGTCAAAAAGAAGAGCTCTCATCCAAAAAAAAAAATACAAAATTTCAATACAGATATTTACACACATTATTAACAAGTTAGTAAAAATAAACTAGTCACTATTAGAAAAAATAATTCTATAACAATTACATAAATACATGTTTGAGAAATAAATTGAGGAATAATATTTTTTGTAACCTCTTGGTAATTAAAACTATAAAAAAAAAGATTTCATTACAAATATTATACTCACTTCCACTAAACATACAAAACATGGACATAATATCACGGAGTCAGACTTTCGCTTTATAATAAATTGATAGTGCGGACGACCATTGGCCACGACAGCCACAACCAGACTGAACACAGGCGTTAAAAGTTGATACGATTGTCACAATTAAATTTCTACAACTACCCTACAGCAGGAAAATTATTTATAAGCATTGCCGTTGATATAATATTATTAGTTATAAATTCATTCTATTATAAGTATAATATATACTATAAAACACAGCTAATTTAAAAAGCATTATATAAGTATATTTTAGCGCACGTCTACCCGCAACGGCGACTAGCACACGACTGAACAAAAGCACAACAGAAATCAGCTGTTCAAGCACCCCACAGGTTGCATCGTCTAGACGGGGGGTAGCTTCCTCTCCCTTTTGACAGAGTGTGAAGTCTAGTGCATATGTTGCAGTCGAGAGATTTTGTGCGATGAATTTCATTGTGTCTAAATGCATATTTAATGTTCGTGTCAAAGCCGCTCTAGACGATAAGACTAGGTTTATTGAATTATTGCTTTACTAGTATTTACTTAATAGGCCGATAAGTGTATACGAGAAGCTACAATAATTGTTATCTTTATTTTTACGTACATTGCGTGCACTGAGTGTGTGAATTTGGGTGTAGGGCAAATGGGCAAAATGCAAAAAAGTAGAACATACAACAATCTGCATTTAAAATAATTTAAATGAACGGATCATTGTTTCAATTTTAGATTGTTCTGTGATTAACGATTAAACATGTCTTTTATTTCTGTTATTAACAAATAAAAAAATCGTAATATCGATCGAATTAGTCATCTAAATTATTTGTTTGCAACTTAATCCGTGATGAATTATATATTTTTATAGAATATATGATTCTGTTAGTTACTCCTTGAAAAGAATATCTTTAGCAACACTAGAGAATCACAGAAGGTTTTCCGTACACGTTCAGATGTACGTAATAGCAAGGCCCTCAATCTATTGATAACTCAAGCAATCTTTGATATTGGTACAAATTAAAATTTTGTCCAACACAAAATTTCAGCTGTATCACAAAATTATCCAAAATGTAGGTAGTGCTATATTTCCCACACGCACTTGATCATTTTTCATTTATTTAATTATGATTTCTACATTTTGTACAACATTGCTATTTACCCAGACATTCTCGGCATTGCCTTAATATAAATCCTAAGCGCAACATTTACTCCATTCTGTACAATTATTATTATTTGTACGAGTTTGCATATTCATCTCCCGCCATCTTTGATTTTCACACTATATATTATACATCCTAGACTTTATGTGGGTATATGGTATGACAGCAGCTCACAGTTATGTGCAGAGTTCTCAGAGGTGATATAGATGCGCCGAGTTTGCATGTTGAGCTATGTAGAATCTTTGTACCGGACAATTACTGTTCGAGGCGCAAGCATAGATTGTTCTCAAGTCCGACACATCGTACTGTGGCTCGCACCAACTCACCTATACCGAGGTCTCTCTCTGCTCTCAACGCTCTTCTCGAAGCCAACCCTGCTTGTGATTTATTTGCGGATGGATGGTAGACGATTTTAACAGAGTGCTTGCGTTTTTGTGAGAGGAATGGATGAACGGTATTTGGATGTTAATTAATTGTTAGTTATTTACAGTAAACTTTGTATTTATTAACTATTATTTGTGTAATATGTCTAGTTTGTAATTAATTCTTACTTTAATATTGTAATTGGCTTACGCCGTTTTATTAAAGTATAACTAAATAAATAGTATATTTTTTACAAGAACTGACTCGACAAACGTTGCTTGGCCATATAAATTAATCAATGTATGAATTTTCATATTATTATGTAATGAAATCTATATATTGAATGATTTTTTTGTATGGCGAATATAATATAGGTATTTGTAAGTAAAAAAATATAGGTTCCGAATAAGTAATCACCAACATATCATATACTTAAAACCTTGCATAATTTATAGGTTTAGATAGAGCCTTTTTGCTAGACACCCGATGAAAACAGGTCAGGTTTAATAGTCTAGTGTGCGTGATAAGCTTACACTCGCAATTTGTATGTATCTTTGTGTTAGTGCACACTAACATTTTTTTTTTTGAAATTTTTTACAGCTGTTACAGTCTGTCTATCAGGCCGTAGTTATAAATTATCTAAGACTAAAACCATCTCCGAAAATCGCTGCATCAAATGGTATAAGTTTTATTGATCGGTTCAATAGTTTTCGCATTATAACCGGAAAAAACGGCTCAACATTTATTCGTACGCCCGTCCTTTATCAGGTGTCTATGGGTTATTAGGTCAATGCCCCTCAGATGCTGAAACTAAAAAAAGATTCTTGTATACGGATCCCTTTGACTTACAATGGAAACAAAAAAAAAACATCAACTCAAACCTGTTCGGATGACAGTCGCTATTGACCTCGAGGGAAATCGAAATTGCAAATGTAGATTATTAACCTTTATACGAACACGCTAGCGAAACATATAGGATACATTGCGTCTCGCTCGAACTTGAAGGAATTCTATCGATGCGTCCCGTTTTACCCGACTGTTCCACGCAAAGGGGGCTAATGTGCTTCATAATGCTTGTGAAAGACCTTTAAACATGTTTTTTAGCTATGTGGCGATGTACAGACCGAACAAGTGGACCGATTTTGATAACACTCCCGTCAATTCAATCACAACCCAGGCAGAGTCAACCCAAGAGCGGCAAAACCCACATTAAAAAAAAACCTTACTTACTTTCCATACATCTTTTTCGCTATTAAAAATGTATTGAATTGAAAACCATGTAGGGCGCGAAGTACCCTCTAAGGTGCGAAAGGAGGGGAGAAAAAGGTCAATCACCTACAGGCTACAGGCTAATGTAAATTCACATATATTAGTTTAAAAACTCAACACGCTGTATAAAGGAGAATACATATTTTTAACATCTACAGTCCGTTCTATACTGATATTTAAATTCCATTGATTTCACATATATTCTTTTACATATAACTTATTTTCTAAGTATTTGTTTTAAATGGGTTAGTTTAACTTGTATGTGAATCGGTCGATATTGAATCTAGGTTAGGTTATGCATATATTATATTGGTATCGATTCCTGATACATGTGAAAATGTTCAAGTAAATGGACATTACATATTATATAGTCAAGTCAAGTCAAAAAAATCTTTATTCACTGTAAAACTTTATAAGTTATTTAGTGCAATTCAGGATGAAGTACATAAGTTACAATAGCATTCAAATGAGTATAACAATATTCATTGACAAAATTTAGAACATTAATTCCAACTATCTTTTTTAATAGGTAATATTTTAATATCATTTGGGAGTTTATTATAAAATATAACACAATCCACTTTAAAAGATTTAGCAGTTTTACGGAACCTAGTAGATGGAATTGCGAATTTATGTTTGTTTCGAGTATTGACACTATGTAGGTACATCACTATTCTTTTTAAATTTACTAATCTGTAGGATAAGGAGGTTCTCCTATATGTACTGGCCAGTGTACTGTCATAATATTAATTTCACTAAACATTTCTCTCAATGAATCCCTTGAACGCATTTTATAGACTGCTTTTTCTGCAGCACAAATATCTTGTCAAAATCTGCAGCCCTACCCCACAATATAATTCCGTAAGACATGACACTATGAAAGTAGCTGAAATATACAAGTGTAGCCGTTTGAACATCTGTCAGCTGCCTAATTTTAATTATCGCAAATACTGCAGAGCTAAGTCGATTACATAAGTTATACATAGATATACAGAGTGGTGAAGCATGAATAATGATCATGAAGGTGAAGAATACTCACCGTACTTATATAAACATAAATTTCTCGCTCATAAGATCATTAAGTAACATATTCACTCCAATAATACCGAGTATCGACCCAAACTGAGATCTCCAGGTTCATGAACCATGCATAGTCCATGACATTGCGAGGTCATTTCATCATACACTTCTAGTAATGACGCAATTAAAATGTTCTGCCGTGTCATGCTTGCCTGGTAGTGCGTTTGAGAATGACCAATTTTGTTGATAAGCGTGAGGTCTATTGATGGTAGATGGATGAACTACGATCCTAACCGCGGGATCCTATGACCGAAACTAGAAAGAAGGTTTAAGTTACATTTGGCTGGCCCAAAAACCAACGAATGGTACCAAAGAATATAATATAATAGTACAAGTACTGGTACTAAGACAATATAACTTACTACTTCGTCGTGCAAATAATTTTATATATGATTTGATGATTTTTTCTAATTATTATTATGACGCAATTAAGCGTTCGGTCGAGTCATGCTTGCCTAGTACTAGATAAATGTGAGGTCTATTGGTGGTAGATGAACCGTAATGATATCCCTATGACCTAAACTAGAAGTTTTGAGTGATATTTGGCTGCTTCTACACCTGTGCAGACTGGTACTAAAGACAATTAACTTACTAATCATCGTGCAAATAAATTTATATGTAATTATG
Source organism: Leptidea juvernica (assembly GCA_949711755.1). Lineage (NCBI taxonomy): Eukaryota > Metazoa > Arthropoda > Insecta > Lepidoptera > Pieridae > Leptidea > Leptidea juvernica. Next base: position 14,762,484 of record CATIXQ010000016.1, on the reverse strand, counting down.
AATTTTTTTGATGCATGGCACATATTAAACAAACACATATAATTAATATCGTTATAATATAGAGTTTTTGATGAAAAGATCAACCAGTCTTGTATCTCGCATCTATTTGAGAGACAATCGAATCAACGATCCCTTGCAAGACGATTAAAGATGAATGAAGAGTGAATGAACTTATTTGAACGAACAATAATAACGCACAAATCGTACATTGCACCGGTATTTCAATATAATTTATGAAACATTGCCAAATCACTCCAGTGCGAAGGTTATTCGCCTAAAATACTACGGGGCCGAATTGGGAGTTAAATAATCCCATTCCCAAAAGTACATTAAGAGAAATTTGCCAATTTCAGCTTGACGATATGATCAAGCGATACCGACAACTTCAGCTCTGACTGAGAATCGCGTAAAAAAACCCAAAAATCAGGGTTTTGTTCTCGTCAATTTCTATAGTATAGAAATTTAGGAAACTTCATGGGAAGGAAATATTCTGGTCGGACTATTTTGACGACCCATATAGCCTAGTGGTAAGTGACCCTGCCCACTGAGCTAGAGGTCCCGGTTTCGAATCCCGGTAGGTGCATTTATATGATGAATATGGATGTTTGTTTCCGAGTCATGGTTGTTTATATGTATGTTTAAGTAAGTTTATTGTATTAAATATATCATTGTCTTGTCCCCATAGTACAGGCTATGTGGCAAAGCCTATGCCTAGTTTGTGGCAAGATAATTTGTGTAAAAGTGTGTCAATATTATTATTTGTATACAAGGTCTCTGGAAAAAACGTGTATGTACGTCTCGGGACGCCCGACAGAAGTGATAACTTAAACTAATTTAACTTAAACGCGAAGGAACTTTCTTCCACGTATAACTAAGGTTTGGAATATGAGCTTCCTTGTGCGGTATTTCCGGGACGATACGACAAGTGTACAAAAATAACGCGTATTCCTTTCTAAAAGGCCGGCAACACTCTTGTAATTCCTCTGGTGTTGCAAGAGAAGGTGGGCATTGATGATCGCTTAACATCAGGTGACCCGTAGGATCGATAGTCACCTTCTTCCTTGAAAAAAAAAGAAAACATTAAGCGAAAACAAAATATCTTCCAGCCAGTTAAAAGGCATCTAATATACTAGGTACTACTACCGCATCGGAATGAAATGGCGCTCTGAGAGAGAAGAAGCGGCGCAAGAAACTCTCCCAGCATTCTTTTTTTGCGCTCTAAGTTCTACCCGTATAAGTAAACAATTAAAATTCACTCCGGCTTCTTTGTTTAGATATAAAATCCAGAAAACCAAATATTAATGAAAATTTTTGCACCGTTTGCAGCGCACAGCAGTTACTAGGTAGGTATTATCTTAATTTATTTAAATTTAGAATTTTATGGAATTATCGCATTTTAAACATTTTTTTTTTTCTAAAGTAACGAGATCTTTAAGAGGAGCTGAAACTCTAATAGCTATGATTTAGTTCAAGCAGGTAAAGAAGGATGAATTTTTACTCGACCGGGCTTCGAAGTCGTAATAACAGCCCCCCAGCAACAAAGAAACAAAACCATCCGGCACGCATGAGTGTTCAATTACAGAGTAAAAAAGCAGTTTAAAGGCAGAGGTTAGGGACCCTGTGGTCAATGTACCACGGAGCTAGTGATGTGTAAATATATCGACACACTGACAAAAACTTAACCAAACTCTTGACAATTGGCTAGCAAAAAACGGAATCAAATGCGACAAAAACCTGCTAAGTATGGTAAGCCTATAAACAACACAAGTTTCTTCCTGCTACTTCGAATAATATGAGCGTTTATAATCGAAGTGTATTTTAAATTTTTTCCCTATGGACATCAAAACCTTTCTGTAGGTCTACTTTTATTCAACGGAAAATGAAGATTTTCGTGTTTCCTACTACGATTCGATTCGTTCCGAAGTTTCGTCCCAAACGTAGGTACATCGTTTGAGATCTCAAAACCTAAACTACCACCATTCGATGCGAAATTTATCCTTAATGGTTTATGGCTACTTATTTTTCGAATTCCAACGTTCCTTCCATTTAAAATTCGCCGAATTCGAAGCGCCGAATAATGCAATAGAGCATGGATAACCATTTAATAGTTGTAGATTTTTTATATTTGGTGGAAAAACATTGGTAACTTCGAGCGAGCTAGTCGTTGACGCGCAGTTCAAATCCAGCAATAGTTTAATTAACGGTATAGGAGAATACCATCTAGAGCAAAACATGAACCGGATCGGAACTACGGCTTTGAAAAATACGAGAATAGCAGCGCAAATCATAACCACCAACCACCATCATCAGCCATGATGAATACGACCAAGAAGGAGACACCTGAAGATTTTTTATATGACATGTTTATTATTTATATTTAGTAAGGGACGAGACGAGCAGGACGTTCAGCTGATGGTAATTGATACGTCATGCCCATTAAAATGCAGTGCCCCTCACTATTCTTGAAATGCCCAAAAACTCTGAGCGGCACTATAATTGCGATCGTCACCTTAAGTCATCAGATGTTTAGTCTCATTTGCCTAGTATTTCACTAGCTACGGAGCCCTTCAGACCGAAACACGATAAAGCTTACACATTTCTGTTTCACGGTATATATGTTATATAGCCTATGTGTTATTCTGGTGTGTAAGCTATATTATTGTAAAGTTTCATCAAAATCCATTCAGTAGTTTTTGCTTTAAAGGAGTACAAACATACATCCAGACATACAAACTTTCACATTTATAATATTAGTAGGATTCCTAAAAGGTCGGCAGCGCTTCTATGATTTCTCTTGTATTGCAGAAGAATGTTGGCGGCGGTGATCGCTTAACATCTTATCTTAACATCAAAGAAAATAATAGAATTCACAACTAAAAACAACCACTCCAACGCAAAATTAAGCTGTAAACTAAGCATCACAGTGGTATTGTTTCAGTCGAATATTTCCTAACAAGTCCTGCCAAAGTCGACACTCTTCATAATTCGAAAACTATATTGTTATTTTTAGCGTCTCCTATCGCCATTATATTGTTTTGTATGGAAAATTATACATACGGATGATATGTGATCTCCGCAGTCCATACTCTTTCGTAACACCAGACAAGAAAATGAAAATGGCTAACAACCCACAACTCTACAGTAGATACACACCCGTATAAATAGCAAACAACAACGCAATTAAAACGGCACACCGATACAGTTGAATTATTTTTAGGTCCAAAGGGCATTCCTGTTTCGTTCAGGGCAAAAAGGGGTAAAAGAAAGGTTGTAGACCCCTGAGGTCCTCGACATCGAGCTAAAATTGGAATAGTGACGCGCCCATCGCTCCGTTGTTTATCGATATAATTACTTCAACTCATTCGCGTATAGTAAACAAAGATAATTTAATGGCAGTGTTTTATTCTTGAGTGTCACTTAAATAGTACATTGTTTATAAAGGGAAGAGAGAGAAGCAGATAATACCTTAGTTACAATTTGTTTTGAAATAGCAGTCTCCCCGAGTGATATATATACACACACACACACACACACACACACGTAGTACTACTTAATCGCAATCATAAAATAATATTAAAAAATAAAATTCATAATTCACCTTAATCAATAAATTTTCCATAATATAATTTCGGATCAACCTGTAAGAAATCTAGTAGCCAGTTGCTAGCGTAGGCACTGACACCCCAAGGCGGACGTAAATACTACATAATAAGAGGCGGGATATTTGACATAAGTTTGAAATAGTAGTAATTACAGTAACGCGATTGGCCACGAAATATAATCCGGCTAAGTTTGAAAGCGAAAAGTTGTATAAAACGTAGTGGATTTCTCTTTTTGCAATATTATAGCCGTCATCTGTCAATCTGTCAACGACTGCACGTTTCATACAATCGAGTGATCTCCTTTTTTCTTACAGAGTTCGCTAGGCTGCTGACACCTACTTCGAGACGTTTAATTCGACCAAGAAAGGATGATTAAAATTTTGTTTCCTAAATATATAATTTGTTTGATAGAAATTTTCATAAGTTTCAATTATTTACTTACTTACTGTTGAAATCATTTCTTGGTGGTTTATGTAAAACATCTATTTTTACAAAAAATAATTATATATGAAGAATATGAGGAGATTTTTTTTTCAAAACATTCAACTTTTTATAAACAGTGCGGAAAATCACCAAAACACCCCAACTTTTACAGTTAAAGCCATGCTAATCATTCAATCGAGATTAAAAAAATTCGAAAATTTATTAATTGTACAACAATACTATTTAAATATGACAAAGTTTTGTTAATTTTCTCAAGAAAATTATATGTTTTGAGTTTCAGTTCTAAGTATGGGGAACTCCTAAAATTTATTGTTTTTTTTTTTTTGTGTGAAAATCTTAATACAGTTCACAGAATACATCTACTTATCAAGGTTCAACAGGATAGTTCAGAAAAAAGTGGCTGGACAGACATTTTATGCCATTTGGCCACGTGAATGGTTATGTGAATTGATTAAAAAAAACTCTAGTATAGCGAGTGCAGTATACGCATCCATTGTAAATAATTAAAGGTATTATGACTAAATAAATATAAATAAACTAGTTGACCCGACAGACGTTATTCTGTATATAATAAATAAAATTATGTTTATTATTAATTGCTCAACATCAAGAATTATTTCGTAAAATATGCGCCCTGTTTTTATAATGAAATTGTTTCACAGCAGAACTGTCAAACCGTGCGTCAATAAATTCTCTCATAGAAATTATGTATGGACACATCAAAGGAAAAACAAATTTGTTGTTTTTATTTAATTTAGCAGCATTTTCCTATTGGTTCGCCTTTTAAACTTTCCCTGGACTTCCACAAATAATTCAAGACCAAAATTAGCCAAATCGGTCCAACCGTTCTCGAGTTTTAGCGAGACTTACGAACAGCAATTCATTTATATATATAGATATGTTCTATAATGCCGTACAGACAATTACACAAATAAAATGCACAAATTATTAGGCGATGAAGCAATAAGCCAAAGGATAAGGCCCAGCTTCACCTGACATGGAATCATGGATTTCATCATAAAGCCGGCCCACATTCTAGCGCAGGTCCGGCCACACATGGAGTATTGCTGTCTTCTCTGGTCTGGCGCACCCCAGTATCAGCTGGAACCACTTGATCGAGTGCGACGCAGAGCAGCTCGAATCGCTGAAAGGAACTTTCTTCCACGTTCTAAAAAGCTGTGGAATGAACTTCCTTGTGCGGTGTTTCCGGGACGATACGACATGGGTACTTTCAAAAAAAGCGCGTACTCCTTCCTTAAAGGCCGGCAACTCTCCTGTGATTCCTCTGGTGTTGCAAGAGAATGCGGGCGGCGGTGATCGCTTAACACCAGGTGACCCGTGCGCTCGTTAGTCTTCCTTTTCCATAACAAAAAAAAACAGCCATCTCCTACTCCCTAAGGTAACTCTTAAGCTATCATTCTCCCTTGCAAGTGTGTGTGAGCATGAGCGATTATGCGAGCAGTTATATATTTAAACAAATACATTAAAAGGTATATTATCAATATGAAAATGAAAATAATATCTCCGAAAACAGAACCGATAAGAGTCTCGTGATCAATCAACAACATGCGGTCAGCCGGTCATATGAGGGGTTCAGCTGAGTCACAAACAATGCTACACGTGTACCAATGATGCATCCATATTCCATAGACCTAGAATGTACTACTCGTATAGCGTAGGTATAAAGTTAATACCAAGCAGGTTATCAGTCAAAATTGGGTTACACTAACAAAATTGGGTTCCTTTTCTTTCTTGCTGTCTCGAATACTATCTTGGATGCAGCACCTTAAGGCGAAGAGTAAGCAGAAAAAACGCAAACATGGTGTTTTTAGACAAGTTTTATGTTGAAAGTATAGCATTTCGAGCTATGAACACTACTTAATCCTGTTACACATATCCTTTAGTCTTATTTGTAGGTTGCTAATGCTTGCTGTTGGTTATAGTTAACACTGCCGAGCCTTTTTGAACTACCACTTTTGTTTAAAGTTAAACAAGTTTTTTGTCATGCCGTGACGCATTTTTTTGGTACTTCTCTCAGAAAAGTTATTCTTATAGCTTGTACTTTTTTGTGTAGGTTAATTTATTCAGATTAGTAGTGAATAACGAGGATTGTAAACATGTAAATGTTTGAAAATATTGGCTTTGTTACATAGATGGCGGGCCGGCAGCCGTGAACTCATATCGCTCAAGGTCGCTGGCATTTAGTGTCGCCTTAAAAACTATGTAATTTGTTTTGTTAATATCAGCCATTGTAAAATACTCTATTGAGTGAAAATATTGGCCGTTGAGTTTCTTGTATGTTCTTCTCACGAGCTCTACTTTCCCGAACATTTGATAAGTTCATTACCGAAGAAAATATTTTTACTATTACTAGTAAAAATATTTTAGTGGCGATTCGAAAAGCGCTTAGTGCAAGCCAAATCGAATAAGTTAATTTGACTTTGACTTCTATCTCGCATGCTTTGCTTGTCTATAAGAGAACATATTAAGTCTATGCATGCGAAATAGGCGCGCTACAACCGTCGAGTTGCGAATCAATTTCAATTTATTTATTAAAAATTTAAGTATCAAATTACAGAATAATAATACAAAATTCTTGCTTGAAAGCTAGTAAACACTGTGCCTGAACTAGATAATGCTGTGTTTTAGGCGTAAAGAGCTGATATGATATGGAATTAAATAATCACAATAAAAGAAAAACTATATAAATTAATCAAATAAAAGTAAAATTAGTAAAGTAACTAGTCAAATAGAATGAATATAGTTTATATTCAACTTGGCTTAAAACTAAGCGCTTTTGAACCGTCACTATAAATATTTCTTTTTACTGAATTTACCATATGTTCGGGAAAGTAGAGCTCGTGAGAAGAACATACAAGAAACTCAACGGCCAAACATTTCACTCAATAGAGTATTTTGGCAATTTGGACAATGGCTGTAATTAACAAAACAAATTACATAGTTTGTAAGGTGCTGCATCCAAGATAGGAAACGTGTTCAAAGTTAAAAGCATTTTAAATATTATTATTATTTCAACAGATTTTTGTTCTCGACCAAGTAATTTGGTTCAAGTGCTTTGCGTATGAAGATGTGGTGTTGATGAGTTATGTGTTAATGAATGATGATTGGTATGATTTTCGTCTTGGATTGTCAAAGAAGTTGGGTTCATAAAACGGCGGACAATATAGCAAGTATCTATAATTATTGATTTTTTTTAGAAAATATATGTATTTTCGTGATGATCTTAAAGTTTCAAAGATTTCAAAGATTTTGGTATTATACCTGTTGACGAAATTATGATGGGTATAATACCGACAGTTTCTTGGTGCCACATTTGTTTGATTTCATCTGCAAGTGATATATATTTTTGGATTTTTTCGATGTTTTTTATTAATAATAATATTATTATTATAATCTATAAATCGCAGGAGTGTAGCCGGCCTTATTGTTCTAGAATCACCCGCGCAACGTGAGGAGTGATTTCCTTGAGAAGCGCACAGCGGAGGAACACAACACCATACGCATACACAATATGATAATGTTATATTTGCTTGTATAAAAGTTCCCCGAACGCTGTCATATCAGGCCGTCTAACTCGAAACTATTTATAGAACACCAAAGGCATTATCGTTGTTTTTATACCTATTGCGTGCTGATAAAGCGTTCCGTAACTCGTAGAATAGTACAGGCCTATGGAAGGCTTACATTTTTTTATGATAACAAGGGACGAGACGAACAGGACAATAAGCTGATAGTTAATACGCACTGCCCGTTACAATGCAGTGCCGCTCTAGATTCTTGAATAAAATAAAAAATCAAAAATTCTGAGCGGCAATACAACTGCGTTCGTCACCTTGAGACATAAGATGTCAAGTCTCATTTGCCCAGTAATTTCACTAGCTACCGCGCCCTTCAGACCGAATCACAATAATGTTTACATATCACTGCTTCAAGGCAGAAATAGGCACCGTTGTGGTACCTACCCATAATCTAGCCGGCATCCTGTGCAAAGCAACATACGAACGCAGCCGAATCTAGCACACGAGATATTATTCCATCTTACGTCTCAGTTGACGCATGACGACAACTGTTGTGGAGCCACAACCTGAGAGTTGAACAAGACATACCAAGATTTACGAAACATGTGTCACTCGAACGGTTGGCTCAGTTGGTAAGAGTGATCCCAGAAGTGAGGATATCACTTAACTCACAAAAATAACAAACTGTTTACGTATGAAGCTAATGAAAGCGTATTAAAAACAGATAACTCAGTAACATTTCTTATGTAGGTCACCTATTTGTAAAGCTCCACACTATCTTACATAATAATTGCTCATTAAAAAATAATATTCATAAAATACAATGTAATACTGTCGATTAGATAATATGGTAAAGGTCACATCAATTAAAAGTCGTTGCAAGATTATTTATAGCCGATTTAAAAAAAAAAGAACTAGATGTTCTCAATTTGATTCGACCGCTCAAGTGTTCTTTAACGTTTGTCAGTGTGATTTTAGATTTTTTTTATGGAATAGGAGGACAAACGAGCGTACGGGTCACCTGGTGTGCAGTGATCACCGCCGCCCACATTCTCTTGCAACACCAGAGGAATCACAAGAGCGTTGCCGGCCTTTAAGGAAGGTGTACGCGCTTTTTTTGAAGGTACCCATGTCGTATCGTCCCGGAAACACCGCACAAGGAAGCTCATTCCACAGCTAAGTAGTACGAGGAAGAAAGCTCCTTGAAAACCCCACTGTGGAGGACCGCCACACATCCAGGTGGGGATGATATCCTAATTTGTGGCGTGTCGTGCGAAGGTGTAGCTGGAAAAACGGAATAATTCTACGTAGTATGCACAAATTTCAAGAATCAATATGGCCGATTCTACTTGTAAATCAGCACACGTATTCAAGACCGATAACAATCGACACGTGTGCCGATAGCAATTTTTTGGAAGTGGAGTATTGTAGGAAGAGGAGTATAGTATTTTTGTTACATCACTTTACATATACAGGGCGTCCCAAAGTTATGGGACATGAAGGGAAAATACGCTAAATATCGTAGATAGGGTATTTCACTGAAACAAGCCTTTATGTTATTTTTAAAAGTTAGTAATTGTGCAATCAAAGATTTTCTAAAAATTACTTGGCTCGTCTGGGAATCGAACCGACTTAAATGTAAAAAAAAACACCCATAGTTTGTTGGTACTTTCCCTTCAAAGTCCCATAACTTTGGGACGCCCTGTATAGACGACCATATAGGTAGTCAGTGGTTAGTGACCCTGTCTACTACGCTAGAGCTCCCGGGTTCGAATCCCGGTAAGTGCGAACATTTATATGATGAATATAGATGTTTGTTTCCGAGTCATGGATGTTTATATTATGTATGTTTAAGTAAGTATATTGTATTAAATATATCGTTGTCTTGTTACCCATAGTACAGGCTATGCCTAGTTTGTGGCAAGATCAAACATATCAGAGATAAAAAGGAGGTAATTTCCAACAAAAATCATTCAACAGCATGGCCATAACCCATTGCACGAAAAATTATATTTTTTTTTTCAATAAAACTATCGAGACTTTTTACAATTTAGGTAATTGATTAAAAATAATAAATGTAATGAAAATAAAAATGTATATATGTTGATTTAAAAGAGTGCCAATGAGTTTCTTGCCACTTCTAATTAAAACTCAACCTTTGCCAAAGTTGGTAAATGTCAAAAAAAATAAAACTTTTGACATTCACAAATGTCGTTTCCTTGAACTACATGAATGATGTGATTTTGATTTGATTTGCAACGAGCGTACGGATCAATTTGATGTTAAGTGATCACCGCCGCCGACATTCTCTTGAAAAACCAGAGGAATCACAGGAGCGTTGCCAGTCTTTTAGCTTTTTTTGAAGGTACCCCAGTGGTATGATCCCGGACACAGCACGAGGAAGCCCATTCTTTGAAAATCCCACTGAAGAGAAACAGAATCCAGAGAGAAATCGGTTCAGCTGTTCAAATGTTATAAGATACACACAGACACATACACATAGACGCACACGAAAATTTTCAATTTTCTTAGCGGGAAATTAAAAAAAAATATTTAGTGCGGGCCACTGATAATGAAAATTGCATCAAAATCTCGTAAACAATCACTACCTGGCTACTGTGGTGTTATTTTATTAATTTCGGTACCTTATAAAAGTTCTGATAACTGCACTTTTGATGAGTAAATAACTAATTCTGTTCACGATGACTAACGTAACACAACTTGCCGACGAATCATCGTATTTCTGATGAATCGTGCTAAAACCAGCTCTTTGACAACCGAATTGTTGAATGAGCTTCCTTACTAGAATAATTTTTAGGGTTTCGTTATCTGCATTTACTACGGTACCCTTACAGATTCGTCATGCCTGTCTGTCCGTCCGTCTATAAGTTTCTTAAACTATAAGAACTATACTGTTGAAACTTGGTAAGTAGATGTATTCTGTGAACTGCATTAACATTTTCACACAAAAACAGAAAAATAATAATAAATTTTGGGGATTATACTTCATACTTAGAATTGAAACTCTAATGACATTGAGGTTTCTAATATCATTTTTTTATAATCTGAATAGTTTGCGCGAGAGACACTTCCAAAATGGTAAAAAGTGTCCCCCCGCCTGTATCTTCCAAAATAAGCGAATGATAAAACTAGAAAAACTATATGATGTACATGACCATAAAAACATTCACCGAAAATTGGTTAGAACGAGATCTAGTAAGTAGTTTTTTTTTAATACGTATGGTGAGAGCTCATTTGCACTGTATGATTTTGAGCAAAGATTTTTTGCCTTTTCCATTTAAATAATTTAATATAATTTTCCTTTCTATATAACTTTTGTATTTAAATGTTACTTGCTGCTACGGAACCCTTCTTGGGCGAGTCCGACCCGCACTTGGCCGCTTTTTTAAATTACGCAACTTATTTTCACATAGATGAAACCTTAGGTTCTCAGTAGTGTCTCATGTTCTTTGAACACCTGCGTGATTGTGGAGCTCGCCCTTTGACACCTGGGCAGGTACTACTACCAGATAAGAAAGATAACTTTATAATTTATATTTTTTTTATATATTATGTTTTGTAGAATATTACTCTGAAATAGTATCATAATAAGGGACGAGACGAGCAGGACGTTCTGCTGATGGTAATTTATACGCCCAGCCCATTACAATGCAGTGCCGCTCAAGATCATTGAAAAAACCAAAAATTCTGAGCGACAATACAACTTACCTTGAGTTTGTCTCAAGGTAAGTTGTGATTTCAAGTCTCATTTGCCCAGTAACTTCACTAGCTACGGCGCCCTTCAGACTGAAACACTAAAATGTTTACACATTACAGCTTCACGGCAGAAATATGCGCCGCGGCCGTTGTTGTACCCAAAATCTAGCCGGCATCCGGTGCCAAAGGAGCCTCCCACTGGAAGATTGATCTTTAAAAACCGCAATGCAGTCACGGCGGACATCCAGATGGTGGGATGTTTGTGGCATGGCGTGCGAAGGTGGAATGAACGGCGGCAGGAACCCTACATATTTATAATATACTAGCTGACCCAGCAAACGTTGTATTGCCGATATTAAAATCGCGATACAAAAGTAACTGTTGATCGTAGATGGGTGAAAATTTGAAGTTGTATGTATTTTTTAATGCTGACTCACAATCAAATTTAAAAAAAAACGTGCGGACCTTAACATTTAGGGGGATGAAAAATAGATGTTGTCCGATTCTCAGACCTACCCAATATGCACTCAAAATTTCATGAGAATCGGTCAAGCCGTTTCGGAGGATTTCAAAGTTTAACACCATTACACGAGAATTTTATATATTAGATTTATAAAATAGCTACTGCTGCTTGTATAAGCGGTACCTATGAAGTAATATTGTGCAACGGAAGTGACGTCACAGCACGACACAACGTGTACGCAATTGCGTCACGCCATTTTAATGCAATTTGTTGTAGGTATTACAGTTGCTTCTTTTGTTAACGTTACCGTGTTATTAAATTAATGTGCTTAACTGAATACGTTTATCTATATTTTAACATAATATGGAAGAAATAGGCAGAATTTCGAACGGATGCATCTGGAGCACCTCCAAGCTTACAGTACCTATACTTTCACCTGGCATTAATATGCCTACTACTCGGTTTTAAAGTCGAGTTAATGAGTCGTTTGTTGGGCATGTATGTCATATATAATATGCTTATATATAATTTATTTTGTAATTATCCTCGAAGTGAGGATCACTTTAAAAACATAACGAATTATACGCACATTAATTTGTACTATTAAAATATATTCTTTAGTTTTATATTTGCACTAGTTTATTTGACATGACGGTGGGTCACCATTCAATTTTGTCGATAGTACAAATAAAACACTTATTAATACTTAATAAATAAGTAGGTACTTATTATTTACATGAAATTTTTAACATTATTTTGTCTTTTAAATTTTACTTTTGTTTTTATAGTGGTAATACTAATTAAACACGCTCTGCAAAATTACGGATGTCTAGCTATTGCGGTTTATGAGATACAGTCCGCTGACAGATGGACGGACAGACGGGTCTTAATAACAGGGTTCACAAAGGTTATCCCTTTGTGAACAAAGCCCAAAAAGGAATACAGAATTTCTTGCGCCGCTTCTTCACTATCAGAGTGTAAGGCACTACCGGATCACTGGTTAACGGCCGTTTTCAATAACGTATCTCTAGTTACGGATACATTGCTGTCACAGTTTAATGACAAGTTATGTCCAATATAGCTATAGTCCAATGCTTTATTTTATGCTATATTTTTATTAAAAACGGCCGTAAAAGAATCAATTTTGAGAAAAGAAAAATACTTTTCATTTTAGTCTATGCGAAAAAAGAACCGAAATAAGATTTGAAATTAGCTTCATTTAATTACCACATTTGTAATGTTGACAACACAATATTACGAATATGACATCTTGATACTTGTTCATTATTTTAGAATATAATGTTTTCATATTCCGTCTTAATAAATATTTTATCTATACCCATGCTTTAAATATTCTATTTAAGAATCTGAAACAGTTAGCTTATTGCCAACATTAAACACCTAATGTTCTAATAACCATTACATCATCCAAACGAGTGTTGTAATGTTGTACTGAATTTCATAACAACACTCCTATTTTTTTTCAATCCCTCCCAATCAAGCACATTCTTATTGCTCGATGCGTGGTATCTGTATGAATTTCAAAAAAAGAACATTTTTGTTTACGCGTGTTTCACACTACCAGAACCTCGAGCGCTGTAAAAAAAAGTAGGTTATTCGAATGCCCGCCATTTTTCTTCGATATTTGTATTGTTTTGCTTACAAAAAGTGAGCGATTCAATTTAAACGCTACAAAAGAACATAATATTCAAGTGAATTTAAATTAGTGCACTATACGAAATGTAAATTACTACTAAAATAAATAATTGTTTCATTGATACTTAGTTTATTTGTATATAATCAGTAATGGATGATATTAGGTTACTATCAGGACTGGCTGTTTTAATGTTAGCAGTAAGCTATCAATATCAGAATCTTTTAGAGGATTCATATTCTGGGTGTAGATAAAGTCTTGTATGCAACTGTTGATAATTAGGTATTAAAACACTCATGTGATACTATTATCCACATTCGTGTTTTAATACAAGGGGTATTATTATTACACAACAGTTGCATAAATAACTATTATAGGATGAGCCATATAAGTCATAATATTAGTTCCATTTTATGCCATGAAAGTTCTCTTTCCGTACAGACTTTATCAGGAACATCTCGTGCAAGACTTCTCTTCTCTTTCTTGCAATCTCACGCGAGCGAAACAAAACTCTGTAACGTCATAGTGTTTTTTATGCGTAATGTGACGTCACGTCCGTCCATCGAAAGTCAGCGGCCATGTTTGCGAGCAGTGTGTTGACCTTTATTCTATTGTCAGGGCTTTTAGACTGTTGATTTTTAGGTGAGTATTGTGATACTGTCTTGTTCTATTTAAATATAAGGTGATTGCAAACGCTACATAACCTCAAAATGAATGAACTTTTTGAATCGTTATATATCTCAGAAACGGTGGCTCGTAAGAAAAGAAGTATTGATACATTTTTTATAGATAATTTAATGATCTTTAATTTTTGTCTGAGGTACTTTTATGATAAAACTTACCGTTTTGCTGAAAATCGCGAAAAACTCATTTTTTTTCAGGGCACGTTTTCAGGGGAAGCCCTGAAACTACGAGTTAGCTAAAATAATAATAAAAATGTAACTTTTACGCAAAAACCTAATGTATAAACACAGTTACAATTACACGCGTTTTAATTCTATAAAAATGTTTTATTTAAATTTGTAACACTCGCGCTATTCAAAGAAAATAATAGGTACCTAATATGATGTCAAATAACAGTTTTTCACTAAAATAATTTATGTTTATACAGCGCTTATAAGAGCTATTGCCAGAATACTCATAAAAGCTCAACTTTCCCACAGACGTGGTAAACAATTAAATGTACAACTGTTATATTTTCTGAGTGTAATTTTTTGACCTACATGAATATTTTTTTTTGTTATAATTTTGTTTCTACTTGTTTCAGCTAAACTCCGGAATCCAGCACCGATTATGTTAAAATTTAACAAATATCTTTCGAAAAAAACCCTATGCATTTATAATCTTGAAATCAAAATCAAAATCAGTTTATTCACGTAGGTCACGGAAATGACACTTATGAATGTCAAAAAAAATATTTTATTGAATCTACCGCTACTTCGTAAAGGGTTGAGCTAATGAGAGGAAGTAGCAAGAAACTCATTGCCACTCTTTTATATCAAGATTTACATTTACATCGATTTACAAATCATTTCAAATTACAATATAATATGTAAAATGCAAAATGATACAACAAACACACTCAAACGTCAAATAGTCAATGTCTTACACGAGCTAGTCAAATAAGTAAATGTAAATTAATACAAAAGTTATTGAGTACAGTAGCTGCATCATCCACATACACCATAAATCAATAAATATGTATATAATTAAATCCTATGGTTAGATTGACACGTAATAAGGAAATCCACGCAAGCAAAGTAGCGGGGGCACGCTAGTTATTATTATAATTTAAGACGCAATAGCCAATAGAACGCTTGCAGCAGCTCACAGAATAATAAACGTTACAAGCAAATGTCCGACCAGCCTTGTCCTACTTTGGTAATTGCTTCCTATTCCCCGCTGCACAGCTATTGAAGTCACTTCTGTAAGCGCTCTGAGCACTCTATTTAATCGGTTTATGAATGATATTGAGTCATCACGATCTGTTCTGTAACGCTGTGAAGTGAAGTCGCCTTGATTCGAGCAGGGAACGCGACAGAGCAAAATTTACCAGCCTAAATTAAACACAGTTACAATTATAAATCACGATCACGTAGGCTCTGAGCGGCACTACAATTATTGCGCTCGTCACCTGGAGACATAAAATGTTTAATCTCATTTGCTCAGTAATTTCACTAGCTACGGCGCCCTTCAGACCGAAACACAATTATGCTAATACATAACTGCTTCATGGCAGAAAAAGGCGCCTTGTCGTACCCATAATCTAGCCGGCATCCTATTGCAAAGGAGCCACTGGTAAACTGGTAAAAATATACAACAAAAAGAGTTTCTTGCAACGCAATGCAATTATGCATTTTAACGTGAATAACTCCAACCATCTCTACGCAACACTAAGGAACCAAGCCGTTCTTCGCTATATATTATGGTTAAATGAAAGTTGGTACTATTGGGAATAGGGATATCGAATATCCGTTCTTCCCTTATGTGTTCTTTTGCTTCTCTACGTCTTCAGGTTCCGGTTTTCAGCTTGGGTAGA
The DNA here is from genome assembly GCA_949711755.1 of Leptidea juvernica. Classification (NCBI taxonomy): domain Eukaryota; kingdom Metazoa; phylum Arthropoda; class Insecta; order Lepidoptera; family Pieridae; genus Leptidea; species Leptidea juvernica. Next base: position 14,746,526 of record CATIXQ010000016.1, on the reverse strand, counting down.
TATCCAAAGATTTTCCTAATAACTTTCCCCCAGCTACAAAACCCCCAGCTACTAAATTTTTGTTCCCCATCACTTTCAACTCAAACCATGAACCACCACCAAACTGGTATCGAAGTTATAGATTCTGGAAATTATTTGCTGTGGAAAATAGCCAAAGGTTTTGACAGACCGCAGGCTGCTAAACCATCCTTTAAGTGTGCTGAAGAATTGGTAGTAAAACCTCAACGAAAAATACATCGGTTTGCTGAACATCTAGCAAAATGACTTTCCTTAATGAAGAATTTGATCTAACCTCTCCTAACATAAAAATGCACTACCCACTTTGTAACACATGTTCATCATAGTCTGCGCTTAGATAGGAAAGACAATGGGAGAAAACATTATGCCCTGAAGTGTTCCTAGACATCGAACAGGCTTTTAATAAAGTGTGGCACAAAGACCTTCAATGAAAAATTAAAAGTTGTCTTTCTCGCAGCATTTTTTTAATAATTAATTCTTACCTCCTGAGAGGTACTCAAGTTGTCAAGAAAGGTAAAACTAAATATTTTATTTAAATACAAGCTGGTGCACCTCAGGGGTCAGCGTTGGGCCCTGTATGCTAGACTATATTCACAGCTGGCCTTCCTCTCTCAAATACCGTAACTTCAGCTACATTAGCTGATGATACCACAATCCTAGCGAGACACAAGGGCCCTGTACTTCCTCACCAGTACTCTGCCAGACACCTTGGTTTAGAGCTTGTTAGGTGTATGACATAGTATGAGCACATCAAGAATAAACGAAAGGAACTAAATATTAAGTATACCTTTGTACAAGTCATTCCTGAAACTTGTATACAGCCATCATCATTCGAATGCAAAGAATATAATGCTCTGTACAATCAGTAATTTCTCGTGGTATATGAATTATGACGAAACCAATGAAAACTTGGAAATACTTGTTAGTATTTCCAAGTTTAATTCATTTTTAATACTTGTTAGTATTTCCACAGTTTTTCACTGTTGTGAGAGATGAAATTTACCAACAAGTCACAAACGGCTAAAGCAAAATCCTTGTACAAGAACTTAAAGTAAAAACATACAATAGAGCAGAGAATTCGAAGAAGATGTGGAATTCACGATGGAGGGCTCTGACTCTCTGAACTCTGAATGAATGCAAATATAAATGCAGCAGAAAAAAAAAATAACACAAGAAAACAATTTTGAAATCTTTCAGTAGGTATGTACATAACCTTTATATATATAATTCTTCTGTACGTGTGTTGACAGTGAACTCCTCCTAAACGGCTGGACCGATTTGAATGAAATTTTCTGCGTGTGTTCGAGTGGATTCGAGGATGGTTGAGATTCACCATTGAACTAACTCCTAAATGTCTGGATCGATTTTGATGTATTTTAGGGTGTTCCAGTGAATTTGAGATTGGTTAAGATTCTCAATACAGTCGACATATAATTCTCCTACGTGATCTTCTTACGTCTGGACCGATTTTTCAAATTTAAAACGTATGTACAGGACAACGTCTGTCAGGTCCGCTTGTATATAATAAAATCGAAGACGTGAAATGTCTGCACATATATGTTTGAAGCGTTTAAACAAAAAGCAATCATATATTATCATGAACTTGTAATTTATAATGTCAAGAACTAATTATAGGTACTGGTTGTACCTACTTAAGAAACCGAGGCCGAAATAGTAGTAGGTATTTATAATTTTTCTTTGTTTACGTAAGTATCACTAACGGCTAAGCCGATACTAAGCCAAATAAAAGTAAAAACCGTATTCACATTCGGTTTTAACTCATGTATTTAGGGCAAGTTTAAGCCTCACACAAGAAAGTAAAAAAATGCCGTCTATCTGTGGTTTTTTTCTTCATAATAGATAAGCATTCTGTAATCAGAATAAAAAAATATTTTTTTTATTAGTTCAGCCTGTGTTTTACGCAGTATGCTCCAAATGCAAACTCATGTACAACAAAAACACCAACGTGGAAAAATAGTTAATTGAAATGTACATAATTAACCACATTGTTTATTACCAGCTCGCATAAAGGCTCACAGTTACGTATCTACGGCTGTGATATCGACAGATAGGGAGGAGAAACCGCGACGAGTATTCGATTCTGTCGACATTTCCGTTTCGTATGAGTAGCAATTCATCACTAAAAATTCGATAAAATACTTGATACAATTTGCAAAATCTATAATATACAATATATTCCACTACATCATTAACTATTAATGTATATTATATATATATATATAGTAATTTATATACCACTAGCTGATACCCGCGACTTTGTCCGCGTACACTCATGAATAAGCTCATAGTACTTGTAAAAATCTTTATTCCTTATGACAAAACTTAAGATTCATCGTTCATAAAAAATTGATTTCAAATTTTATTTGAGAAAGTTGGAAAGATACAAAAATTGTAATTAGGTATTCATTTATACAAACTATTCATTCAATTTGATTTCTCAACGACGGGGGGGACTCATCAAAGGAAAAACGAAATTGTTGTTTTTTATTTCATTCCTAGCATTTCCATATTTATTCACCTTTTTAAACCTTCTCTGGACTTCCACAAATAATTCAAGACCAAAATAAGCCAAATTGGTCCAGCCGTTCTCGAGTTTTAGCGAGACTAACGAACAGCAATTCATTTATATCTAATACTAGTTGACCCGACAGACGTTGTTCTGTATATAATAAATAAAATAATGTTTTTATATGATTTTGTCAATAATATATCATAACATCAAAAATTACTTCGTAAAATATGCACCCTGCTGTCGTAATGAAATTGTTTCACAGCAGAACTGTCAAACCGTGCGTCAATAAATTCTCTCATAGAAATTATGTATGGACACATCAAAGGAAAAACAAATTTGTTGTTTTTATATAATTTAGCAGCATTTTCCTATTTATTCACCTTTTAAACCTTCTCTGGACTTCCACAAATAATTCAAGACCAAAATTAGCCAAATCGGTCTCGTCGTTCTAGAGTTTTAGCGAGACAACGAACAGCAATTCATTTTTATATATTATATAGATAATATATAAAATTCTCGTGTCATGGTGTTAAACATTGAACTCCTCCGAAACGGCTTGACCGATTCTCATGAAATATTGGGTAGGTCTGAGAATAGGACATCTATTTTTCATCCCCCTAAATGTTAAGGGTGGTCCACGCCAAATTTTTTTTTTAATTGATTCGACATATTTTTTTAAATCTTTTTGATTATGAGTCAGCATTAAAAAATACATACAACTCCAAATTTTCCCCTATCTAGGATCAACAGTTACTTTTGTTTCGATTTTAATATCGGCAATACAACGTTTGCTGGGTCAGCTAGTATATAGATTTCGTTAGTAGGTAATGTCAAAATAACAATTTTTTTATTTTTTATACTAGCTTGACCGCACTATACATAATATGATGAAGGTAGTATGTAACCAAATCTTTAAATATGATTTTCACCCACTTGAAAATATTGGAATGTATTGTGACTTTGCCCACTTATCACGAACCGACGACAATACCATAATCTAAAGTTCTAACAGTCAGTTCCACTTTTACGTACCTGGTATCTATGTCTATTTGTTTGTGATGGAATATTTGAACGAGAAATTCAACATCAAAACGACCGATCAAGGAACGATGACAATTCAGTAAGATGCTAATATAGTTAACCCCATTTTTCTTACCAAAATATTCCGGAATAGCAATTTTTTTTATGTTCGATACTCGGTAGTGTTATTAGCCAAGGAAAAAGCGCGTGCTAAAAAATTATCATCGTTTTAAGACTAAATAAGCAAGAATAATATTCAATAATTAGTATGAATTAGGAATAGTGATGTTGATTGATTACGATTCATTTTCAAATTTAATTAATATATGGATGATGCGGGATGCGAACCCGCGCTTCTCGGGATACGCCGAAGGGCTAACCAACTAACCGCTGTTCCTAATATTCAAAAGTTAAAATCGTAACTATCGTTGAATTTTCTGTCCCAATTAACTTATCGACGGTTACTCACCTTATCCGTACACGCTGTCTGTCAATGGGACGACGTATAGCTTACCAGCCATAGAATTTTGTATGGAAATTGCAATTCACGCGTCCCAATATAAGGCGATAAGAATGACTTATCGGGTATATTAGGACAGCTTCAGCTAATTACTGAAAGTAGAAGGTAGTAATTTATATCTATCTGTAGATAGTATATTGGGAACGGCCGTAAGACAACCGTCCGAATGAAGTATGATCCGAAAATCTTATATTTTTATTCAACTCTCGGGTTGTAGCTCCATCTACAGGATCTACAGTTGATAACCTGCTCAACTTTTGTCAGCTTTCAAATATTGTTATTTTGATCTCCTTCATTTAAATTTAAATTGAACCGAAATTGATTGGTATTGATGAATATGTTTAACTTTTTGTTACGTAGGAAAACACTTCAAAGGTTAATGCCACCTTTAAAAAGGCATAAAAGGCATTTATTTTCTCAAAATTGATTCCTTTACAAATCTTTTTGATGTCATTTCTTATACTACTAGATACTTCTACCGCTTCGGAAACAAATGGCGCTCTGAGAGAGAAGAAGCGGCGCAAGAAACTCTCCCAGCATTCTTTTTATTTGAGCTCTTTTCAATAAAAATATACAATATTGTACAGTCATTTCTATCGCTATAAAATAATCACAATCTAGTCCCTTTGTGTTTTATCTTACCTTCAGGTACCTAAATAGATTTTTTTTATGGAAAAGGAGGACAAACGAGCGTACAGGTCATCTGGTGTTAAGTGATCACCGCCGCCCACCTGCTCTTGCCACACCAGAGGAATCGCGTTACCGGCTTTTAATAAAGGTGTACGCGCTTTTTTTGAAAGTATATATAGACATATTTTTTTTAATTGAATTTCGTGAACTTTTGATTAGTTGAATTTATCAAGGTCAAATGGCTTTAAAGTACACGTAATTAATCCACGTGCTTCATGCAATAAGCTGATGCGACACGTGGCAATTGCCTAGTCTTCACTGAACAGTGTTCAGTTAACAGTCTAGGGTCGCAAGAGCATGTCTGATTACAGAGAGGATAAATAAAGAGATTTTATATAAAACGACATTATTAATTTAAATTTTAAAGAATTTTCCTCCATGAATATAAAATACCTGCTTCCTCTATTTTAGATTACGGCTGGCAGCCCTATTTAAAACTGAAGATCTGTAGCCCGCAGTAAATTAAAATTGTCGCAATCTTAATCTATTTCTTTTTAACTTTTTGTAAACATGAACATCCTTATGGAAATGACAATACGGCCAAATTACGTATGTAAAAACTGAGAAAAAAAATACAAGGTAGGTAAGTACCTACTGCCTACAAATTGCGCGTTAATGCAAATAAGATAATATAATTAAACCAGTGTTCATACTACGCATTACAAATAATTATTGGCTACCATATTTGTATTAGAGACACGTTTTAACTTTAAGCATCTACTTTAATCGTGAGAAAATCTATCGATACTTACAGAATACAGTGCATCCCTAAACCACTACCGCTGAAACTCGATTTTAAAAGTGGATTTCGAATGAAAAGTTGGATATCCCGTTATGTTCTTTAAAGGGCTATAGCCATCTACCTGTCTATACTAATAAGTTAGCCCACAGATCAGCTGACGCCCAGAACAAGTTGATGAAACGTGTTTGAAAGGCGTTTAAATATAAAACTGCAAAATACAACAAATACAGCAAAAACCATCACGCTATAATGACTCTTAATAATTAACCCACGGCAATTCACATTGGACGGTTTATACTTTCTAAACTGCAATGCAGGAAATGAAGACTAATAGAACGTAATATTTTACATAGAATACGCGTGCATGGTGAAATCTAAACATCTGTTTGACTGTGTATAAATAAAACAAAGACTTACCTTTTTAGAAGCAAGCTAAAGTCTCACTCCAAAAATGCACCTCCGCTATAATATTACACTTCGATTACTGTGTCTTTTTCTCTTCCAATACATTATTGCACTGCAAACAGTAGTCCGGACGCTAAAGAGCTGTCCAAAACACCTTTTAAGCACAATTTAAATCGCTTTCACGAAATGCGAGCGTCTATACAACGCCCGCTTATGACAAGAACTAAAAAATAATAGCTCTCAGCTGGGCTACGGGCCTTCCCATTGGTCCAATCGATTGAAAATCTTGTGAAATAAAATAAACTTTTTCTCTATCTCACTCGTTTGTTTGCCATCTTTGTCACACTTGAATAAGATAATCGCATTTTACACAACACAGAAACGCTATTTGTTATATTTCGTCGAACTTTAACATGTTTTTGGATGAGATCTACACCGCATATGTAGTATTTCATACAGAAATTTCGTGATATTTCTATTCCGAATCATATGGAAAACAAAGCAATACGACCATGGCCGACATAATTCTTTTATTGACAATTATCGTTAACGTATTTTGATTGGTTGCTGCACAGCTGTTTTTGACGCTTACTACTCTAATTGTGAATTTCCTAACACATTCACTAGGTAGCGCTAGTTACACATCAACAACAGTTTATTCCGCCGTTTGTTTACAATAATAATAGAACACAAAAATAAGAATCTAAATTATAATCATAATTTACAACTGATGTTCTAATCAAATACACATTTTACAACATTACCATTTATAAGGGAAGTTGATTTGATTAGGAAAAGGAACACGAATGGTGATTGATCAATTGTTGCCATGGAAACACTCGCTCTATGAAGTTTGTTGACAAAGGTAAAACAATGTTTAGTTTCAAACACTTTCAATGCTTTACACATTACAATATCTCATTAATCTTAGGATCTTTTGTGAGATTTGTGCACCATGGAATCTGCAGACCTATTGGCACGTGAAAATGAGTTCAAAAAACTCAATAAACAATTGGAAAAAAAGACAGAAACACTAATGAAAGAAATAGAAGAAGTTATGGTAGGTACTAGGTATGCTAAATTTTCATTTATCATAATAGTGTCTGACCAAAAAATACATTTTAAGCTTCATGTCTCAGGTAAAACATTGATAGTCAAACTAACCTAGACATAGGTAGTTTAACCAAATCAAGTTATTATTTTGTATACATCTCATAGTTATTGCTGACGAGTTTGAAAAGTTATATTATATCTTTGAAAATATACAAAACATAGCCAATCCTCCTATTTTAAAATGGATATATTTTGCCCTCTGCCAGTCACTCATAACAGATGTCCCAAGAACAATACTCACATTCAAAACAATACTTTTCTCTACTGAATCACTTTATCAATTATGTGAAGTAGTTAGTACTTACTTACACGAGACAATTATTTATACTTACTAAATAATCTTATTGCAATAACGTTCACAAACTATTAACAACTCCGAGATGCAGATATTATATGGTTCGCGCACTACAAAGATCTAACACAAAATCATGACAAAATTCATACATTCTCTTGGCCCTCTATATTTACTATATTATGTAGAAGAGTACTCATACCTTGGCCAATGAATATCCACAGTAGACCTCCCAATCAAAGAAATAAATACAAGAATAACCAATGGATGGAAAAAATATAGGTCTATGAAGGAAATCATGAAGTCCAGTATCTCATCATTACCATAAAAATAAATTATTTAACATATTATGTATCCTAACCTGCACTTAATATAGATGTGACACCTGGGAATCTATAATGAGCACAGAGACAAGAAGTACTGCCAAAGGTCTATAAAACGCTACACTAATTTGTAGAGTTAATGTGGATTCTTTGGAAAAATTGTCACCTGCCACCCAGAGTCTTAAGCAGAGAAAACTAGAATATTTGTTATTTTTAAACTGGTCTCACTTCTGGGATTAATTATATAAATTAAATTTGTAACCAAAAGTTATGAACCATGCTAGACTCGACTCATTGGGTTCTGTCTGAGTGATCTATACAATTTTAGTAAATCTTGTTCAACACTCAGGTTGTGGCTCCATCTACAGGATCTACTTTTACAGAGATAACTACTTCTCACACTTCTTTTATCTTACCTCTCTTATTCTTAGTAATACTGACCTGACTCCTCTTCTCTCTGATTTTATAGAGCTACTGTGTTGGGAAAGTTTATTCTAGTTGAACATTCCAAGATGAGATAGTGTTGCAAGATCATAGCTAATGGTAGTCCAAAACCTTTGTGATCTTGAGTCAGTTGAGTGAACCTCTCTTGGAGTCAGACACGAGTTATATTTTTACTCATAACCCTAATTCAACATAATGACATAATAATGCCTCATGTTTCAAGACCAAAGCAGCGGAAATACAAGACCTAGGCATAACTATTCACATCATTTTGTGCTAATTTTGAATGGAGAGATGGGGGGTTAATCTTCCCATCACAATCCTCAAGGATCTCATCAAACCTGTCATGTCACCAATAATCTCAAGCAGTAAACCTGAGACTTATTTATAATAATAATAATAACTTTTATTTCTCACCAACAACCAAAATAACAATATAGCGAAAACTTAAAAATACAGGCGATACATAAGTTTTAGTCGTGGAACGCTGGTGCTGTATTACTGGTCACCAGGATTCCACTTACACAGTGACTAAAAAGCTTGAAATTCCAAAGGATAGAGGTAAATGTGTGTGTGTATGTGTGTGTGTACATGCGTATGATAGGGTGTTCTCGGTTTATAGGTGTGCTAACTATCCAAGACCTCCAGAAGTCTCTCTGTGGGACAGTAGTCTTGCAAAAGGAGCTATTTGTGTGCAGTTGACCGACATTTGTACATGTTTGGACCATACAAACAATTTATGTTGTAGATATACATCACATAAAATACAACAACACAACATCTATTTTGATTTCAACAATTAACATGGTTATCTTCTTTGTTAATGATAGCACAAAAGGTGTATTTTACTTAATGATTTCTAATTTGTTAATTGCATTCTATGTAGAAATTATCTGTAATTAGGTATAAAGGTCATTACAAAGATACAGCGTGACTAGTTTACTTTAAATTATATTCATAGAATATATAATGTCCTATGGTATTTTTTTATGGGGCAGAGCAGCCAATATTAATACCATCATTGTGTTGCAGAAGAGGACTATGCACTCTATTTGTAACTTAGGTCCTAAATAATCATTACAAAAAAAATTTAAAGAAATTAAAATTTTTACTGTTGCATCTCAATATATTTTTGATAATGTTCTGTTCATAAGCATGCAGAACATATGGTTAATTTATTGTACGCCAATATTCAACAAATAATACGTGAAACGGTTCCTTTAAAATATAAATGTAATCATAAATATCCTTCTTGGTATGACCATTCATTAATTAATTGTTTAAAAGAAAAAAATAAGTTAAGAATGTGTTTCAAACATTACAGAAACCCCCGAGATTATATTGAATTAAAGTTATTAAGTTCATGTTGTACCCGTCTTGCTTCTGTTTGCTATAACCAATATTTAGTCAATCTACATAAAGAATTTAGGCATAACCCAAAGTTTCTTTGGAATTACATTAAATCAAAACGTGGTGGTACTAGTCCGGCTCTTATGACTGATGGTGAGGTGATAACTTCAGATGGCCCCCAAATCTGTGAGCTTTTTTCTTCATATTTTGGCTCTATTTATACAAATAACAGTGGACAACCTTACAATAACTGTCTAAACTCTGAATATTTCTATAATGTCAGGAATCCGTTATTGATGCCACCACAGATTGACGATAATATGTTTTTAAAAAAAACTGCAATCACTGGATAGAAATAAAGGAGCTGGGCCAGATGGAATTCCTTCAATTTTTGTGGTTGAATGCGCTGAGCAGTTGGCAGTACCCCTCTCATTTATCTACAGTAAATCTCTCAGTACGGGATGCTTTCCGTTGTATTAGAAAACAGCCAAGGTGGTCCCCATACATAAGTCAGGCCCTCAGGAATCAATTTAAAACTATAGACCAATCTCCATTTTGTCCACATTTGCCATAATTTTAGAATCCTTAATTTGTCCTTTTCTACAAAATCACTTCAAATTGTTCTTACATGAAGTTCAACATGGCTTTGTACCTTCAAGATCAACAACAACCAATCTCGTAGATTTTTGTGAAACTATAACCGAATTACTGGATGCACAGAAACAGGTCGACGTTGTATATACTGACTTCAGTCAGGCTTTTGATCGAGTGTGTCATAGTGTCTTGATCGCCAAATTATCAGCTTATGGTATATCCAACATATTTTTGGAATGGTTTAGATCATATTTGTCTAGTCGCTACTTTTTTGTGGTGGTGAATGGCTTCAATTCCTCTCCTCAATTTATTACATTTGGTGTACCGCAGAGCTCTCATTTAGGGCCCCTACTTTTCAATTTTTTTATTAACGATATCGTCAATTCAATAAAATCATCAAAACCTTATCTCTATGCCGATGACTTGAAAATATTAAAAGAAATTTGTTCAATTGAATGCGATGGAATATGGATCGGTAGTTTGGAGACCTCACTATGCGACACACATGTTAAGAATAGAGCGAATTCAAAAAATATTTATTTGGCATTTAATTTATTCGAACGGACTTTCAAGAAAAAGTCTGTCTACCTATGCTAATGGACTCGTATTTTTCAAAATGACGATCTTATCTTTGTATTAAAACTTTTAAAAGACAAGATTGACTGTCCTCAGCTTCTGAATAAAATTAATTTTCGTGTCCCTAGTAGATATCCCCGGAAGCAAATTATTCCGCTAGTTCCACCGGTTCGAAGATGTATGTTTGGAGCGAACTCTCCTTATTCCTAAGCTGTGCAAGATGGTAAACATATATAGCGATTACATCGATATTAATTTCACGACTTCTGTCCATACAGTTCGTAAATTATTTGTATGTAAGTTTAGTGAATAAAATGTAGTCAGAATAATTATGTTTCTTAGGTTTATAATATATATAATAATCTTAAATAATAATATTTTAAAACCAAATCATTTAACCATTATTACTTGTTAGCACATTTTTTTTTCCTCTTAAACTACTATTTACTTTGTGAAAATTATAAAAGCATGTGGTAGATACCTGTAATTGTTTGTTAAATTAAGTACATTATATTTAGTCTGTATTATAAATATATAACGCATCAATGTAAACAAATGTTGGTATTTCTAAATAAATAAATTAAATTAAGCAGATTAAAGAATCTTCTAGAAATTGCGACAATCGTAATGTTAACACGAGGCACAAACATAAACTTGTTATGCCTACTACTCAGTTAAGTCGAGCTAGTATGTAAGTCTTTTATTGGGCGATGTGTTATTATATATAGGTAACATAAATACACTATTTTGAATGGGTGGTAGTTTTTGATGTTCGATAAGTGTTTTTAAATCCTATTTTGAATAAAATATTTGACTTTTTGTAATTATTGGAATTAGGTACTTAGATCGAATAGCAGGCAACACTCTTTGTGTTTCCTCTGGTATTGCACGGTAATCTGGGTGGTCGAATAAGCATAGGTACATATGAATTGGCATATTGGTGCGTGGCAGGCGAGGATCGAACAGGGAGCTGAGTCGTGAGAGTCAACGGTTCAACCTATTTCGCCACCGACGCGTATTATATCCATAGTTACCAGTAGCGATTGTTGTGATTACTGCTTGAATAATGAGCATTGAGTAGGTACTCCTCGCCCGCCCTAATTTATAGTTATTAGAATTCTTCTGCATTAAAAGTTGATATGTTTATTAAACTGGGCAATGTGACGGTAAAACTAAAGAGAAGTTACTGATGGAAATAAAAATCTGTTAAGTGCCTGCACATGGATTGGCCTACGAATGTGACTGTTTTTTTTAATGAAAATAAGGGACGAGAGTGATAATTGATACGCCATGCCCATTACAATGCAGTGCCGCTCAGGATTCTTGAAAGAAAGAAATTCTGAGCGGCACTACAATTGCGCTCATCACTTTGCCATATAAGATGTTAAGTCTCATTTGCCCAGTAATTTCACTAGCTACGGCGCCCTCCAGACCGAAACACCGTAATATTTACACATTACTGTTTCACAGCAGAAATAGGCGCCGTTGTGGTACCCATAATCTAGCCGGCTTCCTGTGCAAAAGGTATCCCACTGGTAACATGAACTTTTCAAAATACCTTTTTATAAAGTTGATTTTTTGTATCAAAAAACAATATAAATATGCTTAGGTTGAACTTACTTTTATAACATGTGCTTATTTCATTCCAATGCGAATTGTCTGTCTGTAAACGGCTACTTCGTTCCGGCGCCCGCTTGTTATAAATAAATTGTTTTAACTCAAATATATAATCATTATTTTCAGCAAAAGCCAGATATATTCTCTGTACATGTGAATACAAGAAGACATAGCTGTGATACACCTAAAATAACTGAGAAGAATTTCAAGCCAGCTGTGAAGGCCAAGACGTCAGTGGAGGTGGAAAAGGCCGAAAGCGCAGATGACACGGGCCTTCAGAAATGTTCTAGAAACGTCTGCGATTGGTGTAGCATTCGCAGTAACAAGAATGATGATTACGAGTTCCTGTGTGCCTTTGTGTCTGTTAGTGTTAAGGATAATGTGTTGCCAAAGTCATTTCTTAAAGGTATGAGCAATACTTTATTATTTCCCAACTGATACGCGTACACACGTAGTGCTTATAAAAATCGTTGCTTTTTAAAACTTAATATGAAGATAGCGCAATATTTTTTAAATACCTAAGGGCCAAGTGTCAAAGAAATAAAAATTAGAAGGCTTCATTTAAATCTATTCAGTAGTTTTGCCGTGATAGACGCACTAACGGTGCTACCAGCTGTGGTTCCTTCAAAGTATAATATCCATAACTGGTCCAGTCGTTGTGAAGATAGCCGATTAATTTTCAAATTGTTCTTAGCGGTTATTTAGGCTCATTTTTTCTTAGGATATATTTGAAATTACTCTTGCAAATATCTAGAACAGTACGACTCTTTTTATTGGTGAATATTTGTTAAAACTAAAACTAGCTTGTTGATTCGATCGCAAACATCACATCTTACATCACACGCGAAGCTAAGCTGAAGACTTTCAGAAAATTTCATTCATAGGAAATGTACACACATCAATTTTAAGTATACATACATCTATATAGATTACTATCGAAGACTATGCAGTGATAAAACCAGTGTTTTCCTATGCAAAAACATTAATATAATTAAAAATGTGAAATTGTTTCTGTTTATATAATTTTCAGACAAAATAACCACAGAGAAAGTATGCAAGTTCTTAGCAGCAAGAGTGAAGTTAATGCAGGAGCAGATAGACAAACTTCAGTCTACCATAGACAAGATGGTATGCTTTAGTAGATTATGTATATTTAAATAAGATAAACAATGTGGATAGTATAAGAAACAGATTTTATTGTACTATCAACATTCTGACTGGCTCCAAAAGTTAAATTAGGAATCGCACAAGAAAACAACACTAATCTAAGGTAGTTAACACGTGAGCCAATATGGCAAATCGCCTTATTTAGCTCAATAGAATTCAAGTTACATAGATTTTAAGAGTGTGCAAAGGCACAGGATGCGGGCTATAGATTATGGGTCACAACAGCGCCTTTTTCTGCCATGAAGTAGTAATGTGTAAGCATTATTGTCTTTCGGTCTGAAGAGACTTAACATCTTATGTATCAAGGTGACGCGCGCAATTGTAGTGCCACTCAGAATTTTTGGGTTTTTTAAGAATCTTGGGCAGCACTGCCTTGTAATGGGCGTATCAATTAAAATCAGCTGAACGTCCTACTCGTCTCGACCCTTGCTGTCATAAAAAAAAGATAACGGCGGCTCTTAATGGTCACGGTCCTTATAATTCCCCAGTGTAGAGACTGCATGGTGGCAAAAGAAACGGCTGCGCATGTACTTCTGAATTGTGCAGGTGTAGCGGCTTATCGGACTTAACATCTTGGCACCCCAAACACATTCCCGGAAGTCTTTAGCAAGGAGTGGAGGTTGCTGAGATTTTTAGAGGAATTGGGGTGGCAGAAATAACAAGTATATTTCAACACACGCAAAGTAGGCGCGCAGTCGTCGAGTTGCGGAAATTAGCCCGCTAATACCATTCTTTGAGGTCGTCTATACGTTAGTTATATTCTTAGTCTATGGTCACTTGGATGTAGTTAAGCAGGAAGGACTCAAACCACACTGGTCAAAATAGACTTAAGTATGCCTTCGTACTCCTGAAGGTCGAATCTTTCATGTCTTGAAAACCCTATGTACACGGAAACTGTTTTTTTTTATATATTTATATGGAAGATTATTTAGAGCTGAAACTTCAAACTCAAAAGTGCCTTTGTGTGGTTTGAGTCCTTTTTGAGCTGTAGAAACGTGCAAAAAAATGAAGTTTAACGTTAACCTCTATTTCGAGCAATGCACTTATTGTTTCCAGAAGTGTTTAAATATTTTGAATGTTAATTACAGGCCAAGAGTTGCGACAACCACATGTCACATTTCACTGATTTGGAGACGGAGAGGCTGTCACTTATCAACAAGGCGAACAGTCTGAAATCAGAGACATCTGACGTTAAGGCGAAGTATGCTGTACTACAGAATAAATTAAATGTGAGTTGGAACTGAATATAATAGTACAAGTACGGAAGTCACACTCCGAAAAATCAATTAAAGAAATAGGGACTCTTGCGGTCATACAATAAGGTGTAATTCAGATCGCACAGCGCTACTTACCTAGAAGTTACCTCTCTTTCTATCGCGTGACTCTTACCTCTTCTGACTACATTAGGGTTGACTTCTTTACCTAAAACCGTACCTACCTAGTATAAGGTCATCTTAAAAAAATAGCTCAGTTTTTGTATAATATAAATAGGTATGTAATCGTAATTTTAAATCAGTATTCTTTCGTTGTCAAACTTACATTAGTTGCAGATAGTAGATAATATATGCGTTGGAAGACCACGACATAGTCAAACCTACTTAGTATATACGAAATAAATAGGTAGCTATCATGAATGGTAATTTCATTATAATAATAATCACTTTAAATTAGATTGTTTCAGCGTCTTTTGGATGCTTATAAAAATTAAATTTGGATCGCAATGACCTTGAATATGCAACGCTTTATTTATGTTTCGTCATTTTTAAAATATCGGTTGAAACTGTGATGATGTGTGAAACAGTAGGTGACAAAAAAGCGCGCGTGCGTCACTTCCCGCTCGTGAGTCCCTACTGGCTGGCCTACTGTGTAGAGGCCGCCGCACGTACTTAGATTTTCGATACCTACAGCTCAGCATTCAGTTTTTTAAACCTCTGCTTGACCATGGCTAGGCGGAATAGTTCTTAGATTGTCATGAAGTCAGTCCACTCCCCTGTTTCTGAGCCAAGCATTCTTCTTCCAACACCTCTTATACCAGCAATTTTCAGCTGGCAGCAG